>VMOF01000111.1:73521179-73843339 GCA_011764245.1 Trialeurodes vaporariorum
TGGCAGTACCGGCATTATCGCCGCCATATTTGAATGCTTCTGAGAAGCGTATCCTGAAATTTGCATTTCGTCAATCAGTATTTACACTGATGTAGGGGAGTTATGAACATACCTGTTGAGTTCGGTTAACCTTGAGACCGGGTTTATTTTCCATGATGTGACAATGGTTGCCATAGCAACGTGCTGCCTGCGAATGCCCTATCTGGCAGCGCCGCACCGCAGCCAAGAGACGTCAAGGCGGAGAATCGCCAGGTATGTAGGCTCGCACTTACGTGAGCCATGGACACATTAGAGGGGGAGTGAAGGTAAATCGGAGGGAGGGGGCGAAGAGAAGGGAAAGGGAAGGGGAGTGAAGGTAAGGGAAGGGAAGGGGTAGGAAAGGTAGAACAGAGAGTGAACTCGGTTGTATGGATGTCGCCGCACCGTGCGTCAAAATAGTTGAATCTTCGACTCTCTTTAAAGTCGCGTCGTAAATATACAGGGTGTTTCAGAAGTCAGAACACCTGGCAAGTTTTTATTGTGATCAAACAAAGGAAAATACGAAAATTTGGTGAAATACCTGCCATGTATATCGCCCCCAAAGAATTTGAGTAAAATATTGTTAAACCATCCCTTGGGGATCATTAAGGGGGGCGGGTACCCAAATCTCAAGAAAATCAAATGGGAAGGACTTTGGAATGTTTTGACTTCGGAAGCCAATATGGAATACAGAAAGGAAACTTTTTTACTCCAGGGGTTTTTCTCTCCTTTCTTTTTTTCTCTTAATGAGCTTAATGAGCTATAGGGGTAGTTTTTGAAAATTTTAGGAGCAATTTTTGATTGACCGCTGTGACCCTCAAAATGGTATCTACTGGATTTAAAAAAAAAAAAAAAAAAAAAAAAAAAAAAAAAAAAAAAAAACAAAAAAAAAAAAAAAAAACAAAACAAAACTAAATGAAGTACAGCTCAAGGGCTTTCTCTCGTTGCGTCATATGCCAATTTCCTATATTATGTCTATTTATACACAATACGGTCACTCTGATGGATACTGCGAGGGCTCTTGAATTGAGGTTCCTCAATCAAGACCCCCTTAGGCCCAACCATAGTGTCTACTGGCGCGGCGTCGCGTGCAATCTGCCAATATTTTACTCACTCCATTCAAACACGCGAATAAAGGGTGAAACATGGGGGGGATTCACATGCAAAGCACTTCCTAGTATCGATATTTGACATGGATTTAAAGGGACGAGACGCAGCAGTGCCAGTATTGGCGGATGCTTTCGTCACAGACACCCCCTCCCCCCGCGCCCCGGTGAAGCGCTGACCACAATTTTATTTTTTCTTTCGTCCCCCCCCCCTCTATCCCTCTCTTCCCCATTTTTTGGGCGAACAGGAGGTGGGAGGTGATCGCCCCCTCACCCTCCCGCTTCCGCCCTCCAATGGTTTCTACAGTATGAATGAACCCATTGAAAATTATCGATATTCGCGTACTTCAATTTTAACCTCGCAAAATGACTGATAGTGGGACTCTTGCAAAATGTTGCCAGAGGGGATTGAGGAGTTGATTCTAGCATAAAAACCTATACAAATGACAATGAGACACTAAAAAATCACAAAATTCACTCTCAGAAACGGGCTTAGTGGCGGAAAGACGCAGGTATCATGGGAGATTCTTATCTAATTTGAGACATATCTCTGTGTGACAAATTAGACAGGAATCTCCCATGATACCCCATGCGTTGAACCCCACTATGAGCTGCCATTATAGCTGTTTGCTGTGTTTATTTTAAATTTTAGGATTTCTTAGTGTAATTTTCGTGATTTCTGCTGGTTTTTACATCAGAATAGACCATTCATTTGCTCACAGCAGAAGTTTGCAAGAGCCCCATTCTGTATGGGATTAAGTGTAAACTAAGCCGCGTGCAATCTGGCAACGCTGTATTTAGTCCATTCAAACTCATGAAATATGTTGAATTGTTTGGGTTGCACAATGCACAGTGCTCTCCCTCGATACGATATTTTACGCGTGTCTAAATAATCAGAACGCAGCGTTGCCAGATTGAACGCGACGCGACTGGTGGAAAAAAATGATAATCGCGTGTTTGCGGAGGCCGCAGTTACACTTGCACGATTTTACAGGGGTCTGTCCTGTGGTGGCTTGTCAACAATCGATCATCCTTTATAATCCATTTGATTCTATGTTAAATTGTCGATTTCTGGGTGTCTAAATGACTTCCTTGAGGATCGATTATTTTCCATGTGTTTGCATGGTGGAGATCTCGATGTATCGCAATGTATCGACTCACTGTGCGACGCTGTTCGCTGTCGCCGCCGCCGCGCGCCGCGCCGAGAGGTGAGGCGCGAGTATTGGAGTGATGATGCAGTGGTGGGGTAGAGTGTTGAGGCGGGGTGGGGTTAGGGTGGGGGTGGGGTGGGTTTAGAGAAGAGTGAATGACGAAGTTGGAGTCGAGTCCTGCGAGTCGAAAGCGCCGTTGACAGATCGGTCATCTTCTCATAATGACCAGGTAACGAGCGGGAAAGTGATGTCTTAAAAATTAATCGTCCGATTTGGCAACAGAGTCATGAGGCCTCTGCCGGTGCCATCGTATTCGCCGTAGATGCCGGAGACTTCGAGTGTTAGGATTTCTCTTGATTTTAAAACTTAAAGGCGACGTCATTCCTTGCGTACCGACCACGGAGGACTGAGCCATCTGAGCTGAGCAACTCGGCTCAAGCATAGTTTGAAAGCTCCTCCCTGACGCCAAGAGTCCAACAGAAGCTTGGCAGAAGCTTCGATTTTGGATTATTCGTCAAATCGTTCCGTATCGTCAATAGACATAGAGAATTAGCACTGCTTAGTGCAGCAACGGTATGTCTTTTTTTAGATACTATGCATCAACTTTTTATGTCCAACGTATAGACTACGGAAAAAAGAAAGGTCTATCGAATCAGTCTCTGATCAATGTAGGTCCATAACCAGTACATGCAATATGCATTCTTAGGGGTATGTCTATTGGGAGATCTTCTCGCTAAGTGGGAAATGCAGTTCAAAATGGTATAGAAGGGTCTCAGCCCTCCGCGGCGCGCACCATCATCGTGCTATAGTTCTATATTTTTGTCTCCATCCTCGCGTAAAGAATTGAAAAAGTAGAATATAAGTTGGTCCATTTTCATGATTCATACCCTCCAAAAATATCGAGATATTGAGGATTTGAGGAATCGGCGATTACTTTCTGTTTCGACGTTTTGCATGGGAATTCAAATGGACAGAATGCTGCGTTGCCAATTTCCACACTGCATGACGAGTCCATCATAGTTTACTCTCTCCTCGCTGTGCCAAAGTATAAGCTGTGCGCGCATGTCGATTGTCTTTGTCAGTTTTCATCACCCATCGCCGATTCAAAACGATGAGTCAGTCAGTCAAGCGTCTTATTACTAATCGGTTCGAGCTTTCCTCTGATTCTTTAGCCCCCCCCCCCACCCCCTCAACCCCGTAGGCCAGTCCAGCTCAGTCCAATTGTCCCCGGAAGTCGTTAATCACGGTATAGGAGCAGTTGCATGTTCTTACTCACTTTTGCTCGGGTCTTAATTCCGCACGTACCGCAAGTTTCACTCAAGATTCCGCGACTCCCGCCCGCTGCAGTTGCACCACAGCTGTGTTGCTGTGTCCCCCCGTACTTCTCTTATTGTTAGTGCAGCTCACTGCCTGCGTTGACTTGAAAAGAAACAGTGAGCGTTTCGCGTCTAACTGTTTTTTCTTTTGGAGCTGATTATCTCCGACTCATCCTATTCTGCACTTTTTATTTTCTCTGTCCAGCATTATCAAGGACACGAACTCGTTAATCTCATCCAAGTAGAATTTTCCTCCAAGAAAATCCAAGAAAGTCTAACCCGAGAGTTAAGACAAGAGGGTAGTCAACTTCTGATTGGTCGATGAATTTTAGGCTCTACGGACGCCGCCATTGGATGCGATTTTGCACTTTTGTTTTGTTTACTAACGGTCTTTTACAGATAAAAGAGTTAATTTGCGATGAATCTGTTAATTTTAATCATAATGCACCATAAGAATGTCCATAAATCTCAAAAGAATCATTAAAAGCGTTAATACATGTCGATCAACAAAAGCAGGGAAAGATTACATCGTTACAAACTTAGCGGAACTGCAATCTTTGCAGTGGAGCAAAACACAACAACGGCCTCAGAATGTAAACAAATGTGCAAAATCGCATCCAATGGCGGCGCCCATGATTTCACTTGTCTTAACTCTCTACATATAGGGACTCTATTTAATACAAGGTTCGATTAACGTTTCCATGGAAATCTAATTGTGTGTATTGGCGGTGCGTGTGATTCGGCAACCATGTAATTTTCCCATTTAAAATTGGATGAAAAAATCGATTCTTGAGGAGGCTGATAGCCTCCTGGAGAATCGATGGTTTTTAACATTGGTTTAAATGGGAGGAGGACACTGTTGCCAAATTTCACGAGCCGCCACTAATTGTGTGTATGTTTGCTAAAATATATTAATAGGGAACAGACAGTGCGGCGGCGCATGAAATTAGGAACGTTGCATTAAGTCAATTGAAATCCATATGTAAAATACCAATTCGAGGGAGTCCACTCTGCGTCCCCAATACTTCGACCTTTTTTATGACCTTAAACGAACCAGTTGCAAAACTTGCAACGATGTCAGATACAAACGCACGCGCCACGGGGCACATGACACCATTTTCACCCCTGAAAGGAGAGGTTAGGAGTATACTACTGGAGCGATCTAGAATTCTTTCTAGAAAGTTTAAATCGAGTTAAAAAATTTGAGTAAAGATGTCTATAATGTGGAGTATCACTTTTCTGTGCGAGTCACTGTAGACGCTTGTGACGAGACCTCGTCACTCGATTTGCTTCTGTGCTTTCTTTCAGTTGTGTAGCGTGCAATTTGGCAACGTCGTGTTTTTCCCATTTTAACCCTACGTATATGAGCTCGAATCCGAAGGTGTCCACCGAATACGCAACAGTTCGACCTTTTTCATGGGTTTAAATAGACGAACTGCAACGTTACGAAATTGCACGGATGCACGCTATACACCACTGCGTTCTTTATTATTTTTACCGTCGCTGTAAATGCAATACACTAGCCCTAAATTAGGTAAGAAGATTAAAGCATATTTTTATTATTTGGGTTCGGGTGGAGATTTTTAGCTCAGAACTTTTCGGGGAATACCAAACGCCAAAGTCAACTAAACATAACTATTTCCAGCCAATCAGGAGCGTTTCTTTAGTGCTGTCTCTCAGTAACTGTGAGAAACGCTCTTTTCGCCTCCCGCACCTCCGCGAAACGGGTACACAGTCCGAGGTTCGGGGTGCTGTATCGGTGTTATCCACCGTTGCCCAACACACGGTTCGAGCGCGGTATTAGAAAGAAACGTACAACGTTGAAGAAGATTTTCACCTGAAGCGGATAGTAAAATATGCTTTAATATTGAAACTGCACTGAGAGAAATCACTCTTTAAAAACTAGGAAACACGTTTACTTGTGACAAGTTAGCGAAGTTAGTTTTATTGCATGAAGGAGAATCACTGTCACAACAAGGAATATTTTACTTGTAGCAGCAGACATTTTCCTTGGGTTAAAGGAGTATTCCCCTTAGTCAATATTTCACTGTGCAGTTTCTTTAACTCAAACGAAATGCACCTTGGATTAAAAAAAGAATTTTCTCATCAGTGTGTGCGTTTTTGTGAAAAAATTCGAGATTAATTTTACCAAAATAGTCAATAATTCTTAAACCTAAAAAAAAAAAAAAAAAAAAAAAAAAAAGGAAGAAAAAAGAAGCAGTTTAGAATTCATCGGACCAAGAAGCTAGTGAAACTGTGAATATTATAGAATGGAAGGCAATATCTTGTTATAATAGACTGCTTGAATCGCTCGTTCGAATGCATTCGCGGTTTATAACGGAACGGTGAAAAAATGAATATGTGGGCAGTGTTGCCAGATCGAGGGTAAAAAGCCGTATCGTCCCTCCTTTTAAATGTAAAACATGCGGCTTTTTCACCCCAATCTGGCATTACTGGATGTGGGTGAATGAAACCTGTGCGGACAAACAATGGCCAGATTTGCGTGCAGTAAGACTGTGGCTCCCAGCTTATCACAACAGAACTCCATGAGTGTTGATAAAATCATGAAAGCTGCCACGCGTTTGGCGGGGAATAATCTATTCTAATAGTTTTTAATAAAGTAGTGACTCATTCCAGGTGTTCAGTTAAAGCCGCGACATAATTTACTGTCGTCGCGGTAAATTTATTGCGTTGTAAATATGAGGAAGTGCAGTGCAAGTTGCATTTCGATGGATTAAACTTGAAACGTTCGCACCAGTGGCGGCTCGTGCGATTTGGCAACCATGCAATTTGTCCTTTTAAATCTAGGTAAAATAATCGAATCTTGAGGCGAGGTTGATATAGCCTCCTAGAGAATAGATTGCTATTTGCTAGAGCCGCCACTGCTACGCACCATCAGTAGTTTTGGCATAAGTTTTAGATTATGTGGCAGGCTGATAGTTTGAAGCATTTTAAAGTTTTCCCCAGAAAACTTTTTCACCCGGACACTCGGGAAAAAACCAAAACCTCCTTTATTTGTTCTGAGATCACCAAGCAATTTCATTTTCTTCATTTAAAAAAAAACAAAAAAAACAAAAAAAAAAAAAAAAAAAAAAAAAAAAAAAAAAAACAAAAAACAAAAAAAAAACACTCCAATTTTCAGACCTTTGCAGCTGTCGCCATTTTGACATTAATCGAACGGTAGCGCTCTGGTGGCAGAAATCGGTACTGAACGCTAAAGATTCACCTTCCGGTGATTCTAGGGCCGATTAAGGCCCTATTCCACCTGAGACTTTAGTCGCCGGATCTAGCGTCAGCGTCAGGAAGATCAGGTGGAGGAGCGAAGATCCGGGATCTAGCGTCAAGTCACTAGAAGTAGGATCGAATCCTACTTTTTTGGCTTCTAGTGCAACGTTGAGCTCCCGAGTTTCATCAATATCCCTGTGTCATCATTAATTCGGCTAAACACAACCAAGACAACCATCATCCGCGGTTCTTGTTATTATTATTATTACTTTATATTATTATTTTCTTGTTATTATTATTATACGTGAAAAATTACCGACGATTTCGGTAAACAAATGAGTGGTGAGAGGCACCGTTTGCATCGGAGACGCGCGTCAAGTCGCCTAGGTGGAAGGGAGTTTTCAGCTTCTTGACGCTAGATCCGGCGACGAAAGTCTCAGGTGGAATAGGGCCTTTAGTTCCAAGTCCAACCGCATTGGCACCACGTCGCACTGATCAAGTAGTCTTGGCTAAAATTGATAAATATACTCAAGAAGTGCTCATTTAAGGAGCGTCGGCACTTGCAAGTGTATACGTCAGGGAGATTCCCTGAATGTTGCTAGCAGAAAAAAACCGAAATATTGGAAATACTAAGATTCTAAAAGGCCTCAATGAGTGCAAGTGAGGCAGATAGCTATGTATTGTTATTCACACTCACTTAGCTTATGGCGAAAGGAGTTTTCAATTTTACAACTTTAATTCTCAACCACTTTTGCTCGCAAAAAATTCATAAACAAATTATGCAGGTGCCGACGTTCTTAGTGATTTGCATTTTTTCTTTGTTTTCAATGGGACTGTTGCAAACTTTTGCTATAAGCAAATGAAGTCCAATATGATGTACAGACCAGAAAAAATCACAAAAATCACACTGAAAAAGTCTAAAATTCAATAGTAAACTCACAAAACTGCTATAACGGCAAGATCGTAATGGCAATTCAACGGAGGTATCGTGGGGGGGGGGGAGGTATTCCTGTCTAATTTGCCACTTTCTCTACTCTACAGAAACACAGACTTATGTCTCAATTTAGATAGGTCATGATACCTGCGCCTGCGCTGCGTCTCTCTGCCATTAAGCCCGATTATGAGAGTGAATTTTGTGAACTTTTAGTGTACCTACTCAATACGTTATTTTTACTGGTTTTTATGAAAGAATCAACTCTTCCATCCCCTGTAGCAAAAGGTTGCAAGAGCTCCATTTAAAATGCCAAAAACGCGTCTTTTCCCAAAAGTGCTTAGTATGGTGCTATATTCATATAGGATTTTGAAGCGGTACAAGTAGGGCCTGGAATCACCTTGTAAGAACAATTTCTAGTGAATGTTCAATGAATTTCAATCGACACCATAAACGTGTTTTGCGTGTTGCTGACTCACATATGCATATAGTCGTAGCCACAGCCCACACTTCACACTCATCGCAGTTCCATCTCCGTCTCTTCCATCCGTGAAGCCCAATTAATCAACGCGCGCACTACAAAGCACGTGCTCCACAATTCGAGAGAGCGCATGATGCGCAGATGCGCTCACCAAAAAAAAAAAAAAAAAAAAAAAAAAAAAAAAACCGCAACCAAGATCATCGCATTTCACGCACTCTGTCGAGCAGAATAACATTCATATTTGACCGCAAAAGTCAAGCTCCAGAAAAACAATCGAACTTGCGTGTAGCAACTCGCAAACCGCGGCCATTCAGGTCCCGATAGTTTAAATTACCTCGCCAAGGAATTAGTCGCACCGTTCCTAAACTTTCAAGGTTCCGAATCGGAATACATTGACCCTATAAGGCGGATCCAGCAATCTGGCGACTGTGCATAGTTCCCATTTGAATGCATGAGAAACAATCGATAAGTAAAAGGGCCATGAATCGACTGTATCTCATATGTTCAAATGGGATGAATTCATGGTTGCCAAATTGCTGGATCCGCCTGTGAATTGACCGCGATTTTCGAGCTTTAGCAACAGACCGTTCGTTCGTCACTCGTCAGTGCGGCATCATTGAATCATTTGTATCATACCAATTCCAATTGAATTGATAATAGGCGACCCAAGGCGAATCTAACTAGTAAACAAGTTTATTTGTCAGACCGCTGGGGGCGCTGGACTGGGGGCTGAAGTTGCATTAGTCTCAATGGATTATTAGCATAGAATATTTAGTAGGCAAATGGATATAGGCTCTGATGTAAAATGCTGCAAAAATAACGATGGGATTGTTAACAAAGTCCAAAAACTCACTCTTCACATTGAAACAACTCAGCTGAAAGTTCAAATGGACAACAGTGGCGGCTATAAAGCAAACTGGCAAAAGTGCTTTTAGTCCATTTGAACGTGTGCAAAACAATCGATTATACCTCACCAAAATCCTCAGATAGAGATAATTTTATTTGTTGTCATATTGCACGAGCCGCCATTGATGAGCAATCCATAGGGACCAACCTACGTGGGAAAGTATCGACTCCTATGAGGTTCATGATGAACCCTCCTGAAGATCGATTATTTTACTTGGCTTTAAATGGATCCGTTGTTGTCAAATTGTACGCGCCGTAACTGAGTACAGCCCTGTAATAGCTCTTTGGTGTAGGACTCGAACATTTTTCATCGCCTGAAAGATTTTTTAAAGTTCAGAATGTGGTTGTAATCCCTCACGGAAATAAAATAGTTCAGCACCATTAACCATTCGCATAGCAGATTTTGGCGTCGCTGGAGAGTAGGGTAAACCTTACTCACTTCAGATGATAGTTAAATGCTAGATATAAGGTAGAATAAGTTATCGATTATCATAATTTTACCACTAGCTACGTCGCATTTACGATACATTGGTGAAGTTTACCACATTTCTAATGGCTGACGCTAAAATCTGCTATGCGCGTATGGTTATACTTGTCCCGAGCTTCTTTTTTCATTTTTTATAAAAAATTCTCGAACTCATCGAACTATTTTTGAAATTAAAAGAAGAGGGGTGGAGGGGGGATATGAGGAATATGAATCGTGTGTGTGCTGCGGCGTGGAGTAGGTTAAAAAAACAGAAAGAAAAAAAAAATCCTTAAATCGGTGAGTATGAAATGACGGCCATATCCTCCTCACCTCGAAGCAGGATGCTACTCTTGAGATCTCTCTCCAGTTGGGCGATTCGAGCTATACCTTGATACAGCACGAAGTGTTTTCAGTACGGAGTAGTGGAGGGATTTAAGATAAAATGCAAGAGGCGCATTTAAGCAAGTGCAGCACCGCCTCAGCGCAGCGGTAATCTACAGTTAAGTCGGTAAATATTAGTTCTCGGAGGAATGAATGCGACTGTTGCTGATAACAAGGTGCAATTGGTGCCGGTGTGCGCGCACAGCGCATGCATCCAGCACCACCGCTCCTCTTGGTGCACCAACAAATAGAGCACGATACCTGGCACGGAACACTACCGCCACCTAGCCATTAATAACGGAAACAGATGTAGACTTTTTTGTTTTTTTTTGTTTTTTGTTTTTTTTTTCTGCTTTAAATTTCCCAGAGACATCAAGATATTTTCGTGGGTTATTCGCGCGATGCTGACCTGCGCTGCGGGCCGATCCTTTAAACTCTCGACTTTTGGATAACTGGATTGAAATGAAAATCGGTGATTAGTGGAGACGAGTCACGTATGGTTACCAAGTCTACAGGATTTCTTTAATTGGTTATCAGATGCTTAAGGAATTCCCGATAACAGATTAGGTAAAGACTCTATTTTGATTGGACGTGGCAACCATGTGACTTGTTTCCACCAATCACCGCTTTCGATTCTTATCCAGTCCATCAAAAAGTCGAAAATTTCTAGGAAATCAGAGAAATTTCTTTGATTAAAATCTGCAAAACGGCAGCCCCAGTGATATTATGCCACTGTGCAGTGTGTGTCATCAACTGTGTGTTTCTAATTTAATCATATAGTAATGCAGTGGCTGAAGTTTGCAGTATTCTGAAGTTCGGACTCTTGGAATGCAGTTACTCAAGCTTTGATGCGCAGACCCTGGTAAAAATCGTCAGCTAAAATCAGCAACACTCATCATGAAATCAGCTTGAAATCAGCATGATCTCTTGCTTATTGAACCTCTCAGCAAGCACTCAGCATGAGTCCATGCTGAGCATTTTCTCAGCAATAAATCACCTTAAACTCAGCAGGCAACTTTTTGCTGATTCAATCCAGTCAGCAAGAACTCAGCTTGAGTTTTTGCTGAGAGCTCTGTTGGTACAAAATCAACTAAAAATCACCTAACCTCTTTTATCCCTTAAATTTGCAATTAATCACCGTGTATGCAAAGACATCAGGATGGGATGAATATTTCATTTTTTTCCTTTGTTTTTTATTTATTTTCTTTAATTTTTATTTATTTTCTTTATTTTTATTCATTTTCTTCAGTTTTTATTTATTTTTTTTATCTTTTATTATTTTCTTTATTTTTTATTTATTTTCTTTTTTTTAATTTTTTGATTTTTTATTTGATTTTTTATATTTTATTTAATTTATTTATTTAATTTATTTTTATTTTTTTATTTATCTAATTATTATCTATTTATTATTCTTTATTTACCTCTACTTTTAAAAATTTATCTTTTTAATTACATTTCACTTGTCTATTCGTGCCGGTATGCGCTACTTACTTTTTAACTACCTTCGACTTTTCCCTGAAACCGAATTGAGCCTAAAGCTGATTAGCTGTAACTTTATAATACGCTATTTTCGCCACTTACAATTGGCAGCAGACGTGGCTCATCGGTAAGGTGCTCGACTTACACCCGCGAGGACCCGGGTTCGAATCCCGGATAATCAGGTAAATTTTCGTCTCCATAATTTCGTTTCATACATCTCATCTATGTTTCTCCATGGATTCCAGTGTCTAATAACCATCTCTGAGTAGCGAAAGTTGGATAAAATGAGTAAAAAACACCCAAATAATTGTTTCAGACGAGCGCAAATTTCTTTTAATTTATTATATTCAAGCTTAACCGATGAGCTCGGTAACAGCGGCCTAGCAAATCTAATATACTAAGGCTTGGTAAAATTCACCGCTATTAGTGGTGATCAATATGAGCCACTATTAGTGGTTAATTTCACCGATATTAGGGAGAATTTGCCGGCGGTTTTTTTCCCGTGTAGATAAATATTCGTACTCTGCGGTGTTGATTTTAAATCATCAAGAAATCAGCAAGAAATATGCAAGAAATCAGGTCTCATTTCTCACACTAAAATCAGCAAGAAATCATGCTGATTTTTCTTGCTGATTTTTAGCTGACGATTTTTACCAGGGGAGGTATAAAAATATAAATATAGGAGCTGTTTCTCAAAATCACGCTGCGATGAGCTTTAACACGGAAGCAAAAGACTGGTAGAATCTACCATCTGCGTAGCAGCGTAGCTGATTTCTGAGTCTGCTATAAAGTATGGGAAATTTTACCATCATATGGTAAATGCAGCGTGCCTTGTGGCAAAATGTACGTACCAACAGGTTTCTTTAATTTACCACAAGGTACGTCGCATTTACCAAATGATGGTGAAATTTCCCATACTTTATAGCAGACTCAGAAATCAGCTATGCAGATGGTAAATTTTACCAGTTTTTTTTTTGATCCGTGAGCATCGATAGTAGAATTCGTCAAAAATTGCTCGGTGCACGAGTTTGTCAGCTTCATTTTAATAAGAGTATGCATTTCTAGAGTCCCTATGTGTAGAGAGTTGAGACAAGTGAAACCATAAGCGCCGCCATTCGATGCGTTTTTGCACATTTGTTTACATTCTGAGGGCCGTTGTTGTGTTTTGGTCCAATGCAAAGATTACAGTGCCGTAGAGTTTCTAACGGTGTAATCTATGTCACTGTTTTTGTTGATCGACATCTATTTATGCTTTCAAAGATTTCTTTTGGGAATGGGGCTATTGCACACTTTTGCTATAAGCGATTTAATAGTCGATTATGGCGTAAAAACCTCAAAAAATAACAATGGCTGCACTAAAAACTTCCAAAATTCACTCCTAAACTCAATAAACACAGTTATTTGCGCGAGCGTAATGGTGGCCGAAGGCACTAACAATGGGAGATTCCTATCTTAATTTCGTCACTCTTTCTATGTTAACAAGGATGATTCACAGAGTAATTAGTCATCAGAGTGATGATCCACATCCAATGTATGGTGCCGCAACACCTAGTGACACCGGTATCAAATGAAAGTAGTCTCTTATTGGTCACTTCTTGATGGAGTTTCAGAATTGTTAGGTGGGAATCTCCCATTGTTAGTGCCTTCGGACACCATTACGCTCGCGCAAATAACTGCGTTTATTGAGTTTAGGAGTGGATTTTAGAAGTTTGTAGTGCCGCCATCGTCATTTTTTGAGTTTTTTATGCCGTAATCGACTATTAAATCGCTTATAGCAAAAGTGTGCAATAGCCCCATAAGAGACGATCTTGAGCTGCATTATGATTGAAATTAACAAGTTGATCAACAATTAACTCTTTTATCCGTAGAAAATATACCGTCCCTTCGTTTGTAAACAAATATATTTAAATGTAAACAAATGTGCAAAATTGCATCCAATTGCGGTGCGAGCAGAGGCTAATACTCACGACCAATCAGAGGTTGACTACCCTCAAGTGGCGGCTCGTGCGATTCGGCAACAGTGTTCTTCATCCATTTGGATCTATGTACAATGATCGAATGCTGGTGAAGCGCTGCTTCACTGCCAAATCGATTGTTTTACATAAAATCAAATGGAGGAAACACATTGTTGCCAGGTTGAACGAGCCGCCACGCCACTGCTACCCTCTTTGTCTTATCTCTCTACATACAGAAACTCTATGCATATCCATGTTTGACTCGTCTTATAAAAAATAAAAGAATTCCGGGAAATTGATTGGTCGCTGGCACGCTCTTCAATTTCTGTCTGCGGATGGGCGACAGGCTGGCGGATAATAGGTTGAAATGCAGGCATTTTCTGCCGTCCAAAAAGTGAGGAGCAATTCTGACTGTGAGACCTTTTAGATTCAAATGATAGTGTGTGTTATTAAGGAAAATGAATCTCCTTAAATAGCCTTAAAGTTACAAGTCAAATGAGTGAGTGAGAAGCAATGAGCAAACAGTACGTAGGTAATTAAACGAACTAAAGTTGAAACGACGATATAATCACGGTTGTTAAGCTGCTCACTTTGAAAGATATTAATTACGCTTAACAATTATTCTTTATTGCTGTCATTTTCTATAATTTTTTTCTTTTTATTACTTTATTTTAACTAGCTTCTTATTTATTTAATTTTTTTCTTCTTTTCTTTCTTTCTGATTTTCAATACTGTCACAGTCCTTCGAAGTCAACACAGTGTATTCCCTAGATAGACATGATAACTGATGATTAATTAAAAAAAAAAAAATTATCTTAAGATCGGCAAAACGACAGCCCTGAGGCACTCTGTCTGTGGAAGTTATGAATGGGGATGTTGCATACTTTTGCTGCAGGCGCTTTAAGGTTCGATTCAGTGGTAAAACCTGCAAAAATATCGATAGTACAGCGCTAAAAATTTACGAAACCCTCTCCTAAAACTGTCATGGCGACAGCGCAGCGTTGCGCACTTGTCATGGGAGATTCCTATCATAATTTTGTCACTCTTTTTTTATACTGTAAATGAAGAAACAGAGTAACTTGCCACTAGTGCTGTGATTAACAGCCGATAAATAACCCGTGTGAGCATTGTGAGCACAAGCTATAATTGACCAAAGTTCGGTCTCCCGGGACTTTTACTTTTCAACTGTAAGTATCTTCAGTGATTAAGCAGATAGTGCTGAGTGTTTAAAGACCAATTTTCATAATTTATCAGCAATTTTTGGATATTTACGCGGCTATTTTTCGAAAAAAAGTATGATTCCTGAATAATGCAAATATTACTTAAAGCTCCTGCGGCAAATGTTTGCAACAGCCCCATTTTCTACCTTCGGAAAATAGTAACCGTCGCATTCAGTATTAATGGGGCAGTTGCAAGGGTCTAAAAATATGTAGTGTTTTTTAAAATGATTGTACTTGATGAGCTGAGAACAACGGTGCCTTTGCTTTTTCGTCTCGGTTTTGGAGATACACCCTTGTAAAGTAGTAAAAAATCGTGCGCGTAGTGACGGCACTACGCGGGATTCCCATTTAACTTAATGTATCTTGGGCCAAAATCTCATCTCCGGCACAATTGGACCTAATTAGAAACCAAAGGCATCTTATTGTTCTCAGCTCATCAAGTACTTTCATTTTCTGTATAAAAAACACAACATTTCAGACCCTTGCAACTGCCCCATTCCGGAAAATTCTTCTAGGGGGCGGGGGGGCACGCCTACATGAAATTTGAAGCTGCAAAATGTCGGAATTTTGAGCCATTTTCTGTTGAAATAAGGCCAAATTTGTGGCCACTGGGTGGGGGGGACTTATATACGTGCCCTCTTGCCCCCTCCACCCTAGATCCGCCGCCGATCTCATCATGAGTTGATGCCTGTGCCGAAAAATCATCGCTCACTCCCACAGTGCGGCGTTTATGCGCGGCGGAAACAGCCGAGCCAAGCCGAGCGGACTAATTATGGTTCATGCAACCGGTTCTCGATGACCTCTCACTAAACGACGCGGGAACGCGCGCGCACGGGGTACGGCGGCGGCACGCATGCGCATAACGTTTATGCATGCAGCATTGCAGCCTCTTCTCGATTTCTGACGAAATTAACAGGCCGCATCCGACTTGAAATCAATGAAGTCGTCGTCGATTTGAATTCGGATTTCGATACCATCATCCCAATCGATCGCGATCGACTCGATCACCTCGTTTGCCTAATCGAACAAATTTTCGATTTGATCATTATGATTGTCGTCTTCGCGGCGATACCGTTGATTCCCTCCGAGTGGAGTTTGCGTGCCTCCCGTCGCATCATAGTACAGTAGACCAAAACGTGGAATTTCGCGGACATAATTTTACGGGAAAAGAGAGAGAGAGAGAGTGAGAAAAAAAGAAAACAAAGATTATGAACAATGAATGGCAAGGTGACGTAATAAAGTGTGAACTCATTCATCTTAGAATTTAAAATCAGTCTGATAGTATGGTGTCTGCAAGAAAATATCAACTTTAAAACGCTATCCATCCCTATTCAGCCGGACAACCCATCCTTTTTTTTTTTTTTTTTTTTTTTTTTTTTTTTTTTTTTTGGGAGGGGGCGCAAAACTCCATAACTTGATTCTTGGATTTATGGACTTTTGGTACTTATATACAGCCGACATTATTCATGCCAATTTTTACGTTTTTTGGACGCAATTATAATATGTTATCAGGCTTTTTTGCTTTAATTAGTCTTTGTAGGTTTATTAAATTTTTAGATTAGAGTATGGGTAAAAACCGGCTCATAGTCATTGATTTTCAGAAAATTTTATGTCTATGTAAGATTTCGATGTTTCTTTTTTAATGGCAAATAAGGGGAAAACCAAAATACTGAAACATATTCTTTCTCCAATTTGTTGCAATTGTTTTGAAATCTCAATTTTTCGCAAAATAGCCGTAAATATTCAAAACTTGGTGAAATATGATGCCAAATTATCTTGAAAAATTCCGTAAGGTAATTAATTACTCGTTTACTGAAACTTAAAAAAAAGAAAGAAAGGAAAAAAACCCCTCTCCAGTGGAAAACTGTTTGGGATCTTTTCAGACCAACCCCCCCCCCCCCTTCCCGGTACCCTACGATGGTTGATTTTGAATACCTTGGGCCAAGAAGGGTTAAGGATGAAAAATATAATTTCACGCTCGTTAAAATCAATGTTTGGATCCATAGTGCGGCGACTGTCGATATTTTATTGATTGCGCAATTCTCTAGATTATCTCGTGCACGAATCAAAGCTCGCAGGCCTTATAGACTTGCAGCTTAACTTCTTTGATGTGTATTTTAACACTGACCGGGGTCGGTGAATAGGTTCACGAGAGGTCACAACACACCGATGCGCTTTGATGAATGCAGTATAAATCAATTTAGACATTTTTGACCCTATATTATGACACGAAGAAAGAAAGAAAGAAAGAAAGAGAGAGAAAAAAAAAAAAAAAAAAAAAAGTAGGCAATGCAGGTGAGGTCAAAACGGAACGATGGTCATCGACGCATGGCGGGATTCTCACCAAGTTTGAATTACTTGCTCGACTCGCCGTTGATAGACGCATACATTCATATAAGACTGGTGATTAATGAGCATTATGTACTATTGACGACAAAAAGATTTTCCTACCACCCTCTTCTAATTACTTTGATTTAAAGCTCCTGGTTACTTCAGCCGGTCTAACAATAAAATACTTTACCTGAGCATACATCTCTTTTAAACCAAGCTTCTAGTGCCATCGGGTATCGATTCTATTGGCCTTTATTTTGTCAGCATATCTAATCATTTTTCAAAAAAAAAAAAAATAAAAAAAAATTAAAAAAAAAAAAATCAGGATTTGCGACTTTTGTGTTGTTAACAGTGCGTTTAGAATGGGTATGTTGCATACTTTTGCTACAGCGCTATACACTGTTTAAACAAAAACGGACTGAGACGAAATGATCGAAGCATTTCGTCCGCCTTAGAATTCGGTGGAGTGAGAATTACCCGAGTCAGAACAGAAGGTATAGTAAAGTTTGACGAGTGGGAATGTACGGAGTGAGAATGAACGGGGCGAGAGGCACTCCTCACGGGATGAGAGGCACTCCGCACGGGACGAGAGAACTCCGCATGGGGATGAAAGACACTCCGTCTATTCTCACTCCATACGTTCCCACTCCGTCTTATTTTACTCCCTTCTGTTCTGACTCCGGTAATTTTCACTCCGCCGAATTCTAAGGCGAACGAGATGCTTCGACTATTTCGTCCTCACTCCGTCGTTTATAACAGTTTACGGAGGGTTAATTGTGGCGTAAAATAGCGCAAAAATCATATTGAGCACATCGAATAGTCTCAAAATCCACTCATAAACCCACAAAAGGCATTGAAAGGAAAGCCTAAGATGGCGGTCGAATGCATGGCTAATCAAATCAACCCTGCATGCACGCACTAAGAGCACCAAAAGATGGTCGACGACGGCAGTTTATATTGTTGGTTAGAATGTAAATAACAACCGGCTCACTTCCTCGTTTTGCGTACATTTTGGGTCAATGTATGTTTTTTCCGGTAAATTTTACTTTCTCGTTATTGTTTGTGATTACTATGGTAAATAATTCACTTTTTATTTCGATTTGCCCGAATTCTGAATGGGAAACGCCGTGCAAGTTGCGATGTATCGTACCTACTGATTTACGCCTGGGAAAGTGGGAGCCTCTGATTCCAAAAAAACTTCGCTTGAATGTAATTTTCCCATAAGGGCATTTTTTAACAGATATTTTGGATGTTAATTCAAGAATTAATGGGGCCTTTTTGCGATTATCATGAATTCTATATCTTCGAAAATGCTTAGTTTATGCCTGGCTCATCGACAAAATAACCTACCGAAATCAACGAGACAATTCAGACTGAACGATGTATTTGGAGATTAGAATCGGCTGAATGTCCGCTCATTCTACAACAGCGACAGTGTCATTTGGCTGATTCTATAACCTCCAAAAGCATCTCACATCGTTGATTCCTGGTTCCTCACCACAACCGAATAATAAAATTCGCTTTTTGACCGTCTGCAGACTGTAGAGGTCTGTATATGTGCTGTCAACTAAATTCCTGCATCTTCATTCATGATTTTTATACTTCAATAGTAATGAATGAATCAAACATTAAACATGAATAAATATTTACCAATCCTTCTTATAGCCACTGTTCAGAAAATCAGTGCCATCTTTTGATTCTTTATTCATTGTCCATAACTGATTTATTCTATTCTTTCGAAAAATAACCTATACCACCAGATAGTACTACCTCTCATCAGGTAATTCGTAACTTGCCTGCGGAGCTGCGTCAAATTATTGACGCATTGCTTCGCGTTTGGGTGCGCATGCGCACAGTGGGCGGAAATGACCGATTTATTGGTCAACAATCAGAAATTTTATTTATTTTAATTGGAAAATATTTTAATTTCTATCTCATCATTCCAGCTAGTAAATGTAGATACGCAGAGAGTCTGAAATCTGTTTTATACAGCTTCGACATTATGACTGTTCAAGAGGGTTTTAACTGGCTGATTTTTGGCCGTCAAATCGCAAATTTCTGCCCATTGTGAGGAGTATAGTTTTAAATTAATCAAAATTCTGGGCACATTGACTGTGATCATATATATGAGGCGCAATGCGCATGAGCATTATGGGCAATGAACGAATCAAATCGTTGGAGACTCATCAACGACCAACGTGTCTCTTGGCATACATCAGTCATCAACACTCACCTCGGGTGGATTTCCCCCTTCTTATTCGGGTCTAGGGTCGGAGGGGGAAGGGGGAGGGGGTGAAGGGTAACGTCGTTATTGATTCGGAGCGAGCTTCACTATTGACAATCGAAAAAGCGCACATGATCCTTCATCGAAATCGGTCGATTATCGCTACTTATTCGATTCTTGCATCTAATGGTGTAGTCGTGTTTCCCGGTTCTGTGATGTCATGGTTGTCAAATTTAGCCCAAATTCAATCAAGGCGTAAACAATAGGTCAGTTGCAAACTTTTGCTACAACGTTGTATGGATGGTCTATTCTTAAGTAAAATCGCGTGAAAATCACATTGAAAGCATTGGAAAGTCTCAAATTCTACTACGTTTTTCCCGTTTCTTTTCTGCCGTGCCACCATCGGCGGATCCAGCAATCTGGCAGCAGTGTATTCTTTCCATTTGACTGCATGGTAAATGATCGATTTGTCACGGGGCTATGACCCCTTCAAGAATCGATTGTTTATCATACATTAAAATGGGAAGAATTCGCAGTTGCCAGATTGCTGGATCCGCCTATGCGTGCCACGATCGATCCCTTGAAGGAGGAGGAGCGGCGGTGCTTTATATCAACCTAGTTTAGAGGGTTTTAGTAATGGCGGCATCTTGTGATGAGCGTTCCAAACAAAGACAATCTGTCTCTCTCGCTCGCTCTCACGTAACCCCCATGTACTGCCATCTCACTCTAATCTCAAAAATCGTTTATAGAGACATCTTTTGTGACATTTTTTTGGCTGGTATGAATGCCTCTAGGCATTTCAATGCAATTTTGATAGCAATATGTCGTAAAAGAAGGCCCTGTGTACGGATTTCGAAACTAGAAAGAGACGGGTATACATGGGGGGGGGGGGTCACGGGAGAGTGAGTGAGATAGTTTGGAACGCTACGCGAGTTTTATCACAACCGATTGCGACCGATGAGTGCATTGTTGTGGTTGTTGTGTGATGTCTAACCTTTGACTTTGCACCTATAAACCGTCTGTAGCAAGGTGGTTGAATATGAGATTTTCAGGGTTTCAAATTGCGCGGCTCACAATCAGTAGGAACAGGGGTTGTGTCGATAACCCCCACCCTTCCCCTTTCTTCCAGCGTTGCGTTGGGGCCTCGGCGTGATACACTAGTTTCCGGTGCGCGGTTAGCTGATAGTGTTTCCGTTTTCTTAAGAGCACGCGCCGGACGGATCCACATCCGTATCAAATGGCGGCCCATACCAGGCTCCTCTCCTGCGACCGCGGCGAGGACGGGACGGACGGCGGTATGGCAGCTCGGCTCAACTCAACGAGTAGTCGTAGCAGCGGCCGGCGCGGCGCGTCGGCTGGTGGCTGCTGGACGCTGCGCTGGTGACTGGGCTCACACAGCACTGTGGTCAGAAATCGAAAAAAAGTGACCAAAAATCAGTGCATGTAGAAAAGTCATTTATAAAAAAAAAAGTTAAAATCATTCACGGAAAAAAAAAGATTAATGAAAATAACCATACGGATACCTGATTTTGGCACCTGCTAGATGTTAAAGTAAACTTGACCAGAAGTATGGTACATTTACCGATACTTTTAGTAAATTCGACATCCAATTAGGTAACATCACCTAATACCTAGTCAAAACATAGTATACTTCTGGTTAACATTACCATAACATCTAGCAGGTGCAAAAATCAGGTATCCGTATGGTTATTTTCACCGTAGTTTTTTATCCGTGTTATTTTCGACCTTTTCAGCGTTTTTGAATAATTTTCAGTCACATTTCTACGTTTTAACCCTTTCTGTTATGAGTTATGAAAGAAGTGTCACTGTAATCTGAAACCTATACCATTACATTGAACGAACTTTTCTCATATGATTTCATGTGTGAGTCGATTTTTCCGAATTTCCTCCATGTAAAATGTCGTCCCTTATAATGGACACTGTGACGGAAAGGGTCAATTACTCGTTAAAATTGTTTTCTATGGTTAAACAATGGTCTTAAATGTTTATGATGAATTGGGCTCTTCCAAACTTTTGCCATAGGGGATTGAAGAGTTGAATCTTGCATAAAAACTGATGAGTACACTGAAAAATCACGAAATTCACTCTCTGAATCGGGTTTCATGGCGGAGAGACGCAGGTATCATGGAAGATTCCTATCTAAATTGAGACTTAAATCTGCGTTTCTGTAGTGAAAGTGACATAATAGACAGGAGTCTCCCACGATACGTACCTGCGTTGAACCGCCATCATACGATCTTGCCATTTATAGCAGTTATGTGAGTTTATTACTGAATTTTAGACTTTCATAGTGTGAGTTTCGTGATTTTCGCTGGCCTTTTCATCAGATTGGACTATTTATTTGCTTGTAGCAAAAGTTTGAAAGAGCCCCATTGTTGCTAAAACAACATTGAAATCAGCAATCATAATTTTTGCTTGTTAAAATTCTCAAAAAAACAATGAAGAGCTACGTATTGTGAAATGTATGATTCATGCAAGCAGGTATCATGGGAGATTCCTATCTAAATTGAGACATATCTCTGTGTTTCCGTAGAGAAAAAGACAAATAAAACAGGAATCTCCCATGATACCTGCGTTGAACCGCCATTACGAATTTGACGTTTTAGCAGTTATGTGAGTTAGCACTGAATTTTAGACTTTCTTAGAGCAATTTTCGTAATTTTCTGACTTTTCGCCATTTTTTTTTTTAACGACTTCAGACCACAGAGCGCCGACCGCCGAGTTATGATAGGAGTTGGTTAGAGTCTGACACCGCGGCATTTTATTGGTCAAATAATGAGCTCAGCCCTCCGAATCAGGTCAGAACGCAGAGCGCGCGTGTGCGCATGCGCCTCGACGCGTCGCGACGCGACGCTCGAGCTTGTCGATCGTCTTCGCGCTGACTAGGAATTATGTTAGTTTTGAGCCACTTTAGTTATCCTCCCGCTGAGCTCCCTCCCTCCCTTGTCGATAAACCACTTTTCAATCAATAGACTGTTATAGCAAATCGACATATCGTTATTGTAAATCGATTGCCGTCCGAAGACCTCTGGTTCCAAACCAGAAATTACTAAGCTAAAGAGATATGGCAGAACTGCTCAAAACTGTTAATCGACTCCTACGAAGTATGCAAACTGGCATACGATCTGGTGGACCATTTTTGTAAACAAACCGAAGTGCGTTCGGCTGCCAGTAAATGACTTTTGATTAAAGTTTTAGTGGTTCTTTCAATAGTTACATTTTTCCCTTGACATTTTCAATTTTGTTAAAGTGTTTGTAAAGTAAAAAAATTCAGAAAAAAGTGTGCCTTGAATTTATTTCCAGTAACAGCAGTATAGTAGAAATGTTTACGAAAAATGGTCCGCCAGGTGGTAAGCCGTATTGTATCACGGCATTTTTTTTTTTTTACGAAATATCGATTAACGGTTTTCTAACATGGCGGGGCGGGGATAGGACTTGCCATATCTCTTTGGCTTAGTAATCTCTGTTCCAAACGCATTCTGGTTCAATGTAATTTTCTCTTAAGCGCATTTTTGAACGGAAATTTCGGCTATTAAATCAAGAAATTGATGCGATCTTTCTGTGCTTATACATTCTACGTCCTCAAAAATGCCTGCTCTGGCAATGAGAGAATGTTTACATTAACCTTGAATGTATTTCGTTTGTGTTAGAAAACTGCACAGTGAAATATTGAGTAAAGGAAAATTCCTTTAACCTAAGGAAAATGTCTGCTGCTACAAGTAAAAGATTTCTTGTTGTGAGTGTGACAGTGATTCTCCTTCATGCAACAAAACTTTACTTCGCGCAAGGAAAACTGTCACAAGTAAACGTGTTTCCTTGTTTCTAAAGAAGCGGTTTCTCTCAGTGTGGTTCTACGACTAAAACTGCAAAAACCAACAAGACATTACAGATGAAACGATGCTTTTGGAGGTTGGAATCACCCAAATGTTGTTGTTGTTGTTGTTGTGGAATGGGTGAAAATTCGAGCGATTCTAACCTCAAAATATTTCCTTTAATTTATTTAATATCTTACTGATTTAGGCAGTTTTAGTCGTGGAACCAGGCCTAATCAAGCACTTTATCGGGGATGTAGAATTCATAATCACAAAAAGGTCGCATAATTTTCTTGATTTAGCCAAACTTTGCAAAAAGTTTGCAAAAACTTTATTCGGGCCAATGTTTCTTAAAAACCAATTTTGGTACTTTGCAGCTTTCATCACCTTGCTAGGCTTCTAAATCTCCATTTTTTGTTTTGTTTGTTTTTCTCCCTTTATTTTTGAAAAAGTGTTTTTTTTTAGATGGGAACACCAACGATTTCAAGTAATTCTGGGCGTGCATAGGTGAAAGTCAACGGCGTTTCAGTCGGAGTACGGAAAGATTATAGATCAGAGTGTTTTCGCGGGTTATAGTCTCATTGCTGACCTGGACTGTGTAATTTTTTCGTCAACCGGTGGAATCATCGATGAATTAAAAAATTCCTTTTGATGAGATCCGCAAAACGGCAGCCCCGATTGATGAGTGAACTCTCTTCGGCAGTCTTGGCACTTCTGGGCTCTCATAAAGTCTTAACGTGTCAGGAATCCATCGCGTTACCAGTAATAATGGTCGAACGATTGGATGTTCGGTGAACAACCTCGAGTCCAACCTATTGCATGGAATGCACAGGTCTCAATGGCCGACTTGCAACTTTGCCATTTTGCATGCTATTTGTAGCTCTTTAGTCTCGCCGCAAAATATCTTTCCTCTGAAAGTTTGTCTTTCAAACATTAATGTAATCTCCCCTCTTATTTTGTTCCAGGTACTTTGGCGAATTTTTGTCATACAATCGCTCGAATTTCGGTGAGTACTTTGCTTCATTTGATATTAATTTAAAAAATCTTTAATGTACTCGAACGTCACTTGGCGTTTATACTTTCCGAGGTATCTTTATAACATGACGATAAGTTATCATCGATGAAGAGATGAGCACCTCTTCAAAATGTGGACCAATCAATCGATCATGCATGATGCATGAATGTACTTAAAATAATTAGCGCTGATATTTTTCTAATTTTACTTAGACATTAGCTTTTATACCAAAAAAAAAAAAAAAAAAAAAAATCAAATTTTTTGTTTAAATCACCACTCATTAACAGAGCATATACTCTAATCGCTCAATTCAGCTCTTGCAAGATTTTCCTGGACGCACATGCATAATTAAATCTGATGTAAAATGTCGTGAAACTACACCCTGTGTACGAATTTTGACACTAGAAAGAGATGGCTATGCATGGGGGTTACGGGAAAGTGAAAAAGGCAGGGGTGCAAAATGTGCCCGATCTAGCGATCCGCGGAAAGTGAGGAAATTTGTCCAATTTTTTTTTTTTTTTTTTTATTTTTTTTTTTTTTAATGGCAATTAGGATTTCCCAGGAAAATAGTGTAAAAATGGGAAAATATCGGTCATTTTGTGAACATACGGTGTTGGAATGTTGAAATAAGCAAAAAAAAAGTCATCACTTTCAAATTTTTGTGAGGAAATTTTTTAAAATTCTGTGAGGAAATAAGTCACGGATCGCATGAAACTTCCGAAGTTTTGGAACATTTTGCACCCCTGGAGAAAGGTATAGTTTGGAACGCTACACGAGTTTTGTCTTACCCAATTGCAATCGATGAGTGCAAACTCGTCTCTGCGCAATAAACAAACCCATGTGTCATCGGCCCAACTTTCGTGAAACGACCTCTGCCTATTCGGTGATGTTATATTTTGGTCAAAAAGTATCCGAATTTCTCATTTAACTCAATGCGAAATTCGGATAATTTCTGTAAGTGGCATAACTGCAGGTATTATAGTGCGCTTTGTCCTTTCCTGTGGTACCCTTGCTCTATATATTCACTGCGATTGAGCGATGCATCACTGCCGTTTTGCGTATAAATAATGGTATTTTTTAATTCACTGATGATTCCACCGGTTGAGAAAATATTACACAGTTTCAGTTCAGTGTGTGACTGTAATGCACGGAAACACTCTGCTCTGCAATCTTTGCTTAATCGGTGGAGTCGTCGATGACTTTAAAAAAACTTGCGGATATTTTAATTAATTAACGGCGTTTCCACCGACTGAGAAAAGATTGCAGATCAGAGTATTTTCGTCCAGTACAGTCATACACTGAACTGAACTGTGTAATCTTTTCTCAACCGATGGAACCATCGGTGAATTGAAAAATGTCATTAATTATACGTGAAACGGCAGCTTTGGAGTGGTGACGTCACCACCTTTTCAACCGGCCCCTAATTGATTCATTTTAAATCACCCTATACCAGCGTGTAATTCGTTATAATTAAAATCTTCTACGTATCACGAAAATACTACGCTAAGGAAGATCCTCGGGGGAAACACGCGATTCAGAGCTCAGAACCGCACACCCGTAATAATGATCAACGGATGTTCTAGAACATCAACTTGTAAGAGGTTTGGATACTCAAAGAGAACAAAAGTATCACTTTATGGGATCAACAATGCTTTGTTTGTGATTAACAACTGTATACATATGTATAGAACCTATTGGGAGTTGAAACGCTTTTACTACTGCATGTTATAATGTGACAATATTTCTGAGGGATTATGGGAAATGCGATATTGTTAAGACGTTTTTGCTCCTCGACTAAAATAGATATTTATATTTTGTAGATAAAAGAATTATAAATAGCTCTCTCAAATGTGCTCCTCTGTAATGGTAATTTTTATTGTTTTTTTCAATTTCCCATCGTTTAGTAACTATTCAAATGATTCCTTGAATGGCTCAAGAGTTATCCGCTTAAAACATACGTTTCGATTGTTATAACTTTCTAGCAGATATAGTCTGTTGATTCAGTCAATTTTCTGCTCTATCTATGCACGATTCTTTTTTTCTGAGCCAACTGCAGCGGGAAAAACCGACGCATCGATTGCGCAACGGTCTTTGAAAAATGTTTAAAAATCAATTTAAAAGAAATATTACTTTTATTTATTGTAACTGGTGAGAAAACTATGAAACGCGCATTGTCCTGTACCAATCTTTTAAGAAGGTGCGGTAACAAACATTGAGAAGGAATAAAGAAAAAAAAATAGTAAAAACATGCGAAACAATAATGGAAGCGCCGCCCGTAGCAAATCCGATATTTTTTTTTTAATTTTGGGATTTTTTTTTTCAAGTTCAGTGAGCCAACAGAGCCCTCCTTTTACAAGTAACAAATGTTTATCTAAACTAAAAAATGATGAGTTTTTCACAAAAAATTACAGCGCAAACCCAAATTTGAAGGCAATTTGTGCGTGATCGCTACCCATAACAAAACGTGTTTAACTTTTAAAGCTTTGAGCGGTTGATGCGTCTAGAACAAGGTTGAGCATTTGTGATCATGTGATCTAGCAAATGCAGACATTTTGGCAGTCAAGGATACACCCAGAATGTATACATATAGAACAGTGGCGAAGCGTGCCATCTAGCACCGTTGCATTTGGCTCATCAAAACCCATGAAAAGTATCGAATTGTCAAGGAATCGCCGATAACCAGCGGATTCGACCTTTTTTATGGGTTCAAATGGACATAATACCATGTTGCCAAATAGCACGCCTCGCCACTGCGATATTGAAGGTTGCTTTGATCACACGAGGATTCGCCACTTATCTCGAATTCATAACTGCTAACCCTATTAAAATGACCAGTTGACATCAGTTGACATCAGTTGACATCGGTTGACATCAGTTGACATCAGTTGACATCAGTTGACATCAGGCTGATGTCAACTGATGTCAACTGATGTCAACTGGTCATTTTTAGTTGGGAAAACTTTTGCGTTTGATATAGTTCAACTGGATAACTTTAACTTTGGGAGTTGAATAAACGGTTAAAGTTTGGTCTTGCGATTAGTGTTTATATAGAGGCACTTCAGATATTAATTAAGGAGCCTTCTTTTGACTACTTTTAAACATTTGGTAACAGTCTGGTTTGATAGCTTAATAATTTGAAGCTTAATTACTCGGGAGGAGAAAGTTTTTTTTTTTTTTTTTTTTTTTTTTTTTTTTTTTTTTCCAACAGCTGGAAGAAAGAGCTGCGTTCTAATAGGTATTGCAGCAACATTGTTCCCTTCGTTGAGTTGAATTCCAAATGCCTCTCTGCTTGTGCCATAATTGTCGCGTCGCATGAAGCATTGTGGCGAATGCTCGAGCCGAAAGAATGGCTAACGGCCTGTAGGAGCGTTGCCCAATATCCCTAGATAGACATGTTGCGCTTGTGCAAGTATTGTATCAACATTCAACATTCAACGCAGTCTCTCCGTAAAGAACTTGTATACTTTGATCAGTTCAAATAACTTTATTTAGGACTTGAAAGTGTCATTCAGCTGTTCTAATCGGAGATATACGCTTCTACGTCGGTAAAATTGCTTATTACGCTTCCTAAAACATTGTTTTTTGGGGGGGGGGGGGGTGTACAAAAAACAAAAACAAAAAACAAACAAAAAAAACATTGAATTAAAAGGCCTTCGAGAGGAAGAAAATTAAAGTTTTATTATTCAACATTAACGATACCGTACAAGTTATTCGCTCTCTCGTGTAATCATTTCTTCAGCCCCCTCCCTTTTAACTGAGTTTTATTTTGACACGTGGGTGGAGGTAGGCGGAAGAATTTAGAGGCTTCGATCGGCCCGGCTGGCAGGTGGCGTACATTGATCTGAGATCATCAAAAATTGGCAAAAAATCAGAAAATTTAAATTAATCACCAATTCATCCGCATTCATAAACTTTCATGTCAAATTTTAATCAAAGAAAACATTTTGTATAAGTAAGTAGTCTAATCTTAGAAGTATCACTGGAAAGTTTTAAAATGAGCTTTGAAAGTCGAGAACGATGATTTTTAGATGACTTTTTCGTTTTTGTCAATTTTTTTCTATCTCAGACCATAGTGCGATGGACACAAGACAAACTCTTGATACAGTACGTGGGTTTCTCAGCAAATGGCTGCCCAAAAAAAGATTTGCTCGTAAATGATTGAAATGATTCTCTGTCAGCTAGAATGCCTTGGATTCAGTAGTTGGCGGTTTGGTTATAATCTAGAATCGTTTCCTTTCATTTCAAAGTGTCGGCTCGTGCCATTTGGCTACAGCATTTTTGTTTTGTATTTTGTTTCTTTGTTTTTTTGTTTTTTGTTTTTTTGTTTGTTTTGTTTTCCATTTGAACTAATGTAAAACAATCGATTCTTCTGGAGGCTGATCTGTCGATTGTTTTACCTCAGTTTAAAAAGTAGAATTGCATGGTTGCCAAACCGGTCGACCCACCAATGGTGCCTAAAAATTTAATCTTCACCCCCCTCTCCGTAGGTTGAAGTATGGCATGTTTAGAGACAAAAACTATATGTATAGGTACAGTCCATGTTTCAAAAACACTCTTTGCCGGACGAAGAACAACTTCTGATTGGCTGCTGAATTATACGCTTTCACGGAACTCAAGGAGGCATTATCTGCCCCACCCTCACTATTTGGCCGTTGGAACGCCTTTTTTGAGGAGACGTCATATTATACATATTGATGGGCTTTTTAATACTTTAATCGAGTTCAAGAACATGTATCATTGTATCAATCTGTTTTAATAAATTCCCTTTACATGAATTTTTGCAGCAAAATTTGATTTTTTGAGAGCAATAACAAACGCCTCCTCTGTGCTGTGTATACAAGGACGCCTACTTGGACCGCTTCTTCTTCTTTTTCGCTCACTGGAGGATCCAAGAAATTTTCCTTCTCTTTTTCCATTAGAACGCATGTGTTAGAAAAGGATAGAAGAGGGGGCGAAAATCACGTGACTGTCCCTAATCTGTCCTTCTCAAACACATGCGTTCTAATGGGAAAAGAGAGAGAAGGACAAATTCCTGGATCCGCCAATGTCTTCGCTTGTTCACAAGACCGGACTCTTTTATCGGGGACTCTAGGCAAATAAACTGCTGAAAACTCCCAGTCCATGCATATTTTCTGTTTGCGTCGCTGCCGCTGGTTTGGAATCGGAAAGATTTTGTTTCAAGTCTTTCAGGTCCAACGGTTATTTAGAGTTTTGAAGGGAAACTAACATTTTATGGGCACTAAAGACTACTGATCGATTCAGCCCCAGCATTTACGTTTGCAGTGACGAGGCTCCACCAATCACGCAGGTCTCTTCACATTTGCAGTGGTGGCTCGTGCTATTTGGTTACCATGTATTTTGTCATTAGAACCTATGCAAAAGTATCGATTTCCCAGTGGCGGCTCGTGCAATGTGGCAGCAATGGACTCCCTCCATTTAAACCTATGTAAAATAATCGATTCTTTGGTGAGGCGCTGTGCCTCACCTAGTATCGATCTTTAAGCACAGATTTAAATGGCAAAATAGCACTGTTGCCAGATTGCACGAGCCGCTACTGCGATTTCCTATAGAGATTCAGTAAATCCCCTGAAGATCGGTTATTTACTTAGCAGTGGCGTAGCCAAGAATTTTTCTAGGGAAGGGGGGGGGGGGTCCGGGGTCCAAAAATTATCATGGGGGGGGAGGGGTCCAAAGA
Source organism: Trialeurodes vaporariorum (assembly GCA_011764245.1). Classification (NCBI taxonomy): domain Eukaryota; kingdom Metazoa; phylum Arthropoda; class Insecta; order Hemiptera; family Aleyrodidae; genus Trialeurodes; species Trialeurodes vaporariorum. The sequence goes on from VMOF01000111.1 coordinate 73,550,913, forward strand.
TACTTATTTGGTAAAAAATTTGTCTGAAAACGCAAAAAATGACCTTTTTTAGGACAAATTCTGGTGTCATGGGGGGGGAGGAGGGGTCCAGATCCCCTGGACCTCCCCCCCCCCGGCTACGCCACTGTTACTTAGGATCCACCGAAAGAAATCACTGCTTCTTTAATGTGACAGTTTTCCTTGCGCGAAGTAAGTTCTGATTGCATGAAGGAGAATCACTGTCACAACAAGGAATCTTTTTCTTGTAGCAGCAGACATTTAGTGGGTTAAAGGAATTTCTTCTTAGTCAATATTTCACTGTGCAGTTTCTTTAACACAAACGAAAAGCACCTTAAATTAAAGAAATAATTCTCTCAGTGTCTGAATGGAGAGCAGTAGCGCACCGAGAGTCTCTTCATCTCTCTCTTTTCTCCATTAAAAAACGTATGTTGAACAAGGATGAACAAGGGGATAAAACCCCCTCTTTCTGTCCTTTTCCTACTTGTACATTCGAATGGGAGATGAGAGAGATGGAAGAGATCCTGGTTACGCCAGTGATGGGGAGAATCCGTTGATGCCACATTGCACGAGCCGCTATTGGTCTCTTCACAGTCGTCGTTGTCATAGTCACTTTATTTCGTATACCTATCGATGACACTTGCAATGATTTTCCAATCCGAAAATGGGTACAAGATGAATCTAGAGTATGTCGCCTCTCTTCTCTTCTCTTCTCTTCTCTTCTCTTCTCATTCTTGAGACCCTCCTCGCCGCTTGCCCCCCGCTCCCCCTCCCCCCTCTCCACGCTATCTTCACGAGGAAGAGTAGCCACTGGGCATAGGCATAGCCAGAGTAATCGATGATGGAAAGAGCGAGGCGAAGATGCTCGATTAGGCTCGGTTTTCTCTTGACATTCAAACTCGTCTCGACGAATCCATTTCCTCACGCGAGCTCCACTTCCTTTCACGCACTCCCTGCCCCCTGGCGAAGGGGGCCGACCCCCCCCTCCTCCTCCCCTCGTCTCAGCCATTTTCACCCCCTGCACTCTGTAGCTACCCTTCTCTCGTAGAAAATGTGATCAGCGGGCCGATCATTTACTTCATCGTTAAACCGATCGTTAAGATTGTCTATGAGTGATTCTATTGGTCAAAAATTGTAAAAATTGGCCCTTGCTATGGTAAACATCGTTAAAGTGCTCGTTCTATAAAGGTTATTCATGAGTAACCTTCAAATAGCAGCAGTGGCGTCGCGTGCAATGTGGCAACAATGTATTCTATCCATTTAAACTCATGTAAAAGATCGAATTCAGGGGGTGCACAGTGCACAAGGAAAATTAGATATATTTAATGAGTTTAAATGGAGCAGTTGCATTGTTGCCAGATGGCACGTGACGCCACTGAATAGCAGGCACTTTAACGATGGTTACCATAGCAACGGCCAAGTTTTACAATTTTTGACCAACAGAATCACTCATAGACAATCTCAACGATATCGGTTTAACGATCAAGTAAATGATCGGCCCGCTGAGCTGCCGTTTTGCGTATATCTAACGGCGCATTTTTCAATTTACCGGTGATATACAGGTTGAGAAAAGATTACACTACTCACACAGAATACTCTAATCAGAACGGAAACTCCCGTAAGAGCCAATGGAAACAAGATTTGGAATTTACCAGCACCAACTGGCAACTGTGTCTGCTCACTTCTCAAGATGGCGGACGTGTTTCTTCAGGTTATATTTACAATCAGAGTTGACGCACAACCAATCACAACCCGGCCAGTGCTCACTTTTCAACATGGCGGCCCGAATTAAATAAATGTTACAAAATGACTTAGAGTTTCCGTTCTGATTAGAGTATTCTGTGCTACACAGTTCAGTTCAGTTCATGACTATTTAAGTATTGAAGCACGAATAACTTCTGATCTGTAATCTTTTCTCAACTGGTGGAGTCATCTTTGACTTTAAAAAAAGGCCAGGAAAAAGCGGACGGTTATGTATATCTATTTTTAACATGGGGTGAAACGGCTAGAAACCTTTAAAGACTTTAACGCACCGCTAGGAAGGAAAATATGGAAGGGAAACGCTTCTAAAAGTTACCATATTGCTTATTTCAAGGCTCTTTTTGTAAATGGACAAATTATCACTAATGAAATAAGTTATTGATTCATAATTCATTAATCTCGGCAATTAGAAGGCTGATTTTTACAGATTTTGCCGCGAGCACGAGGATCACGGTGACGTATAGCCGTAGCTATAGGAATTCGTTTTTCTCTCTTTATGCCCATTTGAACGCATGTGTTAGAAAAGGATGAAGATAGGGGCTATCACGTAATTTCAGTCCCTAGTTCTGTCCTTTTCTAACACATGAAATCGAATGGGCCTAGGAGAAAGAAAGACAAATTCCTGGCCACAACTATAAGCACGGTGATACCAACAAAAAAGTTCCAAGCGAGATAAAAAGCTCTGAATTTACAGCCGTGTTCTTTTTTTTGGGGTGTGAAGTGAGACGTACGTAATGCATACATATATATATTTATAGGTGATCAGAACTCTAAGCTAAGTTTTCTCTACGGGGAGTGAGTTTTAAACTTTTTAATGGTCGCATTCTTTCCGCATAGCATGTTATGTTTCGGAATCGTTAGTCCAGTTGCAGCAAAACCTTGCAAGAGCTCCAAGTCCTTCTTTTTTTGACTTTTGGGCTATGGAAGAATGAGAACGGGATTCTTTCTTTTTTTTACTGTAAGCAATCAAATAGTTTATTCTTGCGTAAAATGCAGCGAAAATCACGATGAGTATACACACACTTTAAAATCACGGAATTCACTCTCAGAATCGGACTTGATGGCGGAGAGACGCAGGTATCATAAAGGATTCCTATCGACTTTGAGACTTACCTCTGTTTCCACAGAAGCGCATTGCAAAACGCCATTGAAGCGCCATTAAGAACTTGTCGTTATAGCAGTTATGTGAGTTTATTACTGAATTTTAAACTTGCTTTGTGTGATTTTCGTGATTTCCGCAGGTTTTTACATCAAATTGGACGTTTTGCTCACAGCGAAAGTTTGCAAGAGCCCCATTTGCGAGTCTAGGTGAAAATTTTGTGCTTTTTTTAGTTTACTTACCTCATCGTTATTTTAGCTGGTTTTTACGCAAGAACTAACGATTCACGTCGGAAAAGTTAGCAACAGACGCATTGAACTATAACTCCAGTTCGACTTGGAACAAACTTTTTCCCTAGCTCTACCGCAACGTCATTTTTTGTGAGTACCTGATACCATGACCGTGGGGCGTGGATTAAGATCGGATACTTTTCCACAGCTCTGGCTTCTTATAACTAGAGCAGGTCTTCGATCTCCGACTTGAGTGCTTGAGTCAATGCGTGTCCTTGGCGAACGGACAACGAACAACGGACGTTGGAACGTCGGAACGTCGGACGTCCCCTTTCCCTTGTTCAATAGAAGGCCGCTCAGTAGTCAGCATCAGCAACAGCGCTCTTGCATACTGACGCTATATACACTCTGCTGCTGCCGCACGCTGATCTTGTATCTTATATCCACCGAGCGCGCGCTCACACACGCAGGCGCACGATCAGATCCTCCGATCGTGCGTCGTATCGTCGGCGCACACTGGTCCAAAATATGAATTTTTTTGGACATGAAAAGTTATCATTTTTTGCTTCAGAAACGTTTTAAAATCGTTATTTTATGTCTAAAAACCATGTTATCCTACTCATTGTAAGCTTAGAAATCGTTTATTAAACTTGGTTTTTAGTTATCTTGCCATTAATGGAGATCTTGCACGTTTTTGCTGTATAGGCAAATGGAGTATCAATTTCAATATAAAATGCTGCGAAAATAACGATGAGACCATTAAAAAAGTCTTAAACTCACTCCTCGCAGAGAAAACTTAACTTGAAATTTTGGGTGACCCCCCTTGCATGTATGCACCAACCTCGGATTCGGACTCCAAACCAAAGAACATAACCTACGAATTTGAACAATGAGATTAATGAATTTGCTTTCAAAAAGTTAGTTTGGAGGAATTAAGGGTCCATTTATATACATTTTGTCACTAGGAGCACGGTGATAACCGCAGAAAAATTCTACGTTGCGTAGTAAACGAGGGAGACGGCACTTAATTTCATGTCCTGTTCTTTTGTTTGGGGTCCGAATCCAAGGTTGGTGCATACATGCAAGGGTGGTCACCCGAAATTTCAAGTTACGTTTTCTCTGCGAGGAGTGAGTTTTAAACTTTTTTGAATGATCTCATCTCATCGTTGTTTTCGCAGCATTTTACATTAGAATTGATAGGCCATTTGTCTACAGCAAAACCTTGCAAGAGCTCCATTGCTCATAATCTTGTTTTTTGTCCATGGATAAATGTCCGGGAAATTCTGTAGTTCGTCTCACTGAGCGTCGTGCCCAGCCACGACTTCCTCGTCTCGAGTTCGATCTAGACTTTTTTGTCCTCTCGCCTTGACTTACGCTTTCTATTCTACCATCGCCTAGTCCTAGCCTCCTCCGTGCCTCAATCCGTCCGTTGCGTTGCTGTTGCTTGTTGCTACTTCCACGAATTCTTCACGGTCGACTTTCAACAAGGAGCTAAATTTTCTAGCCGCGCGGCGTTGGAGGGGGTTGAAAGGAAGAGGAAGGCGATCGAAGGTGCCATTGAAGTCCTCAATTCCGCGCGACAAAAATGAGTTTCACTCGTTGCGCCCGGGCTCGGCGGCTCACGTGTCGTTTTTTAATTGTTCGCCCAAGAAAGTTTTCTCCGTTTACTCATACGTTGTTCGTTTTACTTTGTCCTATGGTCAGATGAGCTGATGTAGTCAATCAGTAGCGTTATTTGGGAGGGCTCAAAATTTTGACTCCCGCGAAAAATTCTAGGAGGGGAAAAATTGTCAAAGAGCCTCGCCAAAAAAGGCCCAAATGTGGACCCTTTTTTCGGCCCTCGAAATTCTGGATCAAATCTGCCTTAAATTACTCCCAAAGGTGACCTGATACTCGTGTTAAAATTTCAGCTTGAGTATACGCACGGTTTCCGAGTTATGGCGGGGGGCAAAGTTCCCCATTTCACGAATTTCGCCAGTCGTTATAGCTGCAACATTTCAATGCTTTCAATGGGGAACTCCCCCCCCCCCATATCTCGGAAACCGTGCGTATACTCAAGCTGAAATTTTAACGCGAGTATCAGGTCACCTTAAGGAGTAATTTAAGCTAGATTTGGTCCAGGATTTCGAGGGCCGAAAAAAAGGTCCTGGCGAGGCTCTTTAGTGAGTATAGGTTGCGAGTAAGTTTGAAAATTCAAGAATGTCAAGAAAATGCGGGTTTTTCTAAAACTTATCCAAATTGTAGGAGAGGAAGGACATTATAGAGTCACCAAGGATCTCGAAGGTTGGATCTTTAGGGATTAAATGCACGAGAAGCAAAAAAAAGGGGGGGGGGAGAAAAAACCAAAGTATTGACCACAGTACGTTGTCACGCCACTGAGTCAATGAAGGAGAGACCTGTCAGAACAAGGCTCTAAGGACTTATTTTAGACGAGAAAATTGGATCCTCAAAGTAGCCTCCAAGTGAACATTTGGTGATCGGCCGGTATGCACAAACTTACATTGTATTCAAATCTGTGCAAGTTAATGGACATTTTGGCGTCCAAACTTTCGAAATGTTGTGTATCGTGGGAAATAAAGCTATGCCTTGATTGATGATGATGATGATCCCCAACAACATCGGTGATCGTCCAAGGTTTGCGGGCCGCCAAACTATGATGGTAGATGATGGGTGCGCTCCAATGCCCAGATGCTATGCTCCCTTGGAAGTTATACTTGGAGGAACCAATTTGAGCGTCTAAAGGGGTCTTTAAGGTGATTTTACTCGTATGGGTATCTTTCAATCCCGTATAGATATGACGCCACTTGTCATTTTCCAAAATTTTGTCTTTTTTGGGGTTTTTTAAAACCTATTAAATTTTAAAAGATGGAATTTTGATGCTCACCGATGGTTCCATCGGTTATACACAAATGTGACTGATCACATCTTTTTCGTGCATCTCAGTCATATTGCTGACTTGGTCTGCGTGATCTTTTTGTCAGCGGTGGAATCATCTGTGAATTGAAAAATTTACTTATGATCCGCGAAACGGCCGACAACCCGGAGGGTGAAAGTTTTGATCCTTCCTTCTTTTCCTCCGCAGTGGCGGCTCGGCGCGTGCAATTTTGCTATTTTTCATCCAGTTTATTTAAAGTCATGAAAAAGGTCGAACTTTGGGGATGCACACTGCACAGTGCCCTCCCTTGAATCGATATTTCACACGGGTTTAAATGGACTAAATGCACCGTTGCCAGATTGCACGCGCCCCCTTCCTCCGAAAGTTTTTACTATACTCCTCAAAAAAATTTTTCTCGATCGGTGAGGCTGTATCGATACTTTTTTCATCCACCCAAAACAAAAAAAGGAAGAAGAAAAAGAAAAAAAAAAAAAAAAACAAAAAAAAAAAAAAAAAAAAAAATCCCTTGGGAAATTTTGTGGCTTCACTTTTGGCTGTTGACTACCCGCATCAGCAGAGTCTGGTGTAAGGTCAGATTTCAATTTAAAATTTAACGGGTGGTGCTGCAGATTGACACTTGCAACTGTGACATAGTGCAGTGACTGCAGTGGGCTCCCGCGCCCCACCGCCACCGCTCGCTCCGTGGCTTCGCGTTCTGCGGCGGGCAAGGCGCGGTGTATGGATTGGGTCTCCGGTCTCCGTTACTCATGAACAGCAAACAGCACAGGTGTGGCTGTGGCACCGGCTCGGCTTCTGCGCCGCGGGCCGTAGAATTGAGCTGGCCTTCTCACCTTTCCTTCGCGACCTTTCTCACGTCCCATAACTCTCTCTTCCTTTTCTCTTTCTCACTCTCTCTCTCTCTCTCTCTCTCTCTCTCTCTCTCTCTCTCTTTCTCTCTCTCTTCTCCCTCTCTCCTCTCTCTCTCTCTCTCTCCTCTCTCTCTCTCTCTCTCTCTCTCTCTCTCTCCTCTCTCTCTCCTCTCCTCCTCTCTCTCTCTCCCCCTCCCCTCCCTCTCTCTCCCCCCTCTCTCCCTCTCTCCTCTCTCCTTCTCTCTCTCTCTCTCTCTCTCTCTCTCTCTCTCTCTCTCTCTCTCTCCCCCCTCTCCCCTCTCTCTCTCTCCCTCTCTCTCTCCCTCTCTCTCTCTCCCTCACGCACGCACAAATATGCATACGCATCTTCTCTCTTCGGGAGATACCTCAGACCGTAGAGCGCGTGCATGGCACAGCAGCAGCGTGCCACCGCGTCGCCGAAGATATACTGGCCTCAATCATTTTAAAACAGGGCTTCTTTTTTACGATGTATTTTCTTTTCTATTTCTTTTGTTGATACATCTTCTATGAATCGGTACTACTGTGTTATTATACGTATGTATGTATACGCGCTGTTGTCATTATTTTTGTGATGCGCCAAGTTGACCGCCATGCCAGAAGGATTCGATAACCAATTTTACGCAGTGGCGGAGCGTGCAATTTGTCAACATTGCACTATGTCCATTTAATTAAATGCACGTAAAATGTCGAATGCGAAGGTGTTCACCGAACACCCAGTTGTTCGATCTTTTTAATGAGTTTAAATGGATGAACTGCAACGTTGCCAATACGCACGCTGTAGGCCACTGATTTTACATCGGGGCATAGTGGTGATTCGTGGAATGTGGCAACAACGGATTCTCTCCGTTTAAACGTTCGTAAAATTACAGATCGTAAGTGGATTCACCGAATCCCTGAGATATCAGTACTTTATTTGCATAGGTTCAATTTTCAAATAGCACATAAGCAGAGTTGCCAAATATCTCGAGGTGCTGCTGCGTCGTGGAACATTTTGATATTGTATATATAAAAAAGTAGCTGAGAATCTAATGGGGGGGGGGGGGGAGTGCCTCACTGCCCACCATTTGACACGAACTCGGTATGGTGGTTTATGCGAAGACGTATTTTGACGTTTCTTCAGCGGTCATTTCGAATTGTAGGTCCGCATAATTCGGTATGTCATGGATTACATCGGCGATGAAGTTTAAAAGTTGTTGAAGAAGATAGGCTGCAGTGCGTTGAATACGGATGTGATATAAGCGCCAAGCGGCTAGTGGCGGTATAGGCGTCGTCAGTAGCGTACGCAGGAACTTGTCTTTCTCTCTCTTGTCCATTAGAGCACGTGTGTTAGAAAAGGACAAGAACAGGGGCTAAAACGTGACTTCAGCCCCTATTTCTTTCCTTTTCCAGCACATACATTCATGCGAGAGATGAGAAAGAGAGACATATTCCTGCGTACGCTACTGGGCGTCGTAATTACTCATGGATGTAGCTTGTTTGATTCGGGTATGCATTAGCTTTGCTCATGCGTATTGAGTATTTACTGTGGAAGATCTGAGGCGCACTGCAGTATTAAAAAAAAAAAAAAAATCTGAGCTTTATTCTTACCATCATGAGAGATAACTTTAAAATTAATCTCTTTGTATTAAAATATCTTGAAAATAATTATATATTAAAATTTATCAAATAAATTGGTAAATCTCTGTAAATTGTGGAATAACCGGAGAGCAGCGGTTCCCAAACTGTATGGTCCGCGGCCCTTCCACTGATGAAATTTCCAGTCAGGAAAAATAACTTATGTCAGAAATTTTTATAAGGGCCCGGGGGAAAAAATTATAAACTTTAACTGACCCATAAACCATATAATAGATACAAAGCAAGACTTTGGTAACCTTTTAAAAATGTGCGTGATCTTGCCAAAATCTTGTCCATCTTGTCAAAGTCTTGTCCATCTTGCCAAAATCTTGCTCACCTATCCAAAATATTGCTCAAAAATACTTCAAAAATACCCGAATAAAGTTCTTAAGATTTTTTTTTTTTTTTTTAAAACCGTTAAAAACCAGCTTTTTTTTAGTAAATATTTCGGAAACATTTTTAAACGAAGTTTTTTTTTCTTTGTTTTTTTTGTTTTTGTTATTTTTATGTATAATGTTTCTTTCATATCTGGGAAGAACCTGTTCCGGATTCCAATGTGAGACGCTCGCCCGCCGCAATTACTAGCTGCCATCCGCTCTTATTGAGCCGTTTGTTTAAAACAAACTCTCTCTCTTTCTTTCTCTCTCTCTCTCTCTCTCTCTCTCTCTCCCTCTCTCTCTCTCTCTCCGCTCTCTCTCTCCCCCCTCTCTCCTCTCTCAATTTAACCACTGTGAAATACTCACCGAATTTCCGCTTTTTCACTAAATTATCAACCGTTAATGGCAGGGAAGAGGCCTCAATGAACCCAGCAGGAAGTTTAATTTTCCTCCTTTACCTCTTCCTGCTTCACCTCTGACTCTCTGTCATTTCTTCATTATCTATACAATTATTATTATCAGTTATACGCACACAATTCATGAGGATTTTATTTTAAGAGACTTCTCTTTAGGTATCCTAATCTTCTATCATGCACTATTTGGGGTATATAGAGGCACGCCCAAGTCCTGTGGTCTTAGATCAAATTTTTTCAAAAAAAAAAAAAAAAAAAAAAAAAAAAAAAAAAAAAAAAAAAAAAAAAGAGTAATTAATAATCATCATTTTCAACCAGTGGCGCACCGAAGAGGGTGGTTTTAGGGTCAAAACCCCTCCCTAAGCATCAAGATTTTGCCATATAAAAGGTCATCTTCGGTCAAAATTCCTTTCAAACCCCCCCCCCCCCCCCCCAAAGGCCTCAGAAAATGGAAAATTTGCGGTGAAACCCCCACCAAACTAAAGTTCTCGGTGCGCCACTGTTTTCAACCTAGACTAATCTTTATCTAAAAGTTACCGCTTTTATAAATTAAAGTAATTGTTAAAAGTTCCTGTGATAAATTGATGAGAAAATTACTTTCTAATTTTTGGCCACTTTTTGACAATCTCCGACTGTAATAATACGCAGCCGAGCTCGCGCCATGTAGCACCTATGTTTGTCCTCCATTTGATCTATAGTACATATACATATAGTACAAGCTGGGACAAAGATACGTCGCCAGGGTATGCAATAAGCAACGCACAAAGCTACCAGTCAATACGTGCGTAATTGGTGCGTTGGGTATTGCCTACTCTGGTCGGATATCTTTGGTCCCCGCTAGTACTTACATACACGGAAAAAAAAGATTAGTGAAAATAACCATACGGATTTTGGCACCTGCTAGATGTTATGGTAAACTTGACCAGAAGTATGGTACATTTACCGATACTTTTAGTAAATTCGACATGCAATCAGGTAACATTAGCTAGTACCTAGTCAAAACACAGTATACTTCTGGTTAACATCACCATAACATCTAGCAGGTGCCAAAATCGGGTATCCATATGGTTATTTTCACCGTAGTTTTTTTTCCGTGTACGTATAAACAATTAATTGATTATTCCAGAGGAGCACGGCTATACATCATTGAATCGATTGCTTTACACAGATTCAAATGGAATGATCGAATACATTGTTGCCAAATTGTACGAGCCGGCACTGCGGGAGAAGTATCTAATGTACCTCGGCGTAGAAAAGTATATAAGACAAAAATGCCGCATATTCTCATGTGAGAGAGTATACACCGTTAGGAGGAATTAAAGGGTGGAAATGAGCAGATAAGTATTAAGTGACTCGGATCAAAAAAAAAAAAAAAATAATAAATAAAATAAAATATAACAAGTTAAGAACTTTCGTGGATTCCAGGAATCGGAATCGCCTCTTTGTGTAAGTTCGAATTTTTACAAAAAAAGTAGTCGAGCGGCCCAGTCAGAAAACGGCGTTCAATTTTGCTTCTTGGCAGGTTATTATTCTCTTTCGGCGTTCAAAGGTACTGATATGTTTCATTGAACGCCCAGTCAAAATTCTTTCTCCCCTCCCCCCTCTCGGTTCCTCCCCGCTCTTCCCTCTAGAACTTGGTACAAGTAGTGCAGTTTCTTTGAAAGAAAGTAATTCTATTTCGGCGTACAAAGGTACTGATATATTTCATCGAACGCCCAGTCATGAATTTTCCCCCTCCCTCTCTTTCTCTCTCTCGACCCCTCCATCCCCTTTTTATTTGGTGCTTCGTAAAAGATTCTACGCTGCATGTAAAGTTGCATTCGCTCTCCAAGTATAAAAGCGAAAGAAAAAACGTAAGTAAAAAACTAACTAAAATAAAAATAAAAATTTCAAAATTACAGGAGGGGAAAAAAACTGGGCCGGTTGTTCTTCTCCCCCCCCCCCACAACCAGACGTCTTTCCCTCCCTTTTTTTAACTGCGGTGCTTTTTACAGAAATTTCTACGCTGCATCTAAAATTGCATACTTTCTCAAATGAAGGCACTTCAAAAACTCCGCAGACGGTTTAAAACTGGTCCGAGTAATAAATGTTGCCAGTAATAAATAAAATAAATGTTGCCACAAGGGTAAATGTATCGGTCAGGGACCAAATCTTGTTAGGTCCCGAGCTCTCTGATTGGTCGAAACCGCGCGCAAGTGCACGCAAGTCGCAACGCTCGGGATTTAACAAGTTTTGGTCCCAGGATAAAACAACAGTGTGAGACTGGGAGCGGGAGGGAGAGAGAGGAGTGAAAGATTCAAAGGAAAGAAGTGAAAGGGAAAGGAGAGAGGTGAGGGTTCTTCCTTTACGGACAGGTAATACAAAACAACCGGCCCATTTTTTTTCCCCCTCCTGTAATTTTGAAATTTTTATTTTTATTTTAGTTAGTTTTTTACTTACGTTTTTTCTTTCGCTTTTATACTTGGAGAGCGAATGCAACTTTACATGCAGCGTAGAATCTTTTACGAAGCACCAAAAAAAAAGGGGATGGAGGGGTCGAGAGAGAGAAAGAGAGGGAGGGGGAAAATTCATGACTGGGCGTTCGATGAAATATATCAGTACCTTTGTACGCCGAAATAGAATTACTTTCTTTCAAAGAAACTGCACTACTTGTACCAAGTTCTAGAGGGAAGAGCGGGGAGGAACCGAGAGGGGGAGGGGAGAAAGAATTTTGACTGGGCGTTCAATGAACATATCAGTACCTTTGAACGCCGAAAGAGAATAATAACCTGCCAAGAAGCAAAATTGAACGCCGTTTTCTGACTGGCCGCTCGACTACTTTTTTTGTAAAAAAGTTTTTTGTAAAAATTTCAGGAGTTTTGAGAAGAAAAACTTAACATTTATTTTTACATCTCTCCTCCAGTGCTCAAGCAAATGCACTTTCTTTTCTTTTTTTTTTTTTTTTTTACGTTAATAATTATTTATATTTTATTTTGAGCAACCTCCTCCATTCCTCTGATAGTTGCTCCTATCCTCACCTTCTGCAGTAAAGTGCCTTAATCGACTGACAGTTGCAGTTCCATTTATAAGTGGGTAATATGAACGAGACCACCGCAACAAACCATGTAATTTCCCCCTTTCTATTTTTTAATAATGAAAGGAAATTCGGTTCAGTATTGTGTCTTTAGAGTGTATCTTATCTGACCTAGAGTCCCTGTTGTATATACTGTGACAGGGACCTTAATTGAAGCTCAATGGTGTCGGGACTTCATAACAAACAGGTTGCGTAAGATCTCACCAACTCACTAACTCACTCTGTTAGTTGAAGTTTGCACTAGTGGCACTTTAATCTTCCGAATTTAAACCTGTAGAGTGCGCGTAAAGCGCGACGCGACAAGTTTTTGGGACGCGACGCGACGGTGCGGTAAAATCGGAAGGAGCTGGATATGAAATTTCACTGCTAATAATAATAAACAAGGAAACACAGCTGACTTCATTGCATTTCGTACATTGGTCAGTAGGTCATTGCAAGAAAGATTATAGATACTGAAAGGAGAAAATGTCATCTTTGTTGGTCACATTAACTCTATGTTTACATGACAATGTTACACCTACGCCTTGAAACGCGATGGGAATCGTACTGCAATGAAACATAGTTCTTAATTAACTTATAATTTTTTTTTAGTCATTCATACTTCACTCTCTCAAATTTCTCAACACTACCACAGTGCTTTTTCGTCGAGCCTCGTATCAACCTTGTAAATGATTGGAAATGTGATGCAGAGCTACAACCGGTTTTGTGGCAACTTTGCTTTGGTTTCTTTCAAAATAAATTATTACTGTTTTTACTATCACCTACTTTTCTTTCTCCGATCCAAACATGAACTTGAACTGCACCAAGTATTTTGGTGTCCATTGGATTTGGAGCAAATCTAATTTTATGAGTACTATGAATAATAATATTAATAATTTCCTCTATCATCTTTGCGGTAGAACAGCAAATAGGCATTCTCACTACCAGCTGGCCAGTGGTGCTCCTTAGGTAATTTGAGTGATCTCAGCCAAGTTAAACTTGTCTCCCAACCGCACATCAGCTGTATAGAGACAAGACCATGATGAAATATTGCCACTTGCAATTTGAAAAGATCTGACGTTTCAAATGAATACAGTAATACACATCCCGTTGATAATCACTGCGGTACGGGGTATCATGTGACCGCACCGAAGTCAACATTCAACAAGTTTCTGATTCCAGAGTACTATTGCTACATGCTTAGGGGGAAGAATTTGCCCACAGTTTGTAACATTTTCTTTTTGAAATCACTCAAGAAACTCTGTCTTAAATTGTATGGGCTTGGGCGACTGTTGACCCTGGCTTGCGATCAGCCCGGGGGATGGGCAGTTACCGCTGCCTTGCGTCATTCTTAAATTATACTACTTACAGGGGTGGTTCAATGCAATTACACCCCTAAGCAAGATTTTGCAATGGCCATGGCTAGAGTATACTATAAGACCCAAATATTCTCAACGACGCCATGTTCGGTTAGCGAAATTGATCGCGCGGTTAGAGGACAGTTTTTGGGGCGTCATTCAAATAAGACGAGGCACCCCTTTCCCCCGCTATCAAAATATGTTGATTAACTCATTGTGCTGTTTTAAAGTCACAACCATGATTAATGTTGCACCGAAAAAATTACCAATAAATAAGAAACGACTGAAGAAACGCGATTGCTCACTCAATGTTTACATTCCTGATATGCTGATCGCCGCCATTTTTGGTTAGCCTCAGCTCTCTCATCAGAAGCATTGATCGGGAATACTCGGGTCTTGTAGTATACTCTAGCCATTGCCCAATAGTTGACTTTTCTTTTCGAAATTACTCGGAAAAACTCTGTCTTAAATTGTATGGCTGCCCCCGGGGTGTCACCGCTTATAATCCGCATAGACCTGGGCAGCGACCCCTGCTCACTGAGCAAGATACAGCAATATCCTTGGCTTGGGACCACAGTCCTTGTTCTATAGTGTAAGGAACAACGTCTATAGTTGTGACGGAACAATCTGCCGCAGTTTATGATCAAAAGTGAGAATTGGCAACTTGGAGTCGAAAACAATGTCCGTCCACACCGAACATTTGTTGGATTGAGTAGTTTTGCGGGGTGAGAGAAGTAGTTACGCATCAGAGAGCACAGGTAAACTTAAAAAGAAAAAAAAAGAGCCAAAACTTACTCGCATTGCATGTCTTCAATTTTGGTGCACTCACGACTAATAACACACGAATTTTACAAGTAGCGGAGTCCAGCGACGAAAAAACTTTCTGCAGGCAAGGACTAATAAGCCTTTGTTCTAACCAAAGACAGATCATAGGGTTACAGTTCTTCACCGACAGATGATGATTCAAGCAGGTAAAGATATAAGTTTATCATGATCATGACGTTCTTACCAAGGAAAGCTCTTTGGAGCCAACATTTCTTGGACAACAAAGGCTTAGTTTTCAAAGAAGACTGAATGGACACCCTCTGTAATCTGGAGATCGGTGAGGCACTTTGCAGAGTTTCTAGAGAAAACTTCATAGCGTAAAATGAAATAACCTGCTCTTGCTAATCATCTAACCCTCTTTAACAGTGGGGAACCATTGGTAACTTCTCTGGAAACTGATGAACGAAACCTTACATTTCCTAGCTTTCACACATTTAAGTGACGAAAGTGAAGCGGCGAAGAAGTTGATCGCGAATTGAAAGCTAATAAGAACTTTGAATCTTTATTACCACGTTAATAAAGTGAATTGAAATGATTTTATTTGGGGGTAAATAGTCGTGTTGATGAAACCACGAGTAAAGTGTAAACCTAACCTACAATCGTGATTCGATTATATCGATTGTATCGATCTGAAAGTTTTGGCTGGATCTCCACTTGAAATCTGATTTGAAGCTGTAACTTTCTTAATAAGCGATGAAATTTAGCCAACTTGGCAAAGGTTTCTTCCTTAGAGCATGAGGAATTCAACCGTACCAAGTTTTTTCCATTACGCGCTATGGTTACCGCTGCAGCCGTGACTAAAGTATGGTCCTAAGAAGGGCATTTTTTGGCACTCTTTCTTCAATATCTCCCTCAACACTTTATGGATTTACATTTTCTTGAAAAAGCACCGTACGTGAATAAAATACGATTCTAATGAGACCAAGTTTTTAACGATCCGTCTCACGGTTGCAGAGGAAATGAATAGGAATCATCGACCACGCGCGAACTCCGGTTTTTGCGATATTTCGTCAATCTGAAGCAGTTTTTTGGCCGTTACTCTCTCAGATCGACATTAAATAAAAATCGCTCTCGTCAGTCACAGCTCTGTGAAACGCTGAACCCAAATATATAGCACACTTATGGGTTTTATTCTACGGTGTGTTCACATAATCGGTGGACATTTTCGAAAATCCACGAAAACGCAGTTTTGAGCTGTTTCGTGTATAATAAGCGGTAGGTGTACCCGCCCAGGTTCCATCGGTGTTTTCTTACTGGGCCTGTGCGGCTACCGCCGCTTATGATACACTTTTCAATTCACTAATGACACCGCACTGGTTGATCAAAATATTAAGTTGTTCGGTGCAGTGTATGACAGTATTGCACGAAAAGACTCTCATCTGTATATTTCCTCAACCTGTGGAGTCTCTTGTGTCTCACACTACACGGAGAAAAAAAATTCGGTCATGAGAATTGAACTTCGGCTCATATGGAACACCGAGGTGTTCGGTTACAGTAACTAAAGTCTGCGGTTATGAGTACCGAACTTCAGTTAGGAGCACTGAAGATTTCGGTAAGTGTGACTAATACTATGACGCAAATTTCGTTCCTACTGAACCACTTCCGTTACTGAAACCAAACACCCTCGGTGTTCTATATGAACCGATGTTTTTTTCTCCGTGTAGCTTTAAAGAAAAATAAAAAAAAAAAAAAAATCGGACCAAATTAAAGGCATCCTTGTTTTCAGCTCACCGAGTACTTTCATTTTATTACTAAAAAACACGAAAATTCAGACCCTTAATTGCAACGGTATCATTTTTTGTATTTGCACCGTCTCTATTGGTCTCTACAACAGACCAACGCATACTGTCGGAAACAGGATAAAGCAAAAACAAACCAACAAAAAATGAAAAACAAACAAAAATGGGTTTAATTTATTCGGATTTGCGCACCACTCAACATTAGGCAAACATGTGTTTTATAGTTAAATCATTTGCTGCGCTCCAAAATGTCTGTTCTGTAGGAGGTGGCAAGGCGCCTCGGCGCATGCTACATCAATTACCAAATTTGAATGCAAGTCGTTGATTGAGACTGGTTGCAGGTATTTATGTATATTTATAAATTTCGTCTCACAATTAGCGCGGCACGTGCAATATTTCAAGGTCGTAGGATTGTAGGTTCCGTACCTGAAACTTACAAAGCCTGGCGCGCGGCGCGGCGGACCGCGGGCGTCTACGTCTCACAATCAGCTCTTCCACAGAGAGCTGCCGCTTCTTGTACGTATTTAATGGCATTTTTCAATTCACCGGATGACTTCATCGGTTGACTGAAAGATTAACCATTTCATTTTAGTGTAAGACTGTGATACTCGGAAATACTCTCATCTGTAATCTTCTCTCAACCGCTTAACCGGTGGCGCATGCATGGCGGTGGAGTCTCCCATAACTGACCATAAAAAAGTTGCGGTTGTGCAAATAATTTAACGGTGCGATTTCTACGCCAACTTTTTAAGAGCTAACAGATAACAGATACAAGTATTTTCGTACAAAATAAACTGAATTGAACTCATCTCTCTTTTTTTTTTTTTTTTTTTTTTTTTTTTTTTTTTTTTTTTTTTTTTTTTTTTTTTTTTTTATACAAATAGTTGTACCTCAACTAACAAAGTAAGTAGTAAGTAGTGTCGCTTTGCAATGGTGGACCAATCAGTCAATCTTCATTAAATTGGTCGTATGCACAGAAAAAAAAAACAAAAAACAAATATTACCGGAAGCATAACAGTATGTGAACCTATGTAAGGGATAGTACAATTGCCAGAATTTTAGTGTTTGTACCACAGTTCTTGAAATTTTTTTTTTAGGAAATTCTAGTTCTATATAACCATGACCATATTCCGGTACTAATAACAGAATTTTCTGATCAAAGTTCTAGACTTTCTGTCGCTCACATATCTGTGTGCTTCTGGTAATATGACTAGAATCTGGTATTTTTCAGAGTGAGATTTTCCAGGTTGCACGCAAAAACAGGGGTGAAAATCAAAAATATTTAGATTTGAATAACGAAATCATATAAAAAAAAGTAAAGTAAGTAACTAACGCGAGATTTTGAATTATAGGAAGTTGCGCCTCTTTTTAAAAAACACAGGCGGACTGTCAAATCGTGTAATCTTTTGGTCAATCCTTTTAACCATCAATGCGGATCGAAAAGATGCCTTTGAATACTTGTACATTGTACGTACCATCACTGCACTATGGTCTGAGATCGAAAAAAGTGGCCAAAAATCAGTGAAAAATAGTCATCAAAAATCATCGTTTTCGACCTTTTAAGGTTAATTTAAGACTTTATGGTGACACTTCGAAGTTTAAATTGCTTCTTAAAAGTGTTCTCTGTAATTGAATTCGGTATTAAAAGTTTATAAATGATGAATTTATGGGAAATTCACTTTCTGATTTTTGGCCACTTTTTGACGATCTCAGACCATAGTGCACTGGCGCAACCAGGATATATTCCATCTCTCTTATTTCCCATTTGAATGGATAAGTAGGAAAAGGACAGAAAGAGGGGGTTTTATCCCCTTGTCCATCCTTGTCTAACATACGTTTCTTAATGGAGAAAAGAGAGAGATGAAGAAACTCTCGTTGCGCTACTGGTACCTACACCAAGCAGCAGCTCTGATCTCATTTAAACCGCGGTGACGGTGATTCACATCCATATCGCGTTAACTGATGATCGTACCATATCTGCGCATGCGTGCAGCAAAGGGAGCTCGCTGACGCGCCGACGCGACGCTCCATATTCTGATTAAAATTTATGAGAAAAGCGAAAAAGGCGTGTCGATCTTTGAAATTATTCACAATATCCTACAACGCAAATCCTGCTGTTAACCAATTCGCCAGCTCGCGAGTATACGCTCCAACGCTGCGGCGTACTTTGCATTCTTAGCTGATGATTTTTCGACAAAATTCTAGAGACTCCAGAAAGATTAAATCAAAATGTCACGTGCGCATCGCGGATCACGGATCGCACATCGGCTCTTTTGTTATTTCCTCGGTACGGTGCACAATGGTCTTCGATCGAGGCAAAGTGGCAAACAGTGGCGGGGCGTGCAATTTGGCAACGTCTCCCCCCCCCCCCTTTAAACACATTTGAAAGGTCAAACATCTGGTCATCGCCAATGACCGAAGCATTCGATTCTTTCAGTGAGTTTAAATGGAGAGAGTACATCATTGTGAAATTTCACGCCTCGCTAATACTGGTGGCAAAAAATCAGAGGGAAAAAAAGAAAATACAAAATAATTATTTTTGACTTTTTAAGCTTAATTTCAACTTTCTAGCGACATTTTCAGGTTTTAAACTACACAGAAAAAAAAAACATGTTTTACATTTAAAAAGAAATACTTCTGAATTATATGACAAAAAGACGTATTTTAAAATTGAAACTAAGTTTTGTTAAATTGCAAAAAAACTTTTCATTAGATCAAAATACCGAATTTTTAATGTTATGGCAATTATTTTCAATTTAAATACAGTTATTTTTAATTTAAAATCAATTAATTTTAGTTTAAAAATATGACTTATTGTCATATAATTCAAAAATATTTTTTCAAATAATTTGTTTTTTTCTTTTTCTGTGTACTTGTTCTTCGTGTTCTCTGATTTAAATTGCTCTTATTTTAGTTACCTATATACAGGCAGCACAACCCTGCCCGGAGAAAGTTTATTTACAGAATAAAAAAATGAACAAAAATCATCTAACAGCGACGTTAATGGGCAAACTACATACAAAGGGGTTTACTGCCATAAACTAAGCTCAAAGGCGGATCCAGTAATCAGGCAACTCTGCATTCTTCCCATTGGATTGTGTTAGAAACAGTCGATAAGCAAAAGGGACATGGTCCCGTAAGAATCGATTGTTCCTCATACGTTCTAATGGGAATAATACATGGTTGCCAAATTGCTAGATCCGCCCATGACTAAGCTGAACTAACAATGTAGTACACGGAAAAAAAGGACTGGTAGAATTTACCATCTGCATAGCTGATTTTGGAGTCTGCTATGTCAAGTATGGTATATTTTACCATCATGTGGTAAATGCAACGTACCTTGTGGTAAATTAAGATAAACTGTTGGTACAATTCACCACAAGGTAGGTTGCATTTACCATATGATGGTAAAATTTACCAAACTTGATAGCGGATTCTAAAATCAGCTATGCAGACGGTAAATTCTACCAGTTTTTTTTTCCGTGACAGAAAAAGATTTTGAAAATTAAATTACAAATGTTTAAAGAAGTGAAAGAATTGTGAATAAAAAGAAACTTAATCAAGAACCACACATTCATCATACAACATGCAATAAGAGAAAGAGAGAGAGAGAGAGAGAGAGAGAGAGAGAGAGAGAGAGAGAGAGAGAGAGAGAGAGAGAGAGGGAGAGAGTAAGTTTGAAAGTTTATGTAAATGATAAGTAGGTGAGTTTACATTCTGATTTTTGGCCGCTTTTCGACGTTCTCAGACTATAGTGCGGTGGGATCGAGCTCTCCTGAAAACGCAGGAGAAGAAGCGAGAAGAGAAGGAAAACAAAGTAGAAAAAATATCAGCCTCGTCTTTTACAAGTCCGCGTTTTCTATGTCGATGTCTTGTCGTGTAAAGAATCTAATTATCTCCCGTCTTTCTCGCGCATATATCTCTATACATTAGACAGATTCATGACTATTTTTGCTTTTTTTGTCAAGACAGAATTCGCGGTCCAAGTAATTTTTCAAGTTTTAAAGATTTCTGCAGTAAGATATCCTAGCTTTTAAATTTTGGTGAAGATCCTTGAATATCCTTATCCCTTGCTCCTTGAAGTTTTTTTTGGTCTGCAGTCTTTGACGTAAAATCTATACTTAAAACTGTCTCTGATTCAGGGTTTTTTGCGCTCTTTTTGTCAAGACGGAATTCGCGGTCCAAGTAATTTGTAAAATGTGCCCCAAATCAGAGATCAATAAATGCTCGGTACCAACGCAACGGTCCTGCGCTCCCAGATGATTGGTGAACACGCGTACGGTCATTTAAAACCACACGTAAACGCTCACCATCCAACGTCTTTTGGGGATCGTCTGCGGGCCGATCTTTGAAATCATTAGATAAGGCTGGTAGACTGGATAAATGAGGGGCTGCTATTGGTCCATTTAAAGAGTTTAGCAAAAAGAAAAGCAATTGAACCAAGTATCCCTCCGCTACATTTGATAAGCTATCGGCTGCTTGAAACAAACCGATAAAATCTGATAGCTTATCGAATGTAGCGGAGGGATACTTGGTTAAAGTGCTCTTCTTTTTGCTAAACTCTTTAAGTGGCCAATAGCAGCCCCTAATTTATCCAGTCTACCAGCCTTATCTAATGATTTCAAAGATCGGCCCGCTGTCGTCTGTACCGAACATTCATCGGTCCCTGCTCAACATATGTTTGCATCGTGCACCATCTCTATTTGACTCTTGGTAAATTACGAGCGAAGCAAACATAACCTAACTTTGAGTGTTCTGTAAACATTATTACTTGGTTGAGACGTATAGTCGTGGCACGAATGCCTCCACCATTCTCTTTACACCACGGGGATTGTGATTAGACGTCCTCTTAATCCCAGATTAAAGCAAAGGAAACCGTGCAAATCGTGTAGTGACTATGGTGGACCATTGTAATTGCACGTTAGTATCACGTGTTAGCCGAATTACCTACACGTCGAGTGCTATTGTATGATTTGGCCGAAAAGAAGTATAGAGATCAAGAGCATCGCTACTTGAGATTTACAGGAAAAGTCGCACTCCAGTCTACCGGTACAAGGCACTCACAGCAATGATAACACGATAGGAATCAGTTATCTTTGCATTACGTAAACGTAACGTAATCTACGTTTTATGTCGGAACGGCGGATCTGGATACTTCAACTTATGCGGCCCGCAACGCGCTTTGAAGCCTTGCCACGCCATTCGGATGATGTTCTTTAGTTTTTGAGAGATTAAGAATAATTATTCAATGTAAATGAACTTCTTTAAAGGAAACTTGCTCGAGCGTATCGTATACAAGCAAGTGATCAATCCGCAATTCATTCCCACCACCCTACCCTCCAGCCAGCCTCTGCCACCAAAACCGTTCTCATTTATCGCGTTCGCGCATCTTTCGAACGTTAAGAAAATCCCATAGTACTTGAATTTGACGAAGATACAATAGCAACAATTAATGCACTCGTTTGAGGGTAAAAAATATACGGAGGAAGAAGAAAGAAGTTTGTTTATATCATTCGCATCATCCTCCCGATGATTCAGCGCTTACTCCTGCCGAATCATTTTATAAGCCCAAATCGAGTGTTCCGAGGATACGATATTCTTATGACCCACGCCTCTAACGTATTTCATTCATACCAAACGTCTCATCGTGTTTTATTCATTTTTTTTTTTTTTTTAAGTAACGGTGGTTCTATATTATTCAAACGGATAAAATTTTATTCTTGTCTGGAACCAAATGATGTTACGTCCTCGCTATCTCGCACGCAGCAGTGGCGGCTCGTGCAATCTGGCAACCGTGCACTTTTGCCATTTAAACGTATGCAAAAAGATCGATACTAGGTGAGGCGCTACGCCTCACCAAGTAATCGATTATTTTACACAGTTTTAAATGGTGGAAATCCATTGTTGCCACATTGCACGAGCCGCCGCTGGCACGCAGATGATCGGTGAGCACTTGCGGGGAGTTAAAACCCCACGCAACTACACTTTTAAGGTGATTCCAGGGTCGATTAGTTCGAACTTTATAGACACCATGTTGCACTGCTCAAAAAAGCAAATGCTTTTGGGTAAAATCAATGAATTGATTGGCCTGATGTTTTCAGTGGTGAAACGTGTAGTTTGGCAGCATTGCATTTTTACCATTTAAACCCTTGAAATACGTCGAACTATCTGGAGATCGGGAATGACTATCGAATTCGACCTTTTTTATGGGCTCAAAAGGACAAATGAATTGATTGACCTGATGTTTCAGTGGTGAAGTATGTGGTTTATGGCAACGTTGAATTTTTAAAATTTGAACCCTTGAAAAAATATCGAAGTATCTGGAGATCGGCAATGCCTATCGAATTCAACCTTTCCTATGGGTTGAAATGGACAAAATGCCACTTTGTCAGATAGATATTGTCTCAATTTACTTTACCGTTTAGCCGGAAATTTTTTCTCAGCTAGAACAAGGTAACGAGAGTTTCCGCGAGGAGGTAGTTGAGACGTAATTATAGGTATAGAGTCATCGATGACCGATGCAAGATTCCATCAAATCGTCCGCCAAAGCACATCGATTGGAAGGGAAATTGAGATCGATTCTATAGACGCGGAGAAATGTCTGATGATATCCCTTTGAACGAAACGTCCGTCGTCCGGTCGCGCACGCGTACTCGCTCTCGTAGGCCGATATTACGTCAATGACTCACAGTGGAAAGAAATAATGTATTTTCCGCACACAATTTTCCGAATAAAAATCGAAATTATGGACAGCAAGATCACTCATAAATGTGAGTGAAATCTTTCATGTTAGATCTTAAAATGAGTCTAACAACATGGCTTTTTTTTAAAGAAAATAGCAACGATATAAATTATTTTAAGGCAAAAAAAAAACTTTGTATGTTCGGAAAACCACGTGTTTCGATCCATTTTGTGACTGGCGTCTGATAGGAAAAACGAGTTCGACGTTGGTAATTTATTATATATGTTTCTGTTTTGACTCCTCCGAGAAATTTTCCGCCTCTTTGAAAATACGCCTGCGCATCCATCACCACGCAATGGACCGTTTTAGTGGACGTCACCATCAAAATTGGATCCAAACAAATTTTCTGTCTCACTCGCTCTCACACGGTTTCCCGTAAAGAAAAAAAGAAAGGGGGGGAGGGAATCGCATCTAAATTTTTAAGTGTAAATTCTTGCTAGTAAAAAAGCAGTTTTTTCATTAATTTTAATGCACCAACGCATTTCAAGTAAGTATCTTAACATTTCTTTTCACTCCAACTCAATTCCTTGAAATATCATACAAGTTATAAGGGGCGATAGCCCCACCGCCAAGTCTCAATACAGAACGGATGCTAACGCGGACCCCTTATACTTGCAACAAACAACTTGAAAATGGCCCTCAGCAGGGTTTGGGCGTGAGTTTTATAATTTACAATGAAATCAAAAGAAGGCCTATTTTTTGACAATGTCTCACTCTAGGTTTTATTATGGGCGCATTGTTGCTGCCATGACACTGTATAGGTCACTCACCTAACCTCAGTCATCAGTCATATCTCACGTGGTGTTATTACGGCAATGAGCCCATATCTTAGATGTCTGTGCCCATTCGAAACTGTGAGTGATACAAGGGCAAAATATAGGACTTGGTTTGATTTAATAGTGATTGTATAAATGAGCTTAGGATTTTTCATGAATTAGATTGAAGTGTAAAGATGTTTTAAGGTACATGGAAATTGGAATGAAATATGGTGCATTATAGTCCTTAATTTGAGAGAACTGGTAGTGTGGACTAGAATGAATTTGCATTAGAAGATTTGGATCCGAATTTCTAATGGAAACCGCGTAAGAGCAAGTGAGACGCAGAGCATTCTCTTGGATCCAATGTTGATCGTGACGTCATTATACTAGAACGGTCAATTCAAGCAGCAGAGCACGTCTCTCGAGAGTGCCATATTTTTTGGAAAGCAAAAACTGAAACTATACTTCAGAGCTATACCGATTTGCGTAGATTTAATGACATTTTTAAATTCACCGATGATTCCACCGGTTGAGAAAAGATTACATAGTTCAATTCAGTGTATGACTACTTATATAATGCACGAAAGTACTCTGATTTGTAATCTTTTCTCAATCGGTGGTAAGTCCGTTAATTAAGTAAAATATTCGCAAGTTTTCAAAGTTATCGACGACCGGTTGAGAAAAGATAAAAGACACTAGTATTTTCGTGCATTACAGTCATACACTGAACTAAACTCTGTAATATTTTCTCTGCCGGTAGAATCTTCGGTGAATTTCAAAATGCCAGCAAATCTAGGCAAATCGGCAGCTCTGCTATATTGGAAAGGCGAAAAGAGCTGGGATAAGATCAAATTAAGATATAAAGGTAGTTCTAAAATTTGGACAAATTCTCACTTCCTCTTGACCTCTTACTAGAAGAACTATGCGACACATCATGGTGATGGATGGGAGACTCGAGTGAGTAAGTGTGTGTAAGTTTTGCAAGTGTCGTGACTCAAATAAATGGTAATCAGGAAACGAGATAGTCTAAAACATGGATTGAATAATGAGGTAATGTTATGAAAAAAGCATTACTGCTGATCTGTAACACGTAAAAATTAACATCATGACAGCAACGCAACCATAACTACGCGGGGGTAGCGCGCGGCGCACTGTGAATAGAAGCGAAGAATTGTTTTGGACAATACTGTAACAAAAATCAAAATTCTAAATATTAGATATCATGTTCTAGAAACGAGTAAAAATATGAATAGTATTCTAGAGCGGTTGTAAATTTTTGCTAAAAAGACAATTTAAGGGTAGATGCACATGCAAAAATAACGTTGTCACTCATCCTGCGCTAGGAAGGAAGATCCAACGAGAATTTAGTGATTCAAAGCTAATTAATGGTACCATGATTCCAAAAGAAACTCGACTCTCATTGGCCAATGGCCACTTATATTGATGGAGTGACAACATTTTCTGATAGGAATTTATTAGGATTAGTCGCTATCACGATCCTGCGTTCGAAACTATATAAAACGTGTTTGATGAGTTTAGAAGAGGATTTTGTAAGGTTCTATTGCTACCATCGTTAGTTTTGAAAGTTTAAAAGTATACATTTTCACGTCGGCAAATTTGTTTCGTGCAAAAGGAAGTAACTCTGTAGAAAATTTCATCGTTCAATCTCTCGGCTAATGTCAAAGATTACTTATATGGATACAGATATGGCATAAGCCCGAATATCGTTAAGGTGACTCCGGCCGTGATACAACCGGGCTGCGTACAGAGGGGATCATAAAGAATATAGAATTTTGGCTCACAAAGATTACTTTTTCCACGTTTGTCCATCACAAAACTGTTCCATGTTCTGTGTTCCACTGTTCACTGTTCCGTGTTTGTTCTAGTTCTGACAACAAACTCAGGAAAAATGGGGAAAAGTAATCCTTTCGAGCCAGAATTCTGTAAATTTTATGATCCCCTCTGTATGCCCGGTTGTATCACGGCCGGCGTTTTTATCCATATTTTATTTAACACGGGCGAGATAGCTTGTGCCATATCTGTGTGTATACGTAATCTTTGGTTAATGTCCTGGAATTTCGCTGTTTTCGGGCATTTCAGAGTTCAACAGGATTTCCACTTGAAAGCTCGCATCCAAAAATTTAAAACACTCTTCGGAAAATTATAGCAAAATTTATCGAAAAACGATTTCAGTGAAAAAGGACTTTCTTTTGCTGGTCATAGTCAGTGGCGTAGCGTGCAACTTGGCAACGTTGTATTTTGTCCATTTCAATCCATGTAAAAAGTCGAATGCAAAGGTGTTCGCCGAACACCCAATACTTCGATCTTTTTCGTGGGTTTAAATGGACCCAGTACAACGTTGCCAAATTGCACGCTACGCCACTGCATAGTAAATACGTTTTGATCCAGTGTGCGGCAGTGGTTATGTTTTGTCCATTTCAATCCTTGTAAAAGGTCGAATGCAAATGTGTTCACCGAACACGCAATACTTCGATCTTTTTCGTGGGTTTAAATGGACCCAGTACAACGTTGCCAAATAGCACGCTACGCCTCCGGTCATAGTAAATACGCTTTGATCCAGTGTGCGGCAGTATTGAGTGTGTGCGAGGGAAGATGAGATGATCTCGAGTGCCAAGCGTTACGCGAGTTGAGAGGAAGGACTGAAAGAGTGTCATGCGTGAAACAACAACCTGAACATTGAACAACCCAAACGACACGATTCCGGTTATACGCTATTTTACCAAGCCCAATAATAATTTTCGCGAGGAAGTTGATGATGTCTGGTCTGGTACGCTAGACTGATTTTTGTCTACTTTGCTTTCTGATGGTTGCAGGATAAAATTAATATTATTATTTCACAGGCAGACATGGGACAGTAATAATTACGAAGGTGTATAAAATACGGGCTCCGCCAAATCTCGGCGTCTTTTCCGGGAAGGGGGCAAAAACCGTCTCGGTTGAATTTTATGTTGATGATTTTAATTGCGATTCCGCAAAGCGATATTACTTTATACATTTTTGACATTTTTTTCTTCTGAAGCTCGTTGTTTGCCAAAGATTGCTGATACTCTAGATGGTGCTTACTAGAAGTGCAAAATGTTCAAAAATTGCGGAAGTTACACGCGACCCGGGAGTTTTTTTCTCGCAGGATTTCCGAAAAAAGTGTCCTCCCAAAAAATGCAAAAAGTTACTTTATTTTTCTTTTATTTTTTATTATTATTTCGTTGTGTGCTTATTTTCACCTATTTCATCGTTTGCACTCTAAATGACCGCAATTCTCGAAATTTTGTAGCCATTTTTTCGCGGGGCAAATTTCTTCACGTTTCACGCGATCGGCGGATCGCTACATCTGGTATTTTTCTTATCCCCTGCCCTGGCGTGGCTTACTTGAGCTCGTTTCAGAAGTAGGGATGAGCTCCACCTATACTCTTTGGAATATTTCCAACGTTATTTCTCATGTCATATGACGTCATGTATCAATGGAAATGGATAAAAGGGAATTCAATTCTTCAATTTTCATTGAAGAACACTTTAAAATTAAGAAGCTAAAGTCGTGGAGGCAAGTTTTAGTGTGATATGAAGGAATGAAAATTGAAAATTCGCCAAATATTATCGTTGAGCTCCGACCATACTCCTCGTCAACATTTAAATAATACGATAATGCGTTCGGAGGATTCAATTATTTTTTTTAAAATTTTCCGGGGGATGGTCCCCAAACCCCCGATAGATCACGGAAAAAAAACTATGGTGAAAATAACCATACGGATGATACCTGATTTTGGCACCTGCTAGATGTTATGGTAATGTTAATCAGAAGTATATTATGTTTTGACTAGGTACTAGGTGATGTTACCTGATTGCATGTTGAATGTACTCAAAGCATTGGTAAATGTACCATACTTCTGGTCAAGTTTACCGTAACATCAAGCAGGTGCCAAAATCAGGTATCCGTATGGTTATTTTCACTAATCTTTTTTTTTCCGTGATGGAGGTGTCCCTCTCAAATCCTCGTAGGGAATGAAAGTTAATGATAGCCAGTGGCAAGTCCCCCCTACATTTTCCCGGTAACTTGTCTAACCTCGTGTAGCTGCCCAGTCAGAACTTTGTGTAGGGCTAACCCCTTCACCGTTGACCCTACATATTTCCTATAACGCTCGATGTTTATGCTCTCGTGTGTATCCTGTAAGCAGAGCTGCCGATTTGCGTATAGATTTAATGACATAAAGAAATCCATCGAAGATTCCACCGGTTGAAAAAAGATTACAGAGTTTAGTTCAGTGTATGACTGTATAATGCACGAAAATACTAGCGTCCTCTATATTTTCTCAACCGGTTAAGAGTGGTTGATAACTTTGACAACTTGCGGATATTTTAATTAATTAACGGCGTTTCCATCGATTGAGACAAGATTACAGTTGAGAGTATTTTAGTGCATTATACAGTCATACACTGAATTGAACTATGTAATCTTTTCTCAGCCGGTGGAATCATCGGTGAATTTAAAAATGTCATTAAATCTACGCAAATCGGCAGCTCTGCCTGTATGTATACTTTTATGTTTCTCGTCAGTTTAAAAATTTCAAATTGAGCTAAGTTATGTAGGTTTATCGCTGAACTTGTTGCCAAGCGGAAGACTCCGTCTCTTTCAGTCTTCCTCCGTCATTTATTGCCTGATGCCGCGGAACTTTAATTTATTCAGATTTTCATGCAGATATCATCAGTTTATTAGCACTTTACTTTGATAGTCTTATTTTGTCATAAAACTGGAAAAGGGTAAGGAATAAATGTTTCCTGAATATCGCACTGCAGTTAATTTTGGTTTTTATTCAAGTCAAATAACGCAGTTCACTTCGAGGCCACTTACTTGGTCCAAATCGTGTTGTATTCAAAGACATTGTATCATAGAGGCGGAGTGCATCCTATATACCGTATCATTGGGCTAAAAGTGGCAAACATTTCGGACTCTGTACAGTGTTCAACTGGTGACAATACATGGGCGGAGTTAGCAACGAGGCAACTGTGGATTCTTCCCATTTGAATGTATGAGAAACAATCGATTATATAAATTGGGCCATGACTCCCTCAAGAATCGATTGTTTCTCATACATTCAAATGGATAGAATCCACAGTTGCCAAATTGCTGGCTCCGCCCATGGTGACAAATAAACGAACATTAACTCTAAACCAAATCTTATATCTTTTGAAAAATCCAACTCCGAGATTGAACAAATACTGTTCAATAGCCATTATTCGCATGCAACGTATGTCATAGTTACATGTAGGTATGTATTGACATTAGTAAGGTTAAATCAAATATATATAAGCTTTAAACAACTTACGAATTTGGGATAGTATTTAACTTTAATGCGCACCCTACCACGATGACGTCGATTTCTTCGTTACAGCGAGCTACACTGAAAAAAAAGGGCTGAACTTAACTTATTTGAATACTTGAAAGTATGGGAAAACTTTTAAACTGTCCTTTGCACCATTTAAAATAGTTAAATCAACACATCACGGAGGTTATTTTACTATTTTCAATGATAAAGCTAACGGTTTTTTAGTTTCGTCCGTACTTTCAACTATTCAAACAGAAAAATGCATATTTTTTTTTCAGTATATGATTCGAGGTGGGCAACGTTACGTTTTAAGTCCTGTCCCAAAAAGAGGTAGTATGAACGCTGATCGGTTTGATTGCCTCTTCTTTTTTTAACCTTAAATCAAAAATTGTAATTAATTCAGTGGAAACTGGTTTTTAACGAAAGTGTGAATGTTTTAGAGTGACCATATGGACTCAGAATTTTAGTGCGACCATCCAGGTAAGACAATTGTTCGCGTTTTTGTCTTGTCATTGTGTCAGTTTCTTTACCGTTTTAAATCCTTCCAAAAAAAACTGTTTTATCGATGTCTGTGTCCTGACAGCCCCTCTGAAACACTTTCACCTTCATTTCGAACCAATGTCAACTGAATTTGTCACAAATGTTTAAGGTTAAAAAATAGGAGGCAAACAAACTGAACCCATATAAAATTTCCACGAAAGATTTCCACCATGGCTGCCTCAGTGACGTCTACATAATTAAGTCCCGAAAAAGCCGCTATATGGTTATAGCTCGTTGGTTTGCCATCAGTTTCTTACCAAAGATTACAGTAAAAAAATTGCAAATCTTCAATCTTCATGGTGATACACCAATCTCTCTGCAAACACACAAACCTCTTGCAAACTTTTGCTGTGAGCAAATGAATAGTTCAATCTGATGTAAAAACCTGCGAAAATCACGAAAATCGCTTTAAAAAAGTCCAAAATTCAGTAATAAACTCACATAACTGCTAAAATTTCAAGTTCGTAATGGCGGTTCAACGCGGCCGTATCATGGGAGATTCCTGTCTAATTTGTCACTTTCTCTAAGGAAGCACAGGGATATGTCTCAATTTAGATAGATATCTCCCATGATATCTGCGTCTTTCCGCCACTAAGCCCGATTCTGAAAGTGAATTTCGTGATTTTTTAGTGTACTCGTCGTCATTTTTACAGGTTTTTATGCAGGAAGAATCGACTCTTCAATTCTCTGTAGCAAAAGTTTGCAAGAGCCCCCTTTCACAAGTTGAATAATAAGGGTAGGAATGTGGATGCACCATCAGCCAGTTTGGAGGGTCGTGCGAGTTATACACATAGTTACTTCTTTCTGGCGTTTATAAGTTAGCAACGTCATTCGGTTCACCAGAGCTGGTTCACCAATCGGCGATCGTAAAGCGAAAACGGAGTCATCCATCAAATGAAGACCGAAGACCCCGCTTCAATCGAACTCGTATAAATTGACGAATCACAGCGCTTGAACTTACATAGAGCAAAGATTACATAGAAAATCTAAATGCTCAGAGCATGGATGTTTCAAGTCTCTGGTGTTTTCTGACAATAAACAAATAAAAGCTGTGTTTATTAATCCAAGTCGTCTACCTATGTGTGTCTATAGATGGCTGTAGATTTTCTAATACGTGAAAAGATACGTAATAAAGCCAAACAATTTCTCTCCCCCCCCCTTCACAATGATTAAAACAAAACATCCCTGTGTCAATCCACCATATTTTTATGCATCTGCATGCTTGTGTATCAATCATTACCATGAGTTGTTGAGCTATATAGTAAACATGCGAATAAGTATACCTCAAGTTTAAACCTGTAAAACTTGTCGTGGACTCCGTCTCTACGATATAATGTTTTTAATTGAATCTTTTCATTTTCTATGCATCACCTCAGTTTAAAATTAGTTGAACTATCATCAAATCATATTTTTATTGTTTCAGAAATTCGAGCTTGAAGGATCTCCGCCTCAAGCCTCTTAACCATAGAAACGGCTCTAAGGCCCTGATGGAGGAAGGTTTGAAAATGTCGTTGAATGTCCTAGGAATTTCGCTAGCGAGGACCAGCCACTAATTTCTACTCGAATTTCGAAATTTCTGAAGCTTCGTTTGCTCGCAGTGGAGCTCAAATATCTCATCCTACTGATCCAACTTTGTTATTGGATGGCGGGCTGAGGATGTGGCTCTCGGAGCGGAAGGGCGAGCCGTAAAAAGGCGCGTGGGAAAAATGATGGAGGTTGACGCCAAGGAGGATTTTCGTGAGCGTACTTTGCGGACGGTCAAGAAAGGACTCGGGAAACTTTGGCGACGGCATTCGGTCACCATCACGGAGTATGACCCTTCATACAAAGTCACCTACCTCGGCAATGTCCTCACCGGCTGGGCAAAAGGTTGGTATCTATAAACTTCCCTCTTAAATTTTGCACGTTTGTTTTTTTGACTCACCACTGCGCACCGGAAAGGAATATAGTTACCTAACCTTCAATCACCTGTTCATGGTGCCTTGAAAAGTCATTGAATATCCTTGATTTTTTTTCTTGTTTTCTTTTTCTTTTTTCGTATGCTTGAATATATCCTTTGAATTTTGTCAAAGTAATTAAATTTACTTGAAAATCCTTGAAAATTACCAGCTTATTTCGCTTGTCAGCTCGCCATTTTGTGAATAGTTTTATTCGTAGCCTTGTGAGAAATGTTGTATCGTTTTGGTTGCTAAGTCGCGAGAGCTGTGTATTTTCTGTATCATATATTTCTGTCTACTGTATTCCTTTTTTTAGTGCACGTTTAAGTGAAAATATCACCATGCGTTTTTCTGCCTCTGGAAAATGGTTAAAAAGTGACTTTGCTTTTTGGGAATCCTTGAAATCCTGTAAAAAGTCCTTGAAAAGCCCTTGAAAATCCTTGATTTTTTTTTTTTTTTTTTTTTTTTTTTTTTTTTTTTTTTTTTTTATCTGCCATGGACCATTCTGCTGCACTTATGCCTCAACCAAAACTGAAAAAAATAATTATCAAAGTATAGTAATTTATACCAGAAGCACAACGATACGTGAACCGTATTTTTACCAGAAAATTTGGTGTTACTATCAGAAATAGTCACGGTACCAGAATTTTCTTCAAAATTTTCAAGAACTATGGTGCAAACATCAGAAATTCTGGTACACGTACAAGCCCTTACCTTGCTTCAAATATAATTGTTCTTCTGGTACTTTTGATACTTCTTTTTTTTTTGTGAACAAAATCACTTTCCAGCGGGTGATAGCAAACGAGGCCGTAAACTCGTGGTTAACCACCTGCACATTGATGCGGTTTAATGCGTTTTCGGCGAGTCAGAGCGCTGCACAGTGTTCGGAGCGACCCGGATCTCTGGCAGAAACCTCAAATTTGAAATCGGCTCTGAAGTTGGTTTAAAGGCCTTACCTACCTTCTAAAGGGTATAGAACATGCATGTTAGCCATATTTGATGAATTTGGAAGCCCCATACTTGCCCCCACAGACATGTGAAAGTACCGGTTTTGACGCGAATTTTGAGTCAACTGGTGGGTTAACATAATTTTAAAAAAAACATACTCTTTTTCTCACATTCCAAATTTTGACCTCTGTACATCAATTAGGACATATGAACTTACTTTTAAGCCGTTTAAACATTTATTTCATGTTTATTATGAGGGGGGGGTGGACCCCTCAAAAATCGACTTTTCATCTGCATTTGTGCCCTTTTTGGAGGACGTTTAAAAAAATGCCGGGATTGCCCGGCAAATCTAATGCAAAGAACATTCAGAAAAACATTTTTTTGAACGATCCAGCAATAATATCCTGCCCCCAAATTGCCCCCCTTTCGTATTTTTGTTTTTAAAAATGCCTCTGTGGCTTGTGTGGGACTTGGTCATTTTCACGATCGTGAGATGAGCCATGTTCGCGTGTCAATATCTTTTTTTCCCAGCATTACCCGGGGAAATATGGTTAGGAAAGTTCAAAAAAACATTTTTTCTGAACGATCCAACAAA
Organism: Trialeurodes vaporariorum; assembly: GCA_011764245.1. Classification (NCBI taxonomy): domain Eukaryota; kingdom Metazoa; phylum Arthropoda; class Insecta; order Hemiptera; family Aleyrodidae; genus Trialeurodes; species Trialeurodes vaporariorum. The sequence goes on from VMOF01000111.1 coordinate 73,584,002, forward strand.
ATATCCTGCCCCAACTTGCCCCCCTTTCGTATTTTTGTGTTTAAAAGTGCCTCTGTGGCTTGTGTGGGACTTAGTCATTTTCACGATCGTGAGATGAGCCATGTTCACGTGTCAATATCTTTTTTTCCCAGCATTCCCCCGGGGAAATATGGTTAGGAAAGTTCAAAAAAACATTTTTTCTGAACGATCCAACAATAAATCCTGCCCCAACTTCCCCCCTTTTCTTATTTTTGTGTTTAAAAGTGCCTCTGTGGCTTGTGTGGGACTTCGTAATTTTCTCGAAAATAAAAATAAAAAAATAATAATTGACATCTAAAGTTAAATCTGATATAAAAAATGAAATCTACGACCTAAAAAACCCCTTAGTACCAAGTTTCAATGAAATGCGAGCATGCTAGAGGTTTCCGCCAAAGATCCGGGTCGCTCCGAACACTGTGCGCCTGTTGAAATGTTAAATCCCGATAGTTACTGAGAATTCCCCAGCTCCAACTAATCGTTTCATGTGCTTGTATTTGACTGTTTCTGTATGCGTGAATGTGAATGGAAAATCAGACGCTGTATATATGAGGATTCGGTCACTTTTAATTGCCTATCATTAAAAGTAGTTTCGCATATAATTAGCGAATTAGGCACGTGTGTGCACGTACGCGCGATGCGCTAAGCAGTGTACGCACAGGGATGCCGCATTATGTTGGAAAATAATACTTTTCCCCTTATTTTCAGCAGTAATTATTATAATTGCAACTCGGACAGTGGCAGTCCATGCAATCTCGCTCTTTGTCATGTCATTTATTTGAACCTGTGTGGATAATCGATTCTTGCAAAGACAGATTGCGTTGTCAAGAATCGATTGCTTTGCATGGATTTAAACGGAGAAAATGCACGTTGATGTTTCCAATGTCGAAGGTCGATTAACGAAATTCGATATCTCGAATGCGTAAAATGATATCGATTTCCAGTTTGCGCCTAAATGCTCGGTTTGTTATGCCCTTTTGATCGATGTATCCACATTCTTGCCCCCCCCCCGGCCTTCCTGGGAGGCCGGGGGGCATGGACGTTTAAAATGTATGGGGCTTTATAACCAAATTTTTACTAAACTTTTGTTAAACTTGTTTTTTTTTTCTGAAAAAGACTTGCTACTTAGAGTTTTTTAAGGTACGCCCTATTTTTTTAAAGTCCGACTTCTCGAAGAGGTGTAATGATTTTTTGAAAATGGGTTCAAATCGAACTTTACTTTCGATTTATCGAAAACGGAAAACGATATTGGCCTCTGGTTTGCTTGAAAGTTCTTAGAATTTATATGCCTTTTCAAAACATACTTATCACAAGATAGGGGTTACGAAAAGATAAAAAATACTGTTTTGTTTTTGCCGGGACCTAAAAAAAAAAAAAAAAACACTTAAAAATCGGCTTGTTTTTTAAGGAGCTCGAGGAACATATTTCCATTTTGGCCTTAAGTGACTCCAAGTATACCCTATAATTTTAGCTCCTGAAAAGATCCGACAGGTCCATCGATTTTTTATTTAACTTTCGTTGAAGCCAACCTTGAGAGGAGTAAAGCTTAGAGCCGCAGCCGGTCGGATTTGGACACAGGATTTTAGAGCAAGACTGCGGTCCTCTTACACTCAAACTGGAAAACTCCCAAATTTCCTCTGAGGTTCTATACTTAATTACAGAAGGAGAAAAAACAGATTTGATTAATTCTTTGCTAATTAATCCATCAAGTGTGCGGAATGAATGAAAGAATTTCATTGAAATTCTCTTTCTACGTTTAAAAAAAGGAAATGTCAGTGAAACATAGTATCAAACATTTGTTTATAGTTATAGTTATTTCGGATACTTTTCCCCTCATAGGTCCGCCCAGAAAAATCCGGAGGCTCGAGGCAAAAGTTTGGTTGGAAACCATACTTTACTGCCATCGAAACCCATGCTAAAGTATCGATTTCTTGGAGGTCCAATAATCCTCCTAAAGATCGATTGTTTTGCATAGGTTTAAATTCAGAGAATACGTTGTTGCCACATTGCACGAACCACTACTGAGGAAGGTGAAAGAGACAACAACCGAAGTTATTTTGAAAAACTGCGGGAAATCGATATTGAAATCTCACCGATCACCACTCACCAGGCAACCAAGCATGGATCGTTTTTGTACTTACAAGCAATGATGGGAACAATTTACTTGCAAATGGGAAGGCATAATTATCTCTACTGATGGGGAAGTTTTTAATCTATCAATCCAATCATTTACGCTGTCATATAGCCATTACGTCTGACGTCAGCAACTTATACTTTCGATCAAAATAGATACAGGCTGATGTATTTAAGATCCAAGGAGTGCCCTGTTTTTTCGAGGTTTTTTTGATTATTTTTCTGAAAGCTCGGATTTACTTTTTATCGGCCCAGATTGTAAATCAACTGATGAATGCCACTTATCTGGGTGCTTATTATTACTCCACAAAATTTAACAGTGAAGCTATACCATGGACTCATGGAGAGCCACTTGACGAAGGAGTAGATATATTTTAAGTACATGCAAAATGCTTCAGTTTTTTTTTTCTTCTCCTTTTTCTCGAAGCCCTTCAACTTGAAATATACTCGAACGTTATTAACTTGCATGAGATTTATCGGTCTCGAGGATCTAATGCGGCTTGGGCTAATTAACTAATTTATTTCTTATAATATATATAGCTCCCTTATCACGCTCCGGGTGTTATTTCTCTGTCTCTCTTTTGTTAGAGCTTCTTCTAAGTTACTTTCTCCCTTTTTTTAGAACGAGCCCGTGCATTTGGTTTCCTTGGCCTTGGAGAATCAGTTTACTTGTTTCATGTTATAACTGCCGTGTCCACTGTCCGTGCCGGCGCTCTGTGGTCTGAGATCGAAATAAATTGCACTGAAAAAAATAATTAGTTAAAAAAGTACAGAACAAAATGATTTGCTAAATTAACCTGTAATTTTGTTAAATTAACAACTCAAAATATGCGAAATCAGCAATTCATTTTGTCAGCTTAACAACTAATTTGCCCAACCGCAGCAAATCAATAGTAAAAATAACAATTTTTATGCTGGAATAACAAATTAGTAAGTAAAATCAGCAATTTATCTTGCTGATTTAACAAGCTGAATTGTTTGATCAACTAGTTGGGTTAAGTTCTGTATGTTTTTAAATATTTAAAATTAATGTCTATTTTGTTAAAAGAACACCATTATGTGGTTGATTTAACAACTATTTTTGTAAACTCAGCAAATAAATTGTTAACGTAACAGAAAACCCTGGTTGATTTAGCAACTTTCAATTTTTGTTAAATCAGCAAATTTTGAATTGTGATTTTTTTCAGTGTGGTAAAACTTCAGTGGACAAAAATTATCAAAAACCGTATAAGCTTAATTTAAAACTTTCCATTGATTCTTGAAACACTTTAAAAAACTTTTTCTGATTTTTGGTCACTTTTTGACGATCTCAGCTACTATGGTGCGGCGTTTCCTAATACTAATGATGATTTATTCATTTTCGCGCCTGAAGATTAGAATTTTTCTCTCATGCTACTCTAATGATACCGCTTTGCCCTTAAAATACTAAGTATCGAAAGGAAAATTTAGTAGAGGAAGGAAACAAAAACAAATCGATAGTTATACAAATAAAAGAAGAAGAAAAAATGTCACCAAGTTTTGAGTAGGTTCGCGGAAGTTTCTCTTTTCCAAAATCTGGTGCTTAAAATATCATCATATTTTAATATGATGAGAAAGCTTCTGTCAATCATTTTTTCTGTCATCTTACAGCTGACTGCATCTTCAGAAATATTTTATGACTCAGTTCATTAATATCCAATTCAGTGGCGGCTCGTGAAATTTGGCAACTAACCTGTCCTCCTCTCATTTAACCTATGTAAAAGAATCGATTCTCCCAGAGGCTGTCAGTCAGCCTCGTCAAACATCGATTCTTTTACCTAAGTTTAAATGGAAAAGTCACGTGGTTGCCAAATCGCACGAGCCGCCACAGGTCCAATTTCCTTCCCAATCGCAATCATAAGCAACAATATTTTATTATTCGGTTCGGATGAAGATTGGAAATTCGGAACTTTTTCGGGGGACACCAAACGACAGAGTCAAAAAAACCGTTCCTAGCGAATCGAGAGCATATTGTAGTCAAATGTTGAGCTTTCCTGCGAGTCCTAGTTTTAAACTAAATTTAGAGGAAAGAGGAAATTTAGCTATACTGTAAATGAATTTTATCACAAGAGCACTTGAATACTTCAAATGTTCATTATCATGAGGTTAATGGAATAAAAACAACTACTTTGGCATACCGACCTAGCATAAAGTTTCAAGAAGTCGCCGTCAAAAGCAACAAGCTGAAAGTCTTCATTTTATAACTGCATGATGCAACAATTCGGTTGTCAACCAGCTCATCTTGAAACTTACTTAACATTGAACCCGGACACACTTCAGATTTGAAATGTTACTCGACGTCCAAAGAAGAGGACTGTTGTCAACTATCAATGCAAATGAACCGTAAGCTCTATGAACTTCATCAGTTTCTTATCTTGAGGATTGAGACGGCCTTACCCCACCACCCGCAGCTCTTAATGAATTTCAAGCGTTTTATCTGAGGACTGAAAAGATAGTTTGTGCGAATCAAGTGTATGCAGTTCAGGTTGCAAAGGTCTTAATATCATCATGACAATAGACACTATAACTCGAGATTTAATTGGAAAATCATATTCGGGTTCTCAAAAGTATGACAGTGCCAATTTCTGAAATGCAACAAAACTTAAGATCCATTTAGCGGCCCTGATGTTTACATTTGAAAAAATCGCGATGTTGCCAATTTTAACCCCTTGCTATACCACATTCATGAAAAACTAAACGGCACCCAGTGGATTGAAACATAGACTTTCCTGGACATCAAATCTACGTACATATAAAAATCAAAATTATGAACTTTTAGCAGCGAATTAACTTTAAAACTGTGTGAAATCATTCATTTTAGAGCTTAAAATGTGTCAAACATCATGGTTTATATAAAAGTAAATATCAACTCTTAACACTTACAGGTCTAAAGACTTACATAAATGTACTTACTTTCTTGCATAAATTGCCATTGGTTGCCAAAGACGTTCGTGTACGTCCTTCGCATTTACCGTACTTGTATAGGTCTGTATAAGCCAGGACGTACTTACATGTACAGCCTGTGCCTCTTCATTTGTACAGGACAGTGCTGTATGACAACTTAGTTCAACTTTTTTCCGCATGAGGGCGCCTTTGACCGGTCTCCGGTACAGTGACTGGATAAACCACAGTGCGGCCATTTGCCCTCCACCCCACAAGAGCGCACCCACTTTAGCATGCGGGCAGCATGGGAAGTATGATTGTTCTTGGGTTTCGGAATGAAGATTTCTCTACCCCCTGTCTGACAAAAGTCATTAATGCTATGTATAAACCATTGTTGGGGCGGGGGGTCGCAATATTTTTTGCGAATAACTCAGGAACACACTTCCTCCCTATGGCGCCCATGTTAAGTTGGGTGCGCAATCGCGGGGGGTCAGTTACGGTAACCAATCAACGGTCAGTACGGTCAGTAACCAATATGTTTCAAATTCGACAGAAGACCTTCAGCCATGTCTAACTTGCGCACGAGAACCCTATAAAACCGTAAAAATACTTCTAAATATACAAATTCGCGATCTAAGGAATCCGACCAATCAGGAAGACGACCGAAATGGCCGCACTGAGGTTTATCCAGTCACTGTAGTCTCCGGGGAAATAGCACGTGAAAAAATAGTCCAGAACTGTCAGTGGTAAATGTTTTTACAAGGAAAAAAACAATAACTTTTTATGTCCGGAAATGTCTTTGCTTCGGTTTGATGTGCGGCGAAGAAGAACTATAAATAAAAATAATAACAATAATAAAACGCAAGATTAAGGGAGCGGAAGGTCTATCCAGTCGATGATTCGAATCGAGTCGTCTGTCCGTCCGTTCGGCCTGAAAAGATCCTAGTATTGAATTGTCAATAGATTTTACTATGGCGGTAGCGTAATTTGTAGCCTATTTGTAAGCACCATTCACCATATCTCTAAAGGTCGCATTTTACGGAAGTCGCGCAAGTCGACTGCGGTGGCGCGCGGCGCGGCGCGGCGGTTGAGATCAGCGATCAGCAATCTACAATCAGGGATCGGCTGAATGTAAGTGGCAAAGAGAAAGGTCGCACGTTCTAGGAAAAGACAATCGAAGATGGCCATCGGACTCGGCTCTGCACAAGACGCAACCCGCCATTGTATTCCTTGTCAGCCAAAGCGACCTACCATACCAACAACGCCGCGCCGCGCCGCCGCACCATCCGCGTCGACGCTGCGAGACTGTAGACTAGATGCAGTGGTATAGACGCGGAATAGCATGGAGCATGGAACTGCGCGGCCTTAATAATATTTTATCGCTATCACAATAATTGTAGATAAATCATGTACTTGATTTTTTTTTTTTTTTTAAATGTATTGATTACGATTATTTTGATTCTCCCAGGAACTTCTTCTTTTCCTCTCGTTTTCAGCCAATGGGTCTGTTCCAAACTTTTGCTACAACGATTAAGAGTGTTTAATCTGATGTAAAATCACCTGAAAAGTCCATTGGTAGCATTAGAAAGTCATAAAATGCAATAATAAACTCACAAGAGGCGTTTAATGAAATCCAAGATGGCGGAAAAATATCGAGCAATCTGTATGCATGCACCGTGAACATCCAAGGTTGGCCAACTTTGACAACCTCACTGGAGGTAGAGGTTATGTGTTTGTTTACATTGTGATTGGTTGTGATCGATATTGTGAGGTTGGCTATCCTTGGATGTTCGTGGTGCATGCATACAATTTGCTCGATACTTCTCCGCCATCTTAGATCACATTAAACACCTATTGTGAGTTTATTATTGCATTTTATGACTTTCTGATGCCACCAATGGACTTTTCAGGCGATTTTACACTAGAGTATACTCTCTTAATTATTGTAGCAAAAGTTTGCAACTGACCCATTTCTATCATTCACGCGGATGGATCTTCCTTGTCTTACGCCGTCCGATAGAACTCTTGCAATGTTTTGCTGTAGGCTAGTAGCAATACCACAATCAGATCAGAACGGAAACTCCCATACACTGGGGGGGGGGGGGGGGAAACCCCGGTACATTAATCGGGCCGTGTTGCTGTATATGATCACCAACCGTGTTTGATTAATTTACCTATTTTTTTTCTAAGTGTAAGAGCCAATAGAAACAAAGGATTTGGAATTTACCAGTATACAAACCTGCAGCCGTGCCCACTCACTTCCAGGGTTACCGTTTGGCGTGATTTTTATGAAATTTCTAGATGATTCAACGGTGGCTAGAAGATTGAACAGTTCAGTCAAGCAGCATGACTACATCGCATGAAAATATACTCTAATCTGTAATATCTGCAGCCACCGGTGTGGATTCACCGTTGAATTTAGGAATTCCATGAAAATCACGCCAAACGCCCACCCTGCTCACTTCTCAAGATGGTGGACGGGCTTTTTTGAGGTTATATTTACACTCCCAGGTGACGCACAACCTATCACCACCCGGCGATTTTCTGAAGATTGCCGGCGCAAAGGCACAAGGAGCATCAGAAAGTCCCAAAATGCCTCACAAACTCATAATAATTGCGCATGCGCTAACGAAGTATCAAAACGGCGCGCGGTCGAATGAGCTGGTTGAAATGAAGCAATGGGGGAGTTCCATTCATATTTGCTGAGAGCTTCAATTTGATGGGACTTCCCCACTGTGCCCCCTCATTCAATCGCCATTTTTGAATTTTGTGAAACGCATTTATTGAGTTTGTGAGTGGATTTCGAAAATTACCGATGCTCTTCAATGTCATTTTATAACGCGATTTTGCAGAGATTCGGACCCCCCCCCCCCCATTTAACCGCAACGCTGTCGCAAAAGTTCGAAACAGACTCATATTACAGAACAAAACCGTAATATACCGGAAACCCAAATTATCGAAAAAAGCGGGTTTACCGAGATGCCGAACATTACCGTTACACCGAATTACCGACCGATCATCACGGCATAAGCCCATACCGCACAACTTTAAGGGGAGTGGGAGGGGGGGAGGTTACAATGATTAGTTTTGTACACTTGCATAAGCAAATGAAGCGACGCTGTTCGTAGGGAAGACCTGTTGAAGAGTATACATCGACAGTGCTGCTTGGCGTGCAACATTGTGATATGACGCATGACCTACGACAACTTTCATGACACTTCGTACCCGCGATATCATCTCTATGAAATTGCAAAATCGCGATGTTTTAATGAAAAGATATTACTTCCTGAGAACGATTTGAAGCGCGAAATGAGCCCCGCGCGTATCGTCATAAAAGTGCGTGGAGACGAGGGAAATTATTGCGTAAAACGATGTTGCCAGATTTGGCATTAAAAATACACGTTTTCCATGTATTTCAATGTAAAGTGTGTATCTATTTTACTCAATCTGGCAGCGGCGCGGTGGCTAAAATTGCATGCGGAAAACAAACAGTATATACAGTTGAAAGACCCGCAAACTCAAGCGCGACGCGTAACAAGAAATGTGCACTTCCAAGATTGATTATGAATCATGTGATGATGTCATCGCTGCTCGCGGTCGAAAAAAAAAGTGCTCTTCATCCTGGTTAGGCGGGCAACCCGCAACAGGTAGTTTTGGTTATGGGACTAGCGACTTAAATAACGAAATATTTACTATGTTGATACGTAATGCCTTAACCCTTTCTGTCATGAATTATGAAAGAAGTCACTGCGTAGTCTGAAACCTATACCATTAAATTGAACGAACTTTTCTCAAATGATATCATGTGTGAGTAAATTTTTCCGAATTTCCATAAGGCTCCATGTAAAATGTCGTCCCTTCTATGGAACACTGTAACGGAAAGGGTTAAGCGTCTAATAATCTTGAGTTGAGCGGAGTTGCAGTTTTTTTGCGAATCTATACGCGCTTCTTCAGACGATCAAATTGGATCCTCAAAGTAGCCTCTTTTGAAAGTTGGCATTTGGTGCTCAGTGCATATTGCTACGATTGATGATGATCTCCGACAACACCGATGATCGTCTAAGGTTTCACAAATTATCACAATCCCCTTCCCCTTCCCCCACCAGGGGGCGGCGAAATCACAATCTTGCCCCCCTTTAACAAAAACGCAAGAGACCCACCATCTTGAGGCTTTATCAGCGCGCAGGCTTGCCTTTTAATCGTCATTCAAAGGGATAGTGTAAAATGACCGATTCATGGTGAAAATTGGTTTGGCAGGCGTGTGCACTGCGCATGCGCATCGTCGCTGTAAACGGTCTGTGAGGGTGATGGCTTATGACCGTTGGCGCGCAGTCAAGCGAAGATCCGCGCACGCTCAAGTCCTCAGCGGCGCGCGTTGTCTATCGCGATCAATAGCGTAGACAGGAATTAGTCTTTCTCTCTCTTTTCCCATTTGAACACGTGTGTAAGAAAAGGACAGAAACAGGGGCTCGAACGTGTCTTCAGCCCATATCGCTTTCCTTATCTAGTACATACACTCAAACAGGAAAAGAGCGAGAGAGACTAATTCCTGCGTACGCCTTTGATCGCGATGAATGATTTCAATTTTTCGTTCCCAACCGTTCCCCCCCCCCTTTTTCCACAATAATTAGTCGTTGTTTCTTCTTCATTCGCATACTTCTTCCAACTGAAAATCTTAAGATTATTATCATATTTTTTTTGTTGCTTAAGAACCATTTTTCAAATAAACGTCTCCAAGATGTATTGAACCAGAGGTAATTTCACCTAAAATGGCATGAGAGAGGAAGACGACAGGTTGCGGCTGGTGCCATTAAATTTGGCATCCATGATTTTTGCCATTTGCACCTATGCAAAAGTATCGATTATTCAGGGATTCAATGAATCCCCTGAATATTGGCTATTTTATACGTAGGTTGAAATGTAGCGAATCCGCTGTTGCCGCATTGCACGAGCCGTCCCTGAAAAATTTCGATGTTTTCAATGATTTTTTTCGCTCCAGTTTCATTGAAATTGTGTACATCAATGAAATTTGAGATGCTAAACACATTTCTACTTAATTTGCCGCGATTTTACGCATATTCTGATCGGTCATATTTTTCGCGTTAAATATTAAACTGTGAAAAAACAACGATATTTCAAACAAAACTATCATTTATTGATAATCAGAAATCAGAATTATGATTGAACCTTTGCTGAAGCCTGAAAAGTGAAGAGCCTTCCTTTTGTCTTACGGGACCTCTTTCCAGAAATTGCCTCAATTTCAGTGACCGACCTGATAAATCAATGTATATGAAATATTATAGTTTTTAAGGACTGCTCGTCCACCCCAAAGTCGTAGTTTGCCTTTTCTAGTATAGTCCTTTTCTTTATTTTCTGTTTTTGTTTTTGTTTTTTTTTTTTTTTGTTTTGTTTTTTGTTTGTTTTTTATATCTGCCTCTATTTTCACTCGCTCATTTTTAATGATGCCGTACCGCAGACAAACCGCGAAAATTGCGGCGGAAAATACATGTATAGCCTCAACAACTCGAAGGTCATATTTTGAAAATGGTGATCCAAAAATACCAGAATAACATCACGCGCTTCTATAAAATACAATTTAAAAAACTACTCAAATGTATATCCTTATAATAATATTCATCTATCCGCCGCGACGGGAGAATTAGCGTGCGTCTGCGCAATTTCAGGACTTTAATTGATTATTATTAGCAAGGCAGATTTCTTTGTCAGTTTATCAGGAAACACGGTGGCAAGGAAGGGGGGAAAAAAAAGAAGGGGAAGAATTCAAATGTAAATATCTCGTCTTAAATGTCCACGGTGCGGCATTACTTTTTCACGATACTAAACTGCTTAACTGAGCCGCTGAACCGGTAAATTAATTATGGAACTACATGGAGTGCGGAAGACGATCCAAAAAAATCTAACAAATGTTGAAAAAAAAAAAGGAACTAATTTTTGCCAGTGTCTGAAATGCTAACCGCATGCATGCACAACATTTTTTTGAGACAATTCAATCAACGCAGAACGTATTTCAATACAGAAATGCCGATTTGCGTGTAACTAAATGCATTCTCCTGTTTAACTGAATGTACTTTTTCTTTTATTTCCTCCCGACTTTGGCAACACTGTCTCAGTAGTAAGCTCTGCTTTGTTTTGTGCAATTTACATTTTACAACGTTGCCAAGCGGAGCTTTCGCGAATTTTGCCGAAACTTTGCAATTTGTTAAATAAGCAACTAACTATAAAACCTTAGAGACTAGAGAGACTTTCTGGGAAGTAATTTTAAAGACGTAACGGAGCTCGGTGACGGGTGGAAATGTCCTATTTCTAAAAAATGTCAAATTCACAAATTGTCCGTAATAATTAAATTTTTAATGTAATCTGTTCATCATACATAAATACCCCTTAAATAATGTCCAACCAAGTTTCTTGTAATTCAACTCGTTAAAATTTTTCTTAAAACACTTGGAGAGGAGACAAACAAAAATAGGTTATGAAAATAATGGAAACATCCAACGTTTTGGCCATCACAACATAAGTATAAAAAACCAATAAAACAGAAGTCATTTATGAGTTTGTATCTCCACCAAGGTTAAAAAGTACGAACTGAGAAAAGTGTGAAATTATACCTCCTATAAGGTTTTCAGATTCACGGACAAAATCGACTATTGGACATTCTTCTTTATGGACCTTTTCTTATATACACTGGACTAAATGTGCGTTGGACATTTCAGAACGGACATTGTTAAAATATACGTTTCTTGCTCGCCATATTTTACTCTGGACTTTTAAAATAGGACATTTCCACTGAGCACCGAAATCTCATGTGGACATGCAGAGAAAACAGAGACCAAGGACTAGCCTTTCGCTCGGTGGACTAATGCTATAGGTATGTCAAGTGGTGGCTCGTGCTATTTGGACCACGAATTTTGCCATTTGAACGTACACGAAAGTATCGATTTCTCAGGGAATATCGATTATTTTTCTTACATTTTAATGGAGAGAATCCGTAGTGGTTGTTTCCACATTCCACGAACCGCCACTTGAGATGTCACAGAATAAAAGGCGTTTTATAGCTTCTGTTTGATGAATGAGACTATTTCTCTTTGACTTCTCCAAGGCGCTTGTAGTTTTGAGTTTAACTCTGGGGATTATAATTTTGATTGGATTGGATTTCATCGAGTCTGCTCCATGGAATAGATGCAGAATCCTCTTCAGCTATTTAAAGAACGAAAACCACAGTGTCGCCCACTCGCCGTGATCATTAACAACTATGTAATGTATGCCTACTCTCGTGCGTTGGTTAGTTTATACATTTATTGAGCAAGGTCGAAGCTTTGAAAAAATAAAAACAGGTTTTATTCGTCGTCTGTTCTTTTTTCTGAAAATCGTCTTTTAATTTGTTTACTCACTTATGTAAGTACGCATGCATCATTCATTTTCATTTTTGTTTTTTTCAACGAAATTTTAGACTTCGTGCTATGCCTTTATAATTTAAGTTGGTTCCCGTTGAAATGCTTGCTTTTCGTAAATACGAGTCATATTCACACAGAAAAACAGAAACCCGCTTTGGTAGCGCTGACAAAATTTTTGGTTGAAAAAATGACCCAGCCAAAGACTTTATTATAGAGCTAATCAAAGGTTTTGTACACCTTATTACTTTTCGAGAGACATCCACCCCAAATCTCTCACCTAATATCGTCACTTGTGTTTAACTTTATCTATCCGTTTCACGGTATGAAGTCCGCAATCAGCTCGCACTCGTAATTCGTTAGAACTTTCGATCACTGTAACAGTGCCGTGAGCTTCTGGACGCAAGACTGGTGGGTATGGGCGTAGCTAGACAACTTTTCTGGGGGTGTTCAAGTTTGGAAACCCCACTGGGGAGTCTTGGGGCACCCCCAGGATCGGAAGGGAGTTCGGGTGTCCTCCTTCGGAAAATTTTGCAGATTTAGCTGGCCTCAGACTTGATTTCAGGCTATCTCCACCTCGCTAATGATAAGAAAATAAACACTCGCGCAAAGTGTAATTTTATGTTCTTTTGCCTCGTGAAAAACCTATCAAATTAGAAAAAATCAATCTTAAAATTTTCTGGTCACATCACCTAGTGAACAAAAAATTGGAAGAGATTGCCGCGGTAGCATCTACTGATTTAATTTCTTATCGTGTACTTTTCGACGCCACCACTGTCTCATTGACTCTTTTTGTGTGTTTTTTTGTTTTTTCAAAATCTTAAAAATTTCCAAAATTTCTCCGTTCACTTGCCTGTGCTTACACTCGACGTGTTGATCTTTCACAGCGCCAGTACGAACATAATTAAAGTCCTTTTCGAAGCATGATTAAAGATTTCGATGGTAATTAAAAATACATTTTAATTAGTCTGTAACAAATTAAAAAGTGAATTATCCATGCATGTAGACGACGACGCGTGGAGACAATTATAGCGCGTTTAGAACACGCCCATTGGCCAAACCAGCCTTGTCATGATATTTACATGTATACATAATAGACTAAGTGCGCTGAACAAAAGAGCTGCGGCAGGCGCAAGGCAAGGTGTCTCGCTCGTCGCGTCGAGAACCAAAAACATCTCGGATTGTATTAAACGGAATTGTTTAGAATGAATTACAGTATAATTGAGCGGAATTCCGTGAAATAGTTCCGTAATAATTATCGACATCGTTGCAGAGAAGGACGGTCGATTGAATATCTAAAGATTTGTTGTTTCCATTATGGTAGTTATGATCTAACAAGAAGTGATCGACTAATCGGACTCCGATCCCGGCAGTTTGGTGTTGGTTGTACCAAATTATGTTTGGGATCTGGTTCTTTCATGGTAATTTCGCCTAATTCGTTTACGTTATTCGCTTGCGGGAGCTAGATACTCGACAGTGACGCGAAGCGTGCAATTTGGCAACAATGTATGTCCTCCATTTAAATTCACCAAAAAGGTCGAACGCTTCAGTCATCGGCGATGACCAGGCATTTCGACCTTTCTAATGTGTTTAAATAGGAAAAAGGAACGTTGCCAAATCGCACGCCTCGCCACTGCTGATTCTACTTGAAAATGGCATGCCCTGCGATGTAAAGTAGGTACGCCCTTTTCCCCCCAAAAAACCGTCTCGACTATGACTCTCCAAATCTCAGAAAAATTGTGCTAGAAAGATCATAGCTCTGATTGTATTGAGTACGTATTGAGTGAGTATCAGCCTATGCGATCCTAACGGTGAAGCGAGAGGCGAGCGGCATCGGCCAGGTATCTCTGTCCTAAACGCGGCGTTTGGAAGTTGTAGAAGTTAGAATATCGAAACTTGTACGAAGTATCGATAAAAATCGAAGATGAGACGGGAATATTGCCCATGACTGAGTCAGAGGAGGCAGGAGGCCTAAACCCAAAGAAGTAGTAGCTGATTGCGGTACTTACCCGGTAAAGATGCGATGTTGTGTGTTGCGTAGCTGCTGCGGCCACGTTGGTTGGTGCGAGCCGAGCGATGCGATGGCGCGGCTGCTGGCTGCTAGCTGCTTCTTCGTCCGTTGCGTCTGTACTAGCACGGCGCACTATGGTCTAGGATTGAAAAATGGTGTTTAGAAATCAGTGACAAAAAGTCGACGGAAAGTAGCTGCCAACATTTTCTGGTCCTCCGGGCCGGATTAGAGGGAATTTTTAAAAAATAATGAGATGGCGGCAATAAATAGTGTCCTACAAAAGAAAAAGGCTCAAATAAAGGTGATGATTTTGATGCCATCACAATTAGTGGGGGGAAAACCAAAAAAAAATTCGCTTTTGACCTTTTAAGCTCAGTTTATGAAACTTTCCAATGACATTTCTAGGTTGTAAGTACTTGTTTAAAAGGTTGCTCTGATGTGATTAAATTGGCCTTGAGAGTTTATAAGTGATCAATTGATGAGAAATTCGCTGTCTGATTTTTGGCCACGTTTTGACGATCTCAGACCAGTGTGCGGCGGAGGCCGCAGCTTAGAGCTCGAATCTGTTTTGGAAATGATAGAGCTCCTTGCGCAACTGCTAATCACCGAGGAGCAATCTCTCCTTATCTTCTCTCTACCAAGTCATCTTTCTTATAGCCGCAGCAATTGAATATCTCCTCCTCTTAGGCTTTGGCTGTCTTCTCTTCCTCCCTTCCCCGCCCTTGTCTCGTCCCTATAGCGCACAGTAGAGAATTGAGTCGTAGAGCTCGTATAGCGTATTTTCCAGTGGCGGCTCGTGCTATTTGGACCATGTAGTTTGCCATTTGAACCAATACAAAATTATCGATGCTAGTAAGCGATATTTTTTTGTCTCTCTCTCTCTCCCCCCTTCCTCTCTCTCTCTCTCTCTCTCTTCTCTCTCTCTCTCTCTCTCTCTCTCTCTCTCTCTCTCTCTCTCTCTCTCTCTCTCTCTCTCTCTCTCTCTCTCTCTCTCTCTCTCTCTCTTTATCTTTTTGTTTCATTCTTTCTTTCTTCTCTCTTATTTCCATTTTTATTTCTTTTTCTCCTTCCTTTTCTTTTTTTCTTTTTCCTCTCTTTCTCTTTCTCCCTTTCTCTCTCTTTCTCTTTCTTTAAGGAGCTGTAAACCTCATTCCAATTCGGTTTTTGTTTTTAGTCCCCCCCCCCTCATGGATTTTGTAAATCCCCTGAAGATCGATTATTTTACGTAGGCTTCAATAAGAAGAATCCGTTGTTGCTACATCGCATCACGAGCCGCCACTCATATCCTCAAATTCTCATGATCGAGTTGACCGCAGCCAACCTTTGAAAACATTAATGTTTGGTCCCCCCCCTCCCACTAATTGTAATGGCATCAAAATCATCAGCTTCATTTGAGCCCCTCGTTTTTGTAGGACACTATTAATTGCCGCCATCTCGTTATTTTTTAAAAATTCCCTCTAATCCGGCCCGGAGGACCAGAAAATGTTGACTCCATTGTTTAAAAAATTGAATCCCCCGGAGGACCATGGATTGTTGTTTCCAGATTTAAAATGTGTTTCCTGAATTTAGCTAAAGGTCGAATTACGGTTACATTGAATTTGAGAAGAGAAGAAAAATTAATGAGGTGGCGGCGACAGGCACTTAGATGATCTCGATGATTGTTATGCCATCGATGACCAAAAACATCTAAAAAGAAGTTGCATTTTTGCGTCCAAAGGTCACGTCGGGTTCTCATGATCCACCAGATCATTCGCAAAAATACGCTTGTCAGCTAGTATTGGTGGCAGTTGCGGCTCGTGCAATTTGGCAACAATGGTTCCTCTCAATTTGAATCTATCTACAACACTCGATTGCTGGTGAAGCGCTGCTTCACAATAGATTCGATTGTTGTTCATGGAATCAAATGGAGGAAAAATGTAGTTGACAAATTGTTCGAGCCGTGATTGGTGCACTGATCGGTAGCTGTTTAGGACGGAAGTTTCTCGTAAGTTTCCGAACAGTGGCGGCTCGTGCTATTTTTGCCGCCATTTTTGTGTGCCGTTTGAACCTATACAAAAGTATCGACTTTTCAGGGATTCAGTGAGTCCTGTTTAGATCAATTATTTGACGTTGGTTTAAATGGAGAGAATCCGTTGGTGCTATATTGCACGAGCCCCCATCGCCACTGCGACAGGAAAAAACGCTTTGGTATAGCGCTAACAAAACCTCGCTAACAAACGCTCAACAGACTATTACAGTATTACACGCCAAACTTTAGAAAAATGCATGCGTTAGATGTAGTTCTGTTTAGTTTAAAATTATTTCACGATGATGGGACCCCAAAAATTTCATTCGGGAACAATGCATAAGCTCAATGTTATAGATTAAAGAGGTATGCTCATCTGACTTCGCGCCACAAATTCAGTGGCGCGCAGTTCAAAATCACTGCAGGCAAGATGGCCGACAAAAGCAGAAAACATTGGGTTGTTTTCTGCTTTCCTGCAGAGGGTAGGTAGCCCAATGTTTTCTTTATAGAATATACGTTTTCTGCTTTTGTGGGCCATCATCTTGCCTGCAGTGATTTTGAACTACGCGCCACTGAATTTGTGGCGCGAAGTCAGATGAGCATACCTCTTTAATCTATAACCTTGCCATAAGCTCTTCCATTTATATTTATCTAACCTATCTAAGATTACAAGTGTAGCTGACCACTGTGTGACGTCACGCCCGTCGTCGGCAGGAAATCTCAACCTGTTACTGTAGTCTCCGGATTACTTAACTTTCCGCGCGAACAATCCCCCTCCACTACTGAGACTCCCGCTGCCTCCCGCTCAACAGTTTCAAAATCAAAACACCTGTAGCTACTCGCTTTGCATGGCCGACAGCGATGTATTAATCGGTTTCTTTTGATCAGGTTTTCAATTTTGGCTCATGGTTACTCTAATCAAATAATTGTATTCAACCCGACAGATTCGTAAGCAAATTTTCAGTGCACTAGGTGTTAAAAATCGGTCAAAAAGTCCGGAGTGAAAATCATAGCAAACATAAAAATGAGGGCAGATTTTACCCTCTTGCGGAGTAAAAATAGGATGCACCGGGAGACCGAACAGTGGCGGCTCGTGCTACTTGGCAACAATATCTTCACTCCATTTGATTGCATGTAAAACAATCGATTCGAAAGTGAAGCAGCGCTTCACCAGCAATCGATTGTTGGACATGGATTCTAATTGAGTAAAGACATTGTTGCCAAGTAGCACGAGCCGCCGGCCGCTGCGCTGGACCGACAGTAAAGAGTGGAAAATACTATCGAAGACCTGTTCATGCCTCCTCTATGGAGTAAAATCATCGTTTAACTTCGGAAACGTGCAAATTATTGCTATATTTTTCCTCCTTTTCGCCGTATTTTCTACTACACAAATATCTTACTCCCAAACTAAATACCGGGAGAAATCATGGCTTTTATTTATAACTGGAGTTGGAGTGAACATTTCTAACTGTGTGAATGCGAGGAAAGTAGGGGGTTATTTATTTATTTATTTTTTCATATGCCAGTCTAAAATTAAGTAAATACCCTTTTAATTATGAAAATACTTTCGTTCAATTTGAACAAAGATCTATCTTTAATGAAAACCCTTTACACACACCGTGTATATAAAATTTTATTTTGTTAGCTAGAATAGTTAAGGTGATTCTAGAGTTGATATTAGTTCCAAACTTTGACACTACGTCACGCTGTTCAAAAAGTCAACAGTTTTTGATCAAAATCAATGAATAAATAATACACAAATTACTTACTATAGAGGAAATGTTGGCACTTATACGAGCATACTCTATAGGCAAATTCCCTGAAATTTTCAAGTTGAAACATTCAAAAACTAAGCCGGGATTTTTGAAGTAAGGAAATGCGAGTGAGGCAGATGGATATAAAACTCTGGTTGGGCACCTTCCTCCAAAATGAGCACCCATAATCTCGTGTATCTGAACAACGGCAGTGACGGCTCGTGCAACTCGGCAACATCGATTTTTCCTATTTTAATACATGTAAAACAATCGATACATATTAAACATCTAGCCTCCACTAAAATCGATTGTTTCACCTAAGTTCAAATGGACAAATTGCAGGGTTGCCAAATCGAACTGGCCGGCCAATGGTGAACGGCTCAAACGTTTGATGCATCTGGAATGATAGTATCCAAAGGAAATGAAGTCAAATCGTTTTATTGAATATCCTCGAGACTAGTGAGAGGAAACTAATCGCCTAAAATATTCACTTAAACTCTTAAATGCGATAATAGCTGTTGTGATATTCTTTGTGTGTTTGTGAGTGAGCGTGTGTGTGCAATCAAATCCAATAATTGTCTGTGAATACATATAATTTAATACGCGTCTATCTAAAATTGTAGGCATCCTCGAAGTTTGAATTTCAGTTCGAATCGACATCTCATCATTGATATTCTACACATTTATTATGCTGCGCTATAAATTTGGTTAATCAGGTAGGTATTTCGCTTCCGGGGCAGTGGCTATAAATACAGCCGTGAAATTCACAGCAATCATAAATCTCGGCAACTTGATTAACGTTGATGCCATAATGTTCTTCCCCATTGCATCAGGGCTGCCGTTTTGCGTATAATCAATGCTATTTTTCTATACACCGATGATTCCACCGGTTGAGAAAAGATTGCACAGTTCAATTCAGTGCATGACTGTAATAAACTAAAATACTCAAATCTGTAATCTTTTCTCAACCGGTGGAGTCGTCGATGACTTTAAAAAACTTGCGGATATTTTAATTATTCAACAGAGTTTCCACCGATTAAGGAAAGATTACAGATCAGAGTATTTTCGTGCGTTACAGTCATACACTGAACTGAACTGTGTAATCTTTTCTCAACCGGTGGAATCATCGGTGAATAGAAAAATAGCATTGATTATACGCAAAACGGCAGCCCTGCATTTCATGCCAAATTTAAGGCATGCTGACAAAAAGGTACCTCTCAAAACATCGATTTTATGCTTTAAGTTAAGAAAACTCCCAAATTTCTCAAATAGCTGATTTTTACGCCCCCCCCCCCTTGCGGCTTACCCGTGTTCTTCAAACAATTTCCCCCTTGAAACCTTTTAAGTTTAGACGTTCAAAAGCATTGGTTTGTTCTATTAAAGTCTTTTGCAGGATAATTTTTCAACCAAAGGTTTTGTCAGCGCTACTCTAAAAAAAAAAAAAAAAAGAATTGGTTCGACCGATTAATTAATTATTTGTGAAACTTTGCGCAGTCTTTATCTGTTGTACATATACTTACCCTAGAATTTAGGTACTCCAACCAATAAATTGGTACCTACGTGGAGAAAAATTTATATTTGGGGCTACCATAGAATTACTTCTAAGTAATAGTTAAATGTAATTCGCTTATCCTTAACTAAATTTCTGGTAATATATTCAAAATACATTTTTCGTTGAAACCAGCAGTATCTTCACAGATATCAGAATTACATTTAACTATATTACGTAGAAGTAATTCTATGGTAGCTCCAAATATAAATTTTTCTCCGTGTAGTCGGTACCAATAAATTATTACTGGGTACCAACTCAAATAATTGGTACGTTACACCCACACTTAGTGGCTGTATATACTTACTCAATATAATTGGCTCCAGTTATCAACTATCGGTTCGAAGTACCTATTTTTTTTGGGTGTAAGTACAACCAATTTATTCAAATAGTTCACGAATAATTAGTCAGGCAAACAATTTTTCTTTTTTTTTCAGTGAGCCTTAGCCTTATTTTGGTTTTTTTCTGATTGTGAGATGCTCAGGTTTAATCCGGCTACAGCAATTTGACCTTGATTTTAGCTGCGATTGGAGCTAGCTGAACGAGTGAACACGTTCATTTTTAGGCGGCCACAATTAACTTTGGATGGCGTTTCGGTCGCAAATAGAGTGATTCAGATTCGGTCTGGCTGTGGTCGCGGTGAGTTTTCGTCCGGTAGAATCCGCATTCAAATCGGATTCCTCAAAAAACACGGAGGAGCCGGAGCATCGCGGCAGGGGCACAATGCAATAGGGCGTAAAGCCGCGTCACGTCGTAGTTTTTCTCAAGTCCAAGGTCAGGAGCATGAGGTAGCTTCGCTACGCATAATTACACCCGACAACGAGTAATTTAAGAAAATAAAAAATAAAAATACTTTTAATGTTCCTATAGGAAACACACGCCTTGCATACGCTTGTTTTCACACGTGAGAGGCACTGGTACGGATCCAGGAAATCGCTCTTCTCTCTCTCTCTCTCTCTCTCTCTCTCTCTCTCTCTCTCTCTCTCTCTCTCTCTCTCTCTCTCTTCCCATTAGAGTGCATGTGTTCGGAAAGGATGAAAGAGGCGGCGAAAATCATGTGACTGCCCCTATAATCTGTCATTTTCAATTGTTTATGTTATAATGGTTTTGCAACGGCGGATCCAGCCCTCACGAACGGGGGAGGGGGCGAATTTGGGACCCCCCTCCATCGTTGACCCCTTTTTTCTTTTATCTCTCTTTCCCCCTTTTTTGGCCGAGTGGGATCCGCCTCCGCCCATGAATGGTAGAAGATAAGGACAGATTCCTGTATACCTACCAATCTCGAACCAACAAAAAATCTATCAATGAATAAATAAATATTTAAAAAAAAGTATTTAAACAGATGGATAAATTAATCAATCAGCAAATGAATTGATTTCTGAGTACCCAGTATAAAATAAATCACTCGGTCGTTTCGGTTTTCAAACCACCCAATTGCAGTATCCCAATGTCGTTAAGGTTTCAAAGCGAATATCCTCGATTTCCTTTGGATGGATATCCCTTTTTTGGTTGCTGTATATTTTTCTCTCTGTGGTTTGCTGCTCCTTCTCACGTTTAGTTTAAATTTCAGCCCCTTCAATAGCATCCAGTTTTCCATTTCGTAATTGATCGAACCAGTGGCGGCTCGTACAATTTGGCAACCATGCTCTTTTGCCATTTGAATCTATGCAGAAGTATCGATATCTTGAACATCGATTGTTTTACATAGGTTTAAATGGAGAGAATGCGTTGTTGCCACATTCCACAAGCCGCCGCTGGATTGAACTTCCACGTTTCGATCCGTTCGAATTTCGTGTCGTCTCCCCTCACTGCGCCTTAAATTAACAAATGGAAGCATTAAGTTCAACCCTTTCAGACCAGGTGTACATTTCAATGCACGTCTGAATAACATTGGCTCTTATTACAAACTTAAAAATACAATTTGCGCATCAATTCAGATGAGGAAACAGCGCTAAGATCAGCCGCATGTCGGTCAAAAATCCGTTTCATAACAAAAATAATTTTAGGTCTGAAAGGGTTAAAAGAAACATCAAGTGTTTGTCGATTATACCTATCGCTGATGGCGGATCCAAGAAATTGTCCTTCTCTCTCCTTGACCATTCAAACGCATGTGTTTGAAAATTATGGAAGAGAGGACAAAAATCACGTGACTACCCCTGCTCTATCCTTTTCTAACGCACGAGTTCAAATGGGGTAAAAAGAGAGAAAGACACATTCCTGGATCCGTCAGTGGTACCGATGGAGGTCGACGAACCATTTCGTTCACCATCTACATTCGCTCTCGGTTTCTATACTTGTTGAAGAAGTTCAATCATACAAAGGACAGGTGTTCTGTTAACTTTGTGACATTGCTCTCTGCTTGTACTTGCAAGAACGCACGGTTAATTTGAAAATCATCGCGAAGTGTTAAGAACGCAGTGTATAAGGGGGGGGGGCTAGGCAGGGCAGAGCAGAAGGGGCAGAAGGGGCCGAGGATGGTGGAAACAATACTCTTTAATTTTAGCGAGGCCCCAGACAACTGATTTAAATAACAAGAGTGAAATAAGCTGTTACTCAAGTCCCCCCCCAGGTATATCAAAGAAGAAAAAAAGGAAGGAAAAAAGATTATAAATGTATATATTTACGAAAGATGAGTTATAATTAAAGATGTATCTAAAATTGAGGCATCGCTTGCAAGGGGTGCACTTCTGCATTCCAGTGTTTTTATCATCTTCACTCATATTTTATCCATTCTAAAGTAAGTCAATACAATACTTGCATTTTCACGGCTAAAACCGTCTGTAACAAAACGCTCCTCTTTATAGGACCACCAAATTAAGCTAAAAGTACAAGTTTTAAAGTAGCCTTGCTCAAAGAAATATCAAGGAAAATGTATCACCTTTTCAAATATCGGAATAGATTTTAATGGATCTGTAGCAAACTTTTGCTCTAACGATGAAGAGTGTTTCATTGTACGTATTATCGCCCGAAAAGTCCATTGGTGCGGCATCAGAAAGTCATGAAATGCGGTAATAAACTCACAAGAGACGTTTAATGAAATCCAATATGGCGGTAAAATATCGAGCAATCTATATGCATGCACCTTCAACATCCAAGGATTGCCAACGTTGACAACCTCACAAGTCACAGCTTCAGAGGTTATGCGTTTATTTACGTTGTGATTGGGTGTGATCGATATTGTGAGGTTGGCTACCCTTCGATGTTCGTGGTGCATGCATACAGGTTGCTCGATATTTTACCGCCATCTTGGATGTCATTAAACGTCTCTCGTGAGTTTCATACTGCATTCTATGACTTTCTGATGCAATCAATGGACTTTTCACGCGATTTTAAGTTAGATTGAACTCTCGATAAGCGAATTTTCGAGATCGAATATGATTAACAATACCAACCTAACCTACATATTCGAGGAAACTCAATTGTGTTTTTAGGTGTCTTTGGGGCATCGATGGCAACAATTTGCGATTTTGAATTCACCTCCGGACTTGAATTCAAAATCAAACTGATGCCATCGATGCCTCAAAACACCGAAAAAGTTCAAAAAACACGAACCAGCTTCGTGTCATCCACTGTTATCATGCGTAGGTTGGTAATGATTTTGTATAATTTCGTTGGATATATTCGTCGCGAAAATTCGCTTTATATTGCGCTGTAGCAAAATTTTGTAACAGACCCATTAAACTATTTACGGAATGGAGAAGTGCCTCCCTTGCACCCAACGCCTCAATTTTCGATGATTCTTATACAAATTCACATGCGCGTGGTGTGAGAGTTTAGCTTCCTCGGTGACTGAGCTTTCAAATGTCGTTGTTTTTTTATCCGTTTTAATAAGTATTTTCACTTTCACATGCACAAAGCTCTTTGCGACAGCGGTAGCGATTCATCGGAACCCGCGCTGTCGACCCAAGATACGAAGACGATGAGACGCATGCGCATTGCGCATCATGTGTTTCCGACAGCGCGGCGCTCTGTGGTCTGACATGGAACCAAAAAGTGGCCAAAAATCAGTTTTAGAAAAAGCATAAAAAATCTTCGTTTTTCGACCTTTGAAGCTTAATTTTTAAACATTCCAGTGACACTTCTAGGTATATTAAATGATAAATGACTCGTTTAAAGTGTTCTCTGTGATTGAAATTGATATTGAAAAATAAAAAAAAATTAAAAAAAAAATAAATTAAAAAAAAAAAATAATAAATAAATAAATAAAAAATAATAAAAAATAAATAATAATAAATAAATAAATAAATAAATAAATAAATAAATAAATAAATAAATAAATAAATAAATAAAAATAAATAAATAAATAAATAAAAATTAAATGATAAATTGATGAGAAATTAACTTTCTGGTTTTTAGCCACTTTTTTGCCGATCTCTGATTAAAGTGCGACGATGCTTCAAGTGAGAATCCGAAAGTGTTTTTGCTGACGCCTATTCCTTAATTGCTTGATTTACTCTCATAATTCATCGCGCTAACTTTTTCCAGAAAGATTAATTTTTAATGAAGTCATTATTTTGTTCTTTCAACGCGATCTTCGATGCCTCCAAAAACCAATTCATTGAAATTCTTCTGGCTTGGTGGAAGAGATATATGTATAATTGGTAATGGAACCTACTATATGTATACATTGCCACCTCGCATATTCCTTCCGACATCAATTTTATCAATCTTATCATTTTTCGATCGTGATTTAAGAGGCTAGTCATTTGATGAATTTTTTCAGAGAAAGCTTTTTATATAGTAAATTACCTATTTTCAAATTTTTACGGATTCAGATCCACCGTATAGAATGGGGCAGTTGCAAGGGTCTAAAATGTTGTCTTTTTCATAAAGAAAATGAAAGTACTGTCGACGAATTAAAGACTGTCGCGAGGTTTTCATCAGCTAAGTTTAGCCTTCATGGTTCTGATCGGCCACTCTTCATACTCCTCACACCTTGCAGGTGAGAGGCCAGTGCGGGTGGCGGTGGGGGAGGGGGAGCCGTTGCAGATCAGTCCCACACTCACACCCATAACTGAAAATGTGTGAAAATCTCGTGACAATCTTTAATTCGTCGATAGTACTTGATGAGCTGAGAACAAAGATGCCTTGGCTTCTAATTAAGTTCTCTTATTGTTCCGGAGTTGAGGTTTTGGCCCAAAAGACATATTGTTTTAAATGAGAATTCTGCATAGTGACGTCACGATTTTTGACAACTTTACACGTGTATATCTCCAAACCCGGGACACTTAGGAAAATACCAAAGGCACCATTGTTCTCAGTTCATCAAGTACTATCATTTTCTCTATAAAAAACACACAATTTCAGACCCTTGCAACTGCCCCATAGTCTAATAATTCGGCTAAAAAAGCATTGGGCAATCTTTCATCCAGTTTTGAGTTGACCCGCGCGCGAAAGCATGCAAGTACTATAGCGGCCTGAAGTTTTGACACGCAAGAATGCACGCGGAGCTCTGGAGCGGTTGCTCTGATTTCTCAACGAGGATTCTCTGGATCACTAATTCTTAACTGTCATAACTTTAGCGTTTGATAGTACATACCTTGCATTTCGAATGTCGATGCCTCCGCGTTGTCGGTCATGTTATAACGTCCAGCCATCCATAATCTTCGTCGCTCGATTATGTTCTTAATCCAACTTGACTCTATTATATACATCAACGCTGGGATTTATTTTTCCTTCTTCTTCTTTTTTATTATTTACTCGAATCCAATTCAAACCAACCCAAACGCTAAATCTACTTGTCGGATTGATGATGTCTGCTCTTAATCGGTCTCAGCGGTTGAGCCGAGTCAACGTTATCACTCTGGCCGCGGCCACCGCGTCGCTTCTCGTTGCGTTTGCGTCTCCGCGCGACGGCTCGGCGGCGACGCGACGTCGTCTAGTTATTACTTAATCGGTGCAAAGCGGTCGCCTGAGACCTGAGACTCGGTAGTCGTTTTCGAGTAATTAAACTCGACAATCTGATCATTCGCATTCGAACAAAATTCCATCAAATGAAATGCCACAGCAGCCATCATGCTCAGCTCCTTGCTTCTTATGTCGTCCTATACACAGAAAAAACGGAAAAAAACACTTTGGTAGCGCTGACAAAACCTTTGGTAGAAAAATGACCCAGCGAAAGAACTTAGTTGGGCCAACCAAATTTTTTATTCACCCAGCAAAATCTCTTTAGTTAAGCGTAAAGAACCTTTGGTTGGCTCAACTAAAGTCTTTTGCTGGGTCATTTTTCTACCAAAGGTTTTGTCAGCGCTACCAAAGTGTTTTTTTCTGTTTTTTCTGTGTAGTAGGCTTCGCTTATCCTGAAATTTTTAGCACTAAAAAAGAGAGAAAAAAATACTATATCATAATACCAGAAAATCCAAATATTATCAGGGGCCAAATAGATTACGAAATAGATGGTCCTCTCGCAGTGGTGGCTCGTGAAATTTGGCGACCACATAGAAAAAACGGAAAAAAACACTTTGGTAGCGCTGACAAAACCTTTGGTAGAAAAATGACTCAGCAAAAGACTTGCATTGGGCCAACCAAATGTTTTATTCACCCAGCAAAATCTCTTTAGTTAAGTGTAAAGAACCTTTGGTTGGCTCAACTAAAGTCTTTTGCTGGGTCATTTTTTTACCAAAGGTTTTGTCAGCGCTACCAAAGTGTCTTTTACTGTTTTTTCTGTGCATGATTATTTTCCATTTAAACCTATGCAAAATATCGATATCTGGGGGTGTAATTGCACCCCCTACACTGAGAGAACTCTTTTTTTTTTTTTAATTCAAGGCGTATTTCGTTTGTGTTAAAGAAACTGAACAGTGAAATATTGACTAAGGGAATTCCTTTAACCCAAGGAAAGTGTTTGCTGCTACAAGGTAAAATATTTCTTGTTGTGACAGTAATTCTCCTTCGTGCAACCGAACTTTACTTCGCGCAAGGAAAACTGTCACAAGTCAACGTGTTTCTTTGATTTTAAAGAAGTGATTTCTCTCGGTGTGAAGATCGATTGTTTTGTATACGTTTAAATGGAGAGAATACGTTGGTGCCACATTGCACGAGCCGCCACTGTCCTCCTTTATGGATTTTGAGGGCGTAAATGAGCTACGGCACGTTTTGACACGATGTAAGTCCCTTACGCCTTCAACATTCATGTACTCATACATTCCGTGTATTCCACAATGGGTTTGTTGCAAACTTTTGCTATAGCTCTATAGACTCTGCGAACTTAAAAGTAAAATCCAGTGAAAAGTTTTCCCATGATGGCATCAGAAAACAATGAAATGCAATAATAAACTCACAAAATGCGTTAAATGAAATCCAAGATGGCGGCAAAATATTGAGCAATCTGTATGCATGCACTACGAACATTCGAGGATGGCCAACCTCACAATATCCATCACAACCAATCACAACGTAAATAAACACATAACCTCTACCTGCAGTGAGGTTGTCAAAGTTGGCAATCCTTGGATGATCACGGTGCATACATTCAGATTCCTCGATATTTTGCCGCCATCTTGGATTTCAATAAACGCCTCTTGTGAGTTTAATATTGTATCAATTGACTTTATGATGCCACCAATGGACTTTTCAGGCGATTTTACATTGGAGTAAACACTTTTTATCGCTGTAGCAAAAGTTTGCAACAGACCCATTCCAAAATTCCTACGAGGAATTTTTCTCCGTGTGAGTGAAAATTGAAAATTCGCAAAAGATTATCGATGATCTGCTGTCGTTACTCTGCTGAATTGAAATGTACCCAAGACTCCAGTGTAAAAGTTTTCCTGTGATTGCATCATTGAGAACACCCTCAACTCCAAAGATAAAAATAAGCAAAAAAGGTCAGCCACCTCGGCTCGATCTTGATGACGGGGTAGAGTGTCAACAGCTTTGAAGACAACTCCTTTAATTGACATAGAAAAGTAACTCAAGGTCGAAAAAACGTTTCAAAAACCTATCCAGTATCTCAAACACTGTATTCACTTTTAAATATAAACGCGGTGGTGAGTTTTTTGTTTTGGTTATGTATTTGGGGTGTGGACATCTGTGTGACGTGTAAGTGACGTGTGTGGGGTGAGCGCTTGTCAATTATAGGTTGATCGAGCGCACATAATTATATCATTCTTGTTTTTTTCTGTTGTTTTGTGGTGTTTTTTTTTATGTTGGTAAAAAAAAGTAAATAAATAAAGACCACGAGAGGGTATAAATACTTTTTCAGGATTCGTCACCACACCCATCTGCAGAAAGTAAATTGTGCCCCCCCCTCCCACCCACCCATTGAGTTTTTGTGTTTTTTTTTTTTTTTTTTTTTTTTTTCCCAACTGCTGTTGTTTTTGGAACGCTTAAACGTATACGGTCCATACCGTCTGATGCGGATAGCTATGTTGTTGCATAACGTAATTGTGAGAAAGAATTTAAAAAATACAATCCTCCTTCAGAGGTTTTGCAATCAGTTGACGAAATCTGCACAGAAAAAATAAATCAGCCAGCCCAGCCAGCAAAAATGGCTTTTGTTGAGAAGATAAATAAGTGCACAAAAGATGTGATTTTTGTTGAAAAGTCTATTGGTGCGTTATTATTCTACGAAAGCTTCGATGTGCGCTTCAGAAGCGTTTTTTCTGTGTGAAAATCAATTGACTCTCCTGTTGCTCCGCGTTGAGTTGCCCTTGCCATGCTACGCAAAGACTAGCATTTTTTAATATATCTTGATATCCCCAACCCCGCTCTTTAATTTTTTAGTGTAATCTTCTTTTAAACTTTTAATTTCGCTTCGATACATTTTAATTGGGATCGCACAATTTTGTTTTGCGTGTTTCGAAAGAAGGGGGGGGGGGCGAATCTTTTAAAGCTCTCAACCTCCTTTATTTTAAGGTGGCTCCTCAGCGTTCATGATGGTACTCCCAGAAACAATAAAGGACCAAGCACTAGCCGTTCGCGCGTTCGCTCAGTGAGTGACTCTATTTTTGGGGACTCAACAAAATAACATGGGAAACAACATCCAACGTCTCCTATGTTGATTGTTGACCAGCGACAGAAGCAATTAACTTTACCAACCTAACCTATGACAGAACTTTCCCTCCGATTATAACTTTCAGTTTATCAAGTTGGTGGGGGCGCATCGATGGCATCAATTCGATTTTGAATTCAAGTCCGGAGATGAATTCAAAATTGAGATGATGCCATCACACCTTAAAACACAGTTGAGTTTCCTCGAATATGGCATTGCCCGTTGTTTTTGTGCAAGGTTGACAACGATTCTGTTCAAAAAAGTGATTATATTTGATCGCAAAAATTCGCCCAGTCATGCTTCGTTCCGATTGGGCTGCTAACATCGACATCTTTTAGGCCTTCGTACACGCTCAAAGCGTCAAATTGGCATCGGTAAGCTGAAATCCACCGCAAACAGTAGAATTGCCCACCTAACATTTCTAAAGTTCAAACATAGCCTTGACCAAAACAGGGGGTAAAAACGGGGTTTATTTGTTTTGTTGACAGTAGATGACCCACCATCAATCGTCAAATAACTCTGAAGTTTTTTTTTTTTTTTTTTTTTTTTTTTTTTTTGCTGTTTATGGCTTATCCAGTCAAGGAGCTACAGCCAAATACAGACTAAGTCAGTGTGATGTTGTTAACACGTTCACTGCCACGGTGTTTGAGCAATTGTTCCCGTGGCGCCGCGAAATACGCAAAAAAACGCCGGAATGCATGAGCTAGAAACGGATGCCGAAATCGCGTATGAAGTAGGAGTGGCGTAACGCCTCTGTAGGTTGCACAGAGAAGCTCTAGTTCCATGAAAACTTGATAGGTAGCGCTAGCGGCGTGTAGTGGGCGATTCAAACTGGTTGACGAACGCCCGCCGTATAGGACGGCGTGGCGCGGTGGGAAATATTGCCGCCGGTCCCATGAGACCGGCGTGGCAGCGAACGTGTTAATGTCAGAAGACAACAGGGGACTTGAAACATCCATGCTCCAAGCACTCAGATTTCCACTGTAATCTTTGCCGTGGACCCACTTTTAAGGAGACCTAGCGACAAGACGAGTGAAAAATCTGCTGCCACTACGGGATTCGAACGGACCTATGATTGCAGTCAGGTGTCCTGACCACCAAGCCACCGAGGCCGGCAACTCTGAAGTTTGACGGGCCGTCAAATAACCAACGGAACCTGCAACGGTTGACTCACCTGCCGTTTTGTGGTGGATCTCGGCTCATCGGTTCCAATTTTACGAACTTACTTCGAGCATGTACGAAGGCCTTTTCTCAACAGTCAACATGGGAACCGTTGGACGTTGTTTTGTTGCGACCCCGAAAAAAAAACAAACAAACAAACAAACAAACAAAAAACTATGTTGTTGCCACCATGGGATCTTATGGGCGAGATAGGTAGAGCACGGTCCGTGTTGTCTCTGGGTAGTCCTGAGGCTCAAAATCCACATATTTAATCATCGCCTTTTGAACGCGATGGTCTGCAACCAACGCAACTTTTTTAACGTCTCCGTCGCGTCGCGTCGCGCGTCCTCCAGCGAGCGGTTACTCAACTCTTGATCTCACCTAAGTAGATCAGTTTTGGCTCGATCTGGTCCATTCATTAACCAGAAATCCACCTCCACCACCAGTACCACCACACATCACCACACAACGGCTGACTCGGTCAAATGAACTGGTATTCAGCTGAGTTTGTTGTCCTCTCGTCTTTCATAACCGCGCCCCCGTTTATGTACACTTTTAGTGATGATGTTCAATAAATCCCTCCGTCATCGGTCATCGGCCATCGCCACAATCAGAAGTGGTTTTAGGTATAATTTAGTCAATGTTTGTCCTTAGCGCCGCCGCCGCGGCCTTTCAATGACGTCACGATCCTGAATCTGTCTACAGAGTACAGTACTGCTATGCCGTTTGGCGGATCTTTATAATAACTTTCCACAATCTACAATTCATCGGACGCCATCGGTTATTC
Source organism: Trialeurodes vaporariorum (assembly GCA_011764245.1). Taxonomy (NCBI): domain Eukaryota; kingdom Metazoa; phylum Arthropoda; class Insecta; order Hemiptera; family Aleyrodidae; genus Trialeurodes; species Trialeurodes vaporariorum. Next base: position 73,614,716 of record VMOF01000111.1, read on the forward strand.
GACCTGACGAAGTAACCCATTTGAGGAACCTTTATCAATAGACGGTTTTAGTGCGAAGTTAACGGTTACCCATTATTACCCAACAATCACAACAACGCACTCATCGGTCGCAATCGGTTGTGACAAAACTCGCGTACACGGAAAAAAAAACTACGGTGAAAATAACCATACGGATACCTGATTTTGGCACCTGATAGATGTTATGGTAATGGTAACCAGAAGTATACTATGTTTTGACTAGGTACTAGGTGGTGTTACCTGATTGCATGTCGAATTTACTCAAAGTATCGGTAAATGTACCATACTTCTGGTCAAGTTTACCATAACATCTTGCAGGTGCCAAAATCAGGTATCCGTATGGTTATTTTCACTAATCTTTCTTTTCCGTGTAGCGTTCCAACCTATCTCACTCCTCTCCCGTGACCCCCATGTATAACCAATTAACCATCTCTTTCTAGTTTCGAAATTCGTATACAGGGCCTTGTTTTACGACTTATTATCATCAAAATCGCATTAAAATGCCTCGAGAGATTCATTTTTGCCGAAAAAATTTCAACAAAGATGTTTCTTTATACGATTTTTGAAATGAGAGTTAGATGGCCAACATGGGGGTTACGTGAGAGCATGAGAGGCAGTTTGTCTTAGTTTGGAAAGCTCATCGCCGGATGACGTCATCACCAAGTCATCACTAAACCCCTCTAATCTATAGCTTGTAGAGATACCTTCGTCGATTATTTCATTTACCGTTCGAAGCAAAGATTACGCAGAAGCAGTTGAGATGTATAACAATAGCTTATAGGAGTACGCAACTCATAAATCTTTGCTTCAGCCGCATCCATGAATCACCGATGAATTTTAGAATGCAATTATAAAGATCCTGTTTATTTATTTTTCTTCCCAATTATTGTGGTCCGCAGTTCTAGAGTTTAAAATTATTGTGGTCCAAATTCGGTTTTTTGACATTTTGGGGGAATTAAACGCCGTTCGCGGGCGAATACGCGCACTCCGCGCTGCGTTCACCTCCCGCTCGGTTCACTCACTTCCGGTCTTTTTATCATATAATTTAGGGGTTGTCTGCTCTTGATAAAGGGGATTTTGGGGTAAATTGTCAGTTTTTACCGTTTTTTTTTTTTTTTTGTGGACCACAATTGGGGTTATTTATAAGGGACCACAATCGCGGTATAAATAAATATGAATGGACCCCAATCGCGGTGTTTCTCAATCCCTATTGTGGTCCCTGATTGTAATCTACGTGGACCACAATCAATGCTGAAATATAATGCACTGAAAAAATTAGAATGTGTCGTAGGCACGAATTTGGGTTCACCGGCCACAATTTGGATCAGTATTTGCATAGGCAACAATCAGGTTGTGTCAACGACAATGACTGTGTCCCATGCAAAAAACTGATCCAAATTGTGGCCGGTGAACCCAAATTCGTGCCTACGACCATCCTATTTTTTTCCGTGTGGGACCACAATCGCGGCCACTATATATTGATTTATTTATCTATCTATCTATTTACCCATTTACTTATTTTTATTAATTTTTCTTTAAAAGTTTTCTCTCGATTATTGTGCTCGAAGACGTCGTGTATACAAATGTTGCCTAAACCACTGACATCCTTCAAAATGACATTTTTTACGTTCCTCCTGTTTCTCGAACTTTTTACGCTTTCTCATCTCTCTCTCGGTTCAATCCTGTCAGCTTCTGTCAACTCTCACGTGAAAACACGTCAAGCTCGCTCTTCTGTCGCTACGCTACAGCGCAGCGCGGAGTTCGCAGGCCCGGTAACCAAACAAAACAAAAAAATACTGGAAAGGTTTCATTTATATTTTTTTCTAGTTCGGAAGTGTCAGAAAGGCAGAAAGGAGGGGAGCTTAGGTGACTGGATGAAATGAACCTTGGAAGGTCGCTTGAGTTCCCCCCTCCCTTCTTTTTTGGGAGTCCAGAGAGGGGGTTAACCCGGTTTCCGGCGATTGGGCTCACTTTCAAAACGGGGGCGGGGGGGAGGTTGGATTTCTTGCACCGTAATTCTTCACTCTGGCAAGACAGTAAGTAACGTCGCTCATTAGATCGAAACATGAGTTTCTCCGGACCAAAAAAAAATCGTTGTTTTTTTTGCTTTTAAGACATTTTAGAGTTGATATTTTCTTGCATCGAACCATTTTGTTTGACTCATTTTAAGCAACAGCATGAATGATTTCACACATTTTAATGTTGTGTTGCCAACATAATTTTGATTTTTGTTCGTAAAATGATGTCCGGGAAATCCCATGTTTCGATCCACTGTGCATCGTAGGAGAAAGAGGACCGGAAATGAGGAGCGACCGATCACTTCGGAATGCAGTGTGTTTCATTGAAAGTAATCGTTGCCGTGTGGCGATGCGATCGCGGGCCAAGAAGGGCCAGGGCAGGGCCCTCCCTCCGTCTGACACGGCCATTACGGCCGATCAGGCAGCGCAACGGTCATATCTACGGAAGAGAAGAGCAACCACAACACTGGTCTCTCGAGCTGGTTGATGGTTGTTGGTTGACGTGCGAGCTTCAAGAAGAAGAAGAAGAAGAAGAAGGAGAAAAGCTCAGGCTCGTCTAGAGAGAAGTCAATCATGTTTCAAGAATCCACCGTGACGTCACATGGAAGAAGAATCTGCGCTTTGGTTAAGTCTTCGACTTCACTGTTCAAGCTCCACGCTCCAAGTTACGAGCGGACCTGACTCCCATACTCGAGCTTCGAATAGCGAGTTCCTTTTTGAGGAAGTCCACCGTCCACCGACCAGCGACCACCATCCAGTAGCAGTTACCAAGTTACTAACAAGTCGATAAAACAACAACGACAGTAACCTCGCAGTCCCCGATACCAGTGATAAGAATAAATAAATAAAATCGAAAAAGAAGAAAGAGAAGTTAAAAAAAAAAAAAAAAAAAAAAAAAAAGCTAGTTTTAACTTTCACTGCCGATTTAGGTTACGAGCCGGCGCGACGGAGTACGGAGAGTACTGCCACGCGAAAAGGAGAGGTTATGTTGCACGTCTCATATTTCGCTGACCGGTCCGGTCCTCCGATCCGTTCCCACCGCGTTCCTTGCACGACGCGCTATGCCATCGAGCGCCGCTGCATCGGAGGACCGGTTGAGCTCTCGCATTCGAATGGGCATTTTGACTTGGGCATCGTTGACCATTCTTTGTCACCCGTCAGTCAGTCACTTGTCACCTTTAGAACCTGCTCCAATTCCTACCGACCACCCCCCACCCCCCACCCAAACCCCTTTAGTCGTGGCTATCCTAGAATAACTTTCCCTTTTTAAAAGCCAAAACAAAGATAAATTCGATTCGCGGCGCTGCGCTGCGCGGCCAAGTATATTTGATACCCTTTCTTTGCTATGTACTACCGGCATGATAGCGAGGTTGATTTATTCCTTGAAAAATGTCTCCAGCGTAGGACTGCAACTCAAGGCTCTTAGTATGCCTTTCCTTTATTTGATGTTTTTTTTTTTTTTTCTTTTCCGTCTAGTTCTGGTCCGATCACGATCGTGAAGCTAGAAAGTCAGACGGTGCCCGTATAACTTATATCTGCTACCATTCTCTCAGCAGTGACAAGCTGATATCACAGTTCGATTAATTTGTCTTAAATGACGTATGATTTGGTGAGATGGAACTGCGAGGGAGGGCTACTCTTAAGGGAGGTTGTCTGTCCCTATCGGGCTATCACTCCCATAGGCGGTTCTGAGGGGGGGAAATATAAGGTCATTTTCAAACTCATACTCATGCGTAGCTCTATCATCCGAAAAAGAAATAAGGAAAAATTAACTCTCGGCCCACTCCTCATGGGAGATGAAACAACCCGGGGGGGGGGGGTGTTATCCTTGCCCCAGGCGGCACTCTCAGGGGGCGGCCAAAGAAAGAAAGAAAAGAAAAAAAAGAGAAAAAAAGGTCATGCAATTTATAATTTTGAGGGGTGGCGAAATTGCAATCTTGCCCCCCCCCCTCTCAGTAAACCGTGGCACGCCTCTGGAAACAACCTCTTTACAAACCAAGACTTTGATGCTTGAGATTTAAGAATCAGAATTTTCACTACTGCCGTTCTGTAAATTTTACGATCCAGGATTTTTTTACAATCCGTACTTGCAAAATTAGCTATCCACACAGTTATTAAATCAGTTTTTTTTTTTTTTTTTTTTTTTTTCAGTGTACTTAGAAAAAACAACTTTGGTAGCGCTGACAAAACCTTTGGCAGAAAAAATGACCCAGCAAAATACCAAAGTTGAGCCAACCAAATCTATGATTCACCCAGCAAAATTACTTTCGTTGAGCGTACAAAACCTTTGGCTCTACTGGGTCATATTTCTGCCAAAGGTTGTGTCAGCGCCGCCAAAAAGCGCTTTTCCTATTTTTTCTGTGCACCAGCAAAACCTTGCAAGTTGCAAGAGCTCCATTGGCTGGTTTTTTTTAAGAACCGTGCCGCTGTATTATTTTCCTCTCCTTCGATAAATATGACGACAAAAGCCTGCAGCTCTCATTATTATTCGCTTGTTTTTCTCTGAATGGGCTGTTGTGTAAAAGGAAGTATCAAAGGATTAAACCGCAGCAGGTCGAGAGTATGAATACTTCTCAGCGAAATCGCGGAGGAGCAAAATAGTATTTAGTTCCGCAGCGATTATATTCTGACGATTCGCTTGTATACAGTTGTACCTTGTATGTAACTACCTCTTCTATTGAAACAATGCAGCGCGGAGCGTGATGTCTTTTTGTCGTCTTTCTATGATTGATGTTGTGGTGGTTGCTTTTCATCATTTTGTCGCCGTTGTTACATTTTAACGCTACACCGTGTATGCTTACATTGATCATTACACTTGTCTTCAGTGCGATGCTAATATCCTCGTGCGCAACCCCACTTTTAGTCAGAAAGAATCGCAACTTGACTCGGCCTAATCCATGGGCGGATTCAGGGAATTGTCTTTCTCTCTCTCCTCCCATTTGAAAACGTGCGTTAGAAAAGGACGCAGAAGAGGGGGCCAAAATCACGTGATGGCCCCCTCTGCTATCCTTTTCTAACACATAAGTTCAAATGGGAAGAGAGAGAGAAAGACAATTCCCTGTATCCGCCAATGGCCTAATCATATAAGGGGCGCGGGCGGTAGTTACCAGAGGCCAAATCAAAAGGCCTTCGTATACACGCTCAAAGTACGATCGTCGAATTTCGGCATCATTGAGCTGAAATCCACCCCAAACTGTAGAATTGATAACCTGACATTTCTAAAATTCAAGTATAACCTTGACTAAAACACATCCTAAATGGGTTTATTGGTTTTGTTGACTGTAGATTCAGATTTGTGAACAGATGACACGCCATCCATCGTCAAATAACCCGTAGCGGCTCGTGCAATCTGGCAACAGAGCTATTTTGCCATTTAAATCTGTGCTAAAAGATCGATTCTAGGTGAGGCACAGCGCCTCACCAAAGAATCGATTATTTTACATAGATTTAAATGGAGGGAGTCCATTGTTGCCACATTGCACGAGCCGCCACTGCAAATAACTCTGCAGTTTGACGGACCGTCCAATTGCACAGTTGTTTGCCGAACGGAACACCAACCAAACCTGTAACGGTTGGCTCACCTGCCGATTTGTGGTGGATTACGGCTCACCGATGCCAATTTGACGATCCTACTTTGAGCATGTATGAAGGCCTACAAACCAACAAAGTTTCACCAGTTATACACAGAAATAGCATAAAAGAAACAATGTGGTAGCGCTTACAAAACCTTTGGTAGAAAAATGACCCAACTTTTAAAACTTTTAGTTGAGGCAACCAAATCTTTCGCTCGTTCAGCACAATTTCTTTAACTAGGCGTACAAAACCTTTGGTTAGCTCTAACTAAAGTCTTTTGCTGGGTCATTTTCCCATCAACGATTATTTTGTCAGCGTTACCAAAGCGTTTCTTCTACTTTTCTAGTGTAGTTATGCTGTGAATCAATGATTTTTTTTTTTTTTTTAATTGTTTTATTTTTATTTTTTCCTTATTCCACCCACCATTCTGTAGTGAAATTTTCGTTCGGCAGCCAAACCGTCTCATTTTCAGGTTTTGAAGTCTCTATGCAATCTACATGTATAGGGATTCTAGATGCCACACTCAGAAGAAACAGAAAAAAACATTTTGGTTGCGCTGACAAAACCTTTGGTAGGAAACTGACCCAGCAAAAGATTTTAGTTGAGCCCCTAAAAGTTTTATACGCCTAACTAAAGAGCTTTTGCTGGACGAACCAAAAATGAGGTTGGCTCAACTAAAGTCTTTTTTCTACCAAAGGTTTTGTTAGCGCTACCAAAGTTCCCCCCCCCGTTTTTCTGTGCCCCTGAGCGCATAACATCGCCGCATCTTCAAGTTGTAGTTGTTGCCCCAACTGCGCTCGTATCAATGATTATGATAAATAGTCGTGAGACAAACAAAAAACAAAAAGCGACGATCTGAATCCGCTCCAAAGCTGGTTTTTGATGAGCATCGATCCGTCGAATCTAATCAATCGTAGAGTCGGTTTCCTCGACAAAATCGACGCTTCGCGCGTTCGGGAGTCTTTGATATTGTTGTAGGTTTCGTCGCTGTCGCCTTCGTCGTCATCACTGGAACGAGTAGTTCAACTTTTTTGTTTACCGTTCCCGACTCCTGTTTATTTCAGCTAAGACCTTCAATCGCACCACTGGCGGAACCAGGATCTCTTCCATCTCTCTCATTTCCCATTTGAATGTATAAGTATGAAAAGGACAGAAAGAGGGGGTTTTATCCCCTTGTCCATCCTTGTCTAACATACGTTTCTTAATGGAGAAAAGAGAGAGATGAAGAAACTCTCGTTGGTCTGCTGAATCGCATCATACGACACGACCGATCGCGATATCTCTGTTTCTAGCTCCCACTGCCTCTGCCTCGCAGTATTCTTTCTCTCTCTCTTCCTCATCTACTCTATGTGACTTCTTCTATCTCTCTCTTTCTCTGTCTCTCTCCTTCGATGAGACAGAGTTCTGGTGGGCAGTCTTTTCCGTTTGGACTTTTCAATTAGTTTAAGCTACAAAACACGAGCATCCTGGTGCCCTGTAGGTCAAATGCCCGTAACCAAGTCTCCGAGTGCGTCATCGTGTCATTTATAAATAGTTGGATGTTAATTTCTCAAAACGCCGTACGTCTTTTTCCGTGATTATTATCGTTGCGGCCCAAGTTAAAAACTAATTTTAATGGGGTCATTAAAAAAACTCTTTTTCAAAATATCCTTTTTTTTTTATTCGTCTGTGACAGTTAAAACAAGAAACGTAGTTACTTACCAATCGATGAAATCCACAGTCAATCTCCTTCCTTAGATGTTGACTCATTCGCGCCTGTGTAGTGGGTATGTTATAGGTAGAAATTTCAGAACAATAAATCTGTATTGGCGTACTTTATGAATCCCCGAAAATTTAGTGAGCCTCAAATCTTCCCATGGTATTTTAGCGCAGTGCTTGTCTATTTGTCTCTGAGAGAAACCAGCTACGAAGTCGGCTGACTAGTGTCTACTCAGTCTGGCGATCATTGTGAGCTCTCAAAAGCGAGTAGAAAGTGATTTGATTATTCACCTACTTTTATTCCGTAGTCCACTTTTGAATGCATAAAAAGTTCAAACTGTAATCATTCGGAAACGGGACGAATGCAGTTGCAGTTGTAGGAACGCCCACGCTGACGGCCGATGTCTGATGACGTCACAGGAATGAGTCTACATGCGATGCGCTTCGAATCTACCGGACTCGGGGTACTCGGTGACGCGCTGCCAGGACTCAGTCAGGACTTGGGGGCGCTTAGCCGAGCCGAATTTGATGCAGATTTCTTATTCACGTGGCATCCAGGAGCGGGTCATAGGCCGCGCCAGTCAATTGACATCGTTTAACCTCAAGCACACTCTTCAAGAGGCAGGAGATCCGCCTCCCCCTCCCCGTCTCCCCCTCCCCGTCTCCCCCTCCCCGCCTCCTCTTGCTGCCCTTACTTCTCCTATCCCCATTCCAAACGTCATATATTTCATTCATATACCGGGTGTCCGGTAAGTCCCGGAACGGCTGCGCCATTTCTTTATTTACGCAGATAAAAAAACCAAACTTTGGGAATGTTCCTAGATAAATAAAAACTACTTTTTGAGGGGGTCAAAATTTTGGTCGCCCCTCCCGGGGGGGCGGGGCCGCCCCTAACTTTTTTTTTTCAAATGGCAACCCCTATCTTGTGATACCTCATTCGAAAGAAAGTAAAAAACTGAGCATTTTGGCGCAAACCGCATGTCGATATCTCTTTTAGTATTCGAGATATCGAACTTCAAAATCTATGGAAACCCATTTTAAAAAAATCATAACTCTTATTCAGAAAGTCGCTATTTAAAAAACTAGGGGTCTAAACTACTCTACATAACAAGCTCTTTCCAGGGAAAAACACCTCTGCCCAAAAAAATTAACTTACAGTTATTGTTTTTTTTCCCGCCAAAATGTTCTAAAAAAATTTTGGCGGGAAAAAAACAATAACTGTAAGTTAATTTTTTTGGGCAGAGGTGTTTTTCCCTGGAAAGAGCTTGTTATGTAGAGTAGTTTAGACCCCTAGTTTTTTAAATAGCGATTTTCTGAATAAGAGTTATGATTTTTTTAAAATGGGTTTCCATAGATTTTGAAGTTCGATATCTCAAATACTAAAAGAGATATCGACACGCGGTTTGCGCCAAAATGCTCAGTTTTTTACCCTCTTTTGAATGAGGTATCACAAGATAGGGGTTGCCATTTGAAAAAAAAGGGAGGGGCGCCCCCGCCCCCCCGGGAGGGGCGACCAAAATTTTGACCCCCTCAAAAAGTAGTTTTTATTTATCTAGGAACATTCCCAAAGTTTGGTTTTTTTATCTGCGTAAATAAAGAAATGGCGCAGCCGTTCCGGGACTTACCGGACACCCTGTATGTAGAGAGCGTTCTTCATAGAGTAAGGCTCTTACTAAGTTTTGCTACAAGCGATTGAATAGTTAAATCTTCAGTGGAATCCAGAGAAAATGACGATGCGCTTATTAAAAACACCGTCATAAATGTTCACTCTAACTCCAGTTGCGTAAAATCCATGATTTCTCGCGGTAAATAGTTTTCGGGGTATGATATTATTTCCAAAAAAACTTTACACCAAAAGTCAAGTATAACCCGGCCAAGATTAAAAAAATGTTTCCCAACTTGATTAACGATGGCTCTCTTTTCCACCGCCCAAAGGGCATTGATATTAAAGATAGCCAAGTTTAATTTCCACCGTACTCTCTTCTCTATTCTCTTCAACAGAAAAATTTAATCCTACTTATCTTTAGCAATAATAATGGCTCTCTTTTCAACCGCCCAAAGGGCATGATATTAAAGATAGCCAAGTTTAATTTCCACCATACTCTCTTCTCTATTCTCTTCAACAGAAAAATTTAACCCTGTCTACCTTTTGATATTTCGCCTGGTACACCTTCTTAGCGTGCATCGACATTGCATACGTTTGAAAATGAAGGAGTGACAGCACGGAAAGCCGACACCGCTTTGCAGCGCGGCTATGGAGGTTCTTGCCTTATTGTTTGATTAGTCCCTCAGATATTGCTGTTATAACACAGGGGTCCAAGCATCTGCTTAGAACAAATTATTTTTAATTCTGTTCAACGACCCGAGACCAATCAATGCCACGTCCAAAGTGAGAGAGAGAAAAAATTACCGAAGAAACAATTGAAACGAAGTTTACTTCAAGAAATTGGAAGAAGATTTTGAGGAAGGAAGAAGCCAGAAACTTGGGCCGCGACATGAGGGTATTTCACAGGGAACTTAAAGTCACATTGTGAGAAAAATAGTTGAGTTGAATAGTGGAAAAAGAGTCGCGGCCCAAGTTTCTGGCTTCTTCCTTCCTCAAAATCTTCTTCCAATTTCTTGAAGTAAACTTCGTTTCAATTGTTTCTTCGGTAATTTTTTCTCTCTCTTACTTTGGACGTGGCATTGATTGGTCTCGGGTCGTTGAACAGAATTAAAAATAATTTGTTCTAAGCAGATGCTTGGACCCCTGTGTTATAACAGCAATATCTGAGGGACTAATCAAACAATAAGGCAAGAACCTCCATAGCCGCGCTGCAAAGCGGTGTCGGCTTTCCGTGCTGTCACTCCTTCATTTTCAAACGTATGCAATGTCGATGCACGCTAAGAAGGTTGTACCAGGCGAAATATCAAAAGGTAGACAGGGTTAAATTTTTCTGTTGAAGAGAATAGAGAAGAGAGTATGGTGGAAATTAAACTTGGCTATCTTTAATATCATGCCCTTTGGGCGGTTGAAAAGAGAGCCATTATTATTGCTAAAGATAAGTAGGATTAAATTTTTCTGTTGAAGAGAATAGAGAAGAGAGTACGGTGGAAATTAAACTTGGCTATCTTTAATATCAATGCCCTTTGGGCGGTGGAAAAGAGAGCCATCGTTAATCAAGTTGGGAAACATTTTTTTAATCTTGGCCGGTTATACTTGACTTTTGGTGTAAAGTTTTTTTGGAAAAAGATATCACGGTCCGTTTTGGGATACACTACTTGGATCATTCTGCGGCTTGACCATAGAAGCTGTGTTCAGATGCTAATCATGGAGGTTGATTGTAGGTAAAACAGACTGAAATTGAATATTAAGTAAATACCAGTCTCTGATCGCAACTGTGCGTAAGAGTTTTTGTTTTTTGTTTTGTTTTTTTGGCGGGGAAAGTTTTTAAAACCTGACCTTTTGAAGGTTCTGTGTGGGATTCTCCCTTACAACACCTAATTTATAATGGCAAACCCACTTAAACCTCTGTTGTATCGTTTCTATGCCAAAATTGCTAGCCTGGTTGAGTTATCCTTCAGGTTTCAGGTCATTGTTTTGCGTAGATACCTACTTTGATTCACTTCCATTTCTTGTTACACTCCAATTAGAGCAGAGGAAACTATGTGCACAATCACAGTGGACTCAGTGATGGCGTAGCTATGGGCTCCGCCGACCCCGCCGGGTGGGGGGGGGGGCGGCGCAATGCATCGGGGAGCGCAAAAATTTGAGAAGCGAAAGAGAAATAGCGAAAAGGAGAAAAGGAAAGGTAAACGGGAAAAAAAGGAAAATAAACTGTAGGGAATACCTTACGAACACTTCCTCAAACCATTTTTTCTGGGGGAGACCCCCCAGACCCACTAAGGATTTCTGGAGGCGGCCCACAGTGTGGGATATGACCGAAATAGCTAGACAAAAGTCTTCCCTCCCTTGCTCATGATTAAAATCATGGTTTAGGGGGTTTTTTAGGTCGCTGATTTCGAATATGAAGTCAGATTTTTAAAATTCTAACGTCTAACGTGGTTTTGATGAAAGTATTTAAACAATTATCGTCAGTCTCTGCTCTTTGAGACATTATTTTTTTGCAAGAGCTGTTTTTTCCGTCCGGAACCACAAAATTTGCGTCAAAATTTGACTTTCAAATTATTTTCGAGAAGAAAAATAAAAAACTTTCAAATGACATTCGATAAATTAAAAAAAAAAATGCATTAAAATGTATCGAAATAATTTCATCGGTGGCGAAACGTGCAATGTGGCAACACTGGCTTTTCTCCATTTAAATATGTGCAAAACAATCGATTTTCCTCGAAACAATTAATTCCTTGAAGAAGCGATTATTTTAAATCGATTCAAACGGAGAAATGCGGCGGAAAAAATTTCGGAGGTGGAAATCGAACCCAGGTTTTTGGCCTGAATGTCCAGTACATATCCACTTGAGTAGCACGCAGGTATGCGGAAGGTGCACGTGCGACGAGCATAGTAAGAACACAGCGCTACTTGGACTGTGAGACAGCGTGTGGCCGAGCCGTGAGCATCACAGAGGAGAAAAACATCGTCAAAATCGAGTGGAACGCAGTTACTAAAATGAAGATATCTCCGAAGGTTGCAAAAAGTTGCAACTAAACTTTAGATGGATTTGTTCTCTGAGATACAGGCTTTCATAATATCTAACGCTTTTAATGGGTAAATGCGGGTAACAAAAGTTACGATCTAATAAAAATGAGGTTTCGCGGAAAAATTACGTCTAAAAACCATCACTCTTTCAGCTTAAAAAAAAAACTTTAAATAAGGTCTACAATAAAAATTAATGTGTCAAAACGCATCTACATACCTTCCTCTACGATATTCATTCAATAGTTGATTTGTTTTTTCACTTAATTAGACAGTAAATTGACAGAAACTATTCAGCGTTAACAACGGCTTCCAACTGTTTACATCAATACCACAATCAAGCGTAGATTTCAAGCTCTGTAACTATTTACCTCATCATAAAATCGTAACATTGATGCATATATTCGTGATCGGTATACTCTCAGCTATCATTTAAGACCAATTTTACCTCATTTCGATCACATTGATTTTTCGACTTTTGTCTAGCTATTTCGGTCATATCCCACACTGTGCGGCCCCCTAACCCCCTAAAGGATTCTGGGGAGCCCCAGAACCCCCCTAAAGAATTCTGGGGGTGGCCCCCAGACCCCCTTTAAAATTCTGGGGGAGACCCCCAGACCCCCCTTTAGAATTCTGGAGGAGACCCCCAGACCCCCTCAGATTTCAAATATTTTCACCTCTGGACATAATTCTGCATTCAATCCGAAGAGTTTGCAATTTTGTAGAGAAGCTGTAGGAATAGTTGCCTACTTTGTAATTTGAAGGCTAATTGAGACCCCTAATTTCTATTTTGATGTTGCTTATGACAGGGTTTAGAGTAATTCCCCAGTATGTTTTATTCTTTGAGCTGTATTCATTCTATTTGTTCTTTGCTCTATTTGTGCATGGGAGTTCGTTTTTTTCCTTAGTTTTTATAGTGGTCGAAATGTACTGATTCTTGCATTTCCTCCAATCAGTGCAATATTTTGTTCTTTCTTTCAAACTGTGGATCTTCAAAATAATTTTTAGTTTAGTAGATTAACCCCCCTCCAAAGATGTACTTAGGTTGTAGATTGTGTAAAAAAATTTCAACAAAAGTCACTCAGCCAGTTTTGATCAACTTTTCTTTATAAGTTTAATTTTCCTTGAATATTCTATTTTTTGGTGTGATGAAACCTATATTGCCTTTAAACAGCCTCAGACTTAAGAGTTGTACCTATATTGTAGTTAAACATTGAAAAGAAATATCTGGCTAGGCTGGTTGCAAGCTTTTTGTTGCAATTTTCATCAAACTTAATTGAGTCATACATACTTGAATTTCTCTTTCCAATGATTATTATGTTTGTTTTTATAATTGCTTAGTTTCAAAAAATGTTGCTCGATTGCACCTATATTGGCCCTTGAAATGGTCTTAAAGGTTGATTATGGTGACTATGTATCAGAAAAATATTTTAGTATGTTGACAGTATGTTGTGTGCACAAAGTATTATCAAAATCCATCCCATTAATGATTGACTTCAAGTTTTCAAATTAATTCCTCACTTTAATTTTTTTTCCAGGTCCCATCCCCTGTTTTGCTTTTTTAATGCACTTGAGGGCTGTATACTGTAACGTAACTGTAAGGGGTATTTTCTTTAGGATACTAGTTACAGATTGCATGTGCTAGTTTTTATCAAAATTAATTGAACCAAACCTGAACTATCCCAAATAATAGGATTATATTTATATTTGCTAATTTTCCCAAATATTTCGCTCGATCGCACCTATATTACCTCTTGAAATGGTTTTATCCATTGTTTTTGGTGACATAGAGAGGAAAATATTTAAGTTTGTCGATAGTAGATTGTGTGTACAAAGTTTTATCAAAGTTCATCGAGCCATTACTGATTTACTCCAAGTTTTAAGATTAATTTCTCACGATAATTCCATTTCGTGACTTGAGCGCACCTATTTTGATTTTTTGAACAGTTTTGAGAAATGAATATTGTATTTCTTAATCTCTTTTGAAACCTGATTAGCAGTAAAAGGTGGTTTTGATTCCAAGACTGTCATTTCGAAACTCAGTTTTAAAGTTAATGCATCGATGAGACTCAGAACAGCGGAAACTACTTTTTAGAATTGTAAACTTTTACTGTTGGTAGGTATGTACATACCTTGTAGTAAATTTTAATTTTCTTATTGTTGTACTTGGACTTCCTGATTACCTGTAGGTACGCACTACTATTCTAAAGAGTGCAGATAGGTACAGTGCGACAAGCACTCGACACAGTATGGAAAGTCTTTGTGTTTGTAGCAACTTATTTGACTAAGCCGTGTCAGGTAGAAAAACATTTCAGCATTGTTACTGGCGAGGTTAGTAGAAGGGTCCACTGGCTTGAAAGCCATTTAGCTAAACTTAAAAACAGTGAGAATGAGTCTATAGCCACTGACATTAATTCAACTACGCCTGACAAAAAAATCTGTGCATGAAATTCATGAGTAATATCTGCACAATTTAATTTCCAGGCAGCTTGAGTTTGATTTTTAGTGGAATGCAAGCCTTGACCCACATTTAAGGCTGCGACAACCTTTTCCAGTCAAGCATAAAATAAGTTTATCACCAATGAAGAACCTGGCATGAGAAATAGGTATTGCTAGTTGCTGAGAACAATGTGTGTGTATACTGCAAACAATACCTGTAGTTTTTTGGATTGATTACACGCCCATGGGCATATCATTGAACATATTGATTAATTTAAAATACAGTGAATCATTTCTCTCCATTTATTTCATTCGTATGTATTTAATATTGACAAATGTTGCACCAGAGTAACGCGTCTAGCAAATCCCTTGTAGCTCATGCCCACGAAATTTCAACATTTAAATAAGATTGATAAACTTACAGCGGTAATTGACACTGCGTATTGCGTAAGCTATGTAGTATCTATAAATTGAAGAAGTCTGCTGCTTCATGTAAATAAGAAGTTCTTACTTGCAAAGGAATAACTAAAAGTAAATTTAAAGTACCGCAAGGTTCTTACCTGCAGTGAAAGCTTGCGATTCTAAAAAAATAGTTTCCGCTGTTCTAAGTTTCATCCATAAATTAACTTTAAAAACTCATTTTTATGAATGATAGTCTTGGAATCAACACCATCATTTATTTCAAATCTTGTTTCAAAAGTGAGCAAATTTTAATTGGTACTTATTTACCACAGGGCATATACCTACCAACAGTTAAAGTTTGCAATTCCAAAAAATAGTTTCCGCTGTTCTGAGTTCCATCGATGAATTAACGTTAAAACTGAGTTTCGTAAACGGTAATCTAAGACTCAAAACCCCCATTTACTGCAAATCAAGTTTCAAAGTAGAACATAAGTTGGCTGTTTCACTAGAAAACCAAGTGGTAAGTACCTACATTCTTGCTCTCCAACTGTGATTGATACTAGGTGTATACTGAAGTTACTGCAGGCCCAGAAATGTCAACATTTAGAACAGAGTGATAAACTTACCCCAGTAATTGATGCTGTAAGCTAGATACAGCTTGGACAAGCCTACTGCTTAATGAAGATAGGGAGTTGCAACGGAATAACTTTAAAAGTAAATTTTGAGTCAACACAAGATTCTTACCGTAGGGTAGCCGTACTGGAAGCTTGCAAAATATAAAAAATAGTTTCCGCAGCTGTAAGTTCCATCGATGAATTAACCTTGAAACTGATATTTGCAAATGATAGTCTATGAATCAAAACCAACATTTACTGCAAATCAGGTTTCAAAGTAGGACACTAGCTGGCTCTTACACCAGCAAACCAAGAGTTATGTACTTACATGTTTTCCCTCCAACTGGAATGTGTACACTACAGATGGAGAGACAGAGTACACTGTGATTGTACACAGTTTTCCTCTGCAATAATTGGAGCGTAACAAGAAATTGAAGTAAATCAAAGTAGTACCTACACAATTAACAGGGACCTAATAGATAACTCAATCGTGCTAGAATTTCTGGCGCAGAAATGATGGGACTGCACTGAACTATCTTAGATTTCAGATAAACCAATGATTCAGGTGGGAGTCGGATGCACCGAAGAAATAAAATACTATCGCACTTTCAAACACCATCAAAATAAGCAAAAACAAATGACAAAAGCAAGAGTACAGAGAGGTTCTCTCCTACCAAGGAGGTTAACAGAGATTGGATTGGATATCTAACTAATTAAACCAAGATTGAAACACTGTTTCGCAGCAGAGGGGAGAGAGTGAAAACAATGCCACTTGTACGTAAACTCCATCCGATCATAAGATGTGATGACCGACCTCTGGCAATTTTATCATTCTCTACAGAGACTTACTTATAATGAATCCTTCTCTAAAATTAAAACGAAATGGACTCGTGACTTTTATTATGATTCGTCCGATTTAGCCGTAACGAACGGTAAAACTTGTTGGCATTCCTACCAGAGAATAGAAAAGTGTGTAGGACCGAAATAATTAACACTGTACTAAATATACTAAATTGATCAGCCACCGGGCACCGACGAATAGAGGAAAATAAAAAAATAATAATAAATAACAAACAAATCACTCAATCTTCATTCTTCTCCTTCCTTCCTTCGCATCGCAAATTCGCAACGCGACAGACTCTGGCGACAGAACGCTGAACTCGCTGAACGAATCAGAGAGCAGCATGGCGGCTGAGCCGCACCGAATTCAAACATGAACTGTCGTTTTTACGATGATTTTTGATTAAAGATTTCTCTCTTAATATGAAACTGATCAGATCAAACTTAAGCCAGGATTTTAAGTTAGCTCTCTGAGAATCAATTCGTATAAAGTTTTTAAAGATTGGATGTATCGTTTAAGCTCTAGATGCGAGCAAAAATTCCTATTTCGATGCAAAAATGAAACACTAAAATAGATGTTTTTTGGAGTTTTCTCCTTTATTATAATTCCGATCTTTCTGAAATTTCGAAGCGATCGATTCTGATGCAAGACGAATCGATTGATACCGGGTGGTATAGGGTTTTAATCAGTGGAAGTAGGTCGTTTCACTGATTAAAGTTCCAAAATCACCCATATCGACGCATTTTGCTCTCATCCGTGTATAGTTACTGTCGCAGACGCCATCGTCCTCATCGGTTAGGTTAGGTTAGCTTCTTTGTCTCTTTTGTTTTCTCTCGGTCTTTTTTTTTAACTTGGCCGATGGCTAGCGCCATTAACGATTTTGTGGAGTAGAAAATGGGTGCGAAAAGGAGGAAAAGAGGTGGTCATAATTTGCTCTTCTCCGGAGTTCAAAAATGATGACACCACTGATACTCCACCAAGGAGGCATAAACAAAACACCCACATTGATACAGTGGTGTAGCGGGGGGGGGGGGGGGGGGGGGGCTCCAGAACAATATTTGAAATGCCTGGATTTTAGACCTTTTTTGAAGAATGTTGGCTATGCTAAAGAGAACCCTTTTTTTCAGTGCGGAGCCGACCTTTCAATCGTTCGTAAGTTCATAGCTATAGTTTTCTCACCATTCTTCGGTAGATTCAAGAACTCCTGCTATTATCGATCACGTGCAGTGACACGTGTCACGTGTCGTTTCTCCGTCAAAATATATTCAGCTCGACAAGTTATTTTCCTTCTTTGAGGCTCCCGTGTCTTCCGATTAACTCAGGTGCTTTCATAACCACGTTACTGCATCGCATCGCGGAAGAAAAGAGTGAGTGAGTGTGTGTGTGTGTGTCTGTGTTTGAGAGAGAGAGAGAGAGAGAAAGAGAGAGAGAGAGAGAGGAGAGAGAGAGAGAGAGAGAGAGAGAGAGAGAGAGAGAGAGAGAGAATACTCGAAGAGATGTCAACATTGCGCATCATTTTGCAAAAGTCGATGCTGCGCGCGCCGCGCCGCGGCCGGCCGATACTTATTAACGTGTGGTCATGCTTAGACTCGAGGCTCGTTTCCAGTCATACATTTTTTAATTGTTACCAATTTCACTGTTGCCAGATTTTAGGTTGAAACCTCGAATTTTACATTGAGTCTTATGAGAAATATACGGCCTAAAGTCTCCATACATCTGGCATCACTGATCATTATCCTTTGGTCGCCATTTTTACACGTACCGGGTACCTAGCTCTTCGCCTAAGCTCTCTCAATAAAATGCTACTGCGAGGTTCTCTTCCTCATCCAGAAGCAACTTGTGCAATTGGGCAGCAATGGTTTCCTTCCATTTTATTCTATGTAAAAAAAAAAAAAAAAAAAAAAAAAAAAAAAAAAAAAAAAAAAAAAAAAAAACCGATAGATTCGATAGTAAAACAGTGCTTCACTAATAATCGATTGTTTTATACGGATTCAAATAAAGGAAAACCTTTCTTATAAACTCGCACAAGCCGCCGCGCTGCCCTCTTCATTATCCGCGCATGGGCTCCATGGTTGGTACTAGGTTAGGTTAGATTAGTTTAGGTTAGGTTAGGTTATGTTATATTCAAATGAAGGAAAACCTTTCTTATAAACTCGCACAAGTCGCCGCTGTCCTCTTCATTATCCGCGCATGGGCTCCATGGTTGGTACTAGGTTAGGTTAGATTAGTTTAGGTTAGGTTAGGTTATGTTATATTCAAATGAAGGAAAACCTTTCTTATAAACTCGCACAAGTCGCCGCTGCCCTCTTCATTATCCGCGCATGGGCTCCATGGCTGGTGCTAGGTTAGTTTTTAAATGCCTCGTGTCTTAAGGTGATTCTCAAAAAGAAGAAATATCTATTCAATGCGTCTGTTGCAAACTTTTAACTGCTTTGTTTTGAAAGGTCAATTCTGATATTAAATTGCGTCAAAATCTCATAAAAAGAATCTAAAAGTCTCAAAATCCACTCACAAACTCAATAAATGCGTTGAACAAAATTCAAAGATGGCGGTCGAATGAGCGAATGACAATGGGGGAGTCCCATCTAATCGCAACTTTCTTTGCTGAGAAAAGTGATTCATCGTAGAGAAAGCCGCAAATGGATGCAACTCCGTCATTGTAACCCGCTCATTCGACCGCCATCTTTGAATTTTGTTGAATTCATTGATTAAATTTGTGAGTGGATTTTGAGAATTTTTGATGCTAATGTAACTTTCATGCAAATTTACATAGGAAAAGACCCTCCATAACACTGTAGCAAAAGTTTGTAACAGACCTATTATCGTTTAATATAATAATGCTTCGTACTGACTTTGTTTTTAACATTTTAGAAAAATTTGAACATCCTTTAAAATAAATATTCACTCGGAAGATTAGCGCAAAGAATCATGGGACTAAACCCGATATTAAAGGTGAAATTCTGACATTTGTTGACAAGGGAAAACTCAAATTATCCTCCTAATTTACGGCTAGTTTAATTTCAAGGCATCAGGAAGTCGACTCTGTCGATATAGCTTTTTTTGAAGGACGCTTATGAAGAGATTAGCGGATGATTTGCTTACAGCTCATAAATCGTAATGCAACAATAATTGCCCATCATTAATTTGCAAAGGCACGTCGCAGTTGTAGCGAGCGGGAGTGCACATCGGTGCAAATTTTCCAAGGATCGACGGATTTATAATAATTTGCATTCCAGAAATTGAATTTGTCGTGGATTTCAAAGAATTCTTTTGTTCTCGGAAGAATACTAATTTCGACTTATTCTTCGACTGTCTCAATTTTGTTTTAGTACTTGGTTGATATTTTGTTGTATCCGTCGCCGAAATCTCGAGCCTTGTCTCAATTTACCGAAACTTATTCACATCGGATACTTTTTCATTGAATATACTCATACGGGACGGACTGGACCATTTTAAATTTTTTAATTTTAGCGACCTATTTTCCTTTTCCTCTCTATTTCTTTCTCTCGCTGTCCATATATTCACTCCTCCACTCCACTGTTCCTTGCTTTGTGTTGCTAGGCCACAATCCTCACTTTCATCCCAGATGCGCCCCACGTTCCGACTCGGCGGGAGTTATTCTAGATTAGAATAAACATAATGCTTTAAATTATTTGTAATTCTGTGTACTTAAAAATGAAAATATATTTTTGCGGAATTCATCATTTTACATCTGTGGAGGAAATGAACACCGAAGCGGAAATTTAGTTAAATGATTTGCAAATGGAGATGCTCCTAAATTGTAAGATGTGTTTAATTGGTTTCGACCACAGACCGTTAATCCACAATACCTTGCCTAAAGGAGATCCTTTTCAGTTATCGATGAGAGAAATAATATGAAGCAACAACTTCGTTGTTTGCTTCCGCATTTTAGCTTCAAAAGTCTCTCTCCAAGACTTTAAAGGCTTTAATTATTTAAAATCAATTTGAATACAAACAGTTGCGATTGCAAAGAGTTCAAACCACCGATCCTAAGTCTGATCTGTGTGTGGTCAATCCTCTCTTGTAATTAATCTGTTTATTACGTAAAGTAAATTGTTTATATGAAATATTCATAAATTGGAAAAAATTTAATATTCTCATTGATCAGTTGCTTACAGTCTTTGCCAAAGTAATGAATTGAATTATCATAAAAATTATTTTCTGACCCAAACTCACTGTGTTTTTTCCCATATCATTGCGCTCTGTAGTGCGTATATTATTCTGAAATTATTGATGCGCCTTATCCCTTTAAATCTGATGTGAAATTTTGCAAAGATTGCAATACACGCCGTTTAAAGAAAAGCGCAACAGACGAATTGGAGGGGGGGTCAAATTACAAGCGGCTTCCGCGGTAGTTGTTGCTGTGCTTTACTTTCCGTATTTCTCTCTTTTCCTTCGATTATCTTAATTTGAAAGTCTTAAATTGCGATATTTTGAGCTGCTTTTAATGGGAATCACTTTTCTATGTTTCAGATGAAGCGTGTGTACACAAGCCTTTAAACACGCTCTGGAGGAACTACCAAACAACTTCAAAACCAGATACTCAAATGAAGATAACGGTAACTCAGTCCGGTTTAAAAGCTGTAACGAAGGAGCATGGACTAACTGAGTACTGGAGCCATAGGATCTCTTACTGCGCCGCAATAGCTTCCTTACCTAAGGTATTTTGTTGGGTTTACCGTCATGAGGGTCGAAAATTAAAGCCTGAACTACGATGCCATGCTGTGCTCTGTTCGAAAGATTCGATATCTCGACGAATGGCCAGCGAACTGCAACGGAGGCTGGTACAAGCACTCATAGAATTTAAGCGGGACAAGATAAGTCGGCAAAATGCACGTTTATCCCTAGCAAATTGTGTGTACGACAACCCTAGTTTACCTCGAAGAAAAATTCTTCTATCCACGGGTACCCATAATTACAAACCACCTTTAGAACGATCTAAGTCTGCACCTAAACTGATGGTCATAGAAGAAAATATAGAGGAGGAAGATGAGGCCGTAGTCACGAATAAATACGACAGGCTGCCGTTCCTGAAACAGTGTCCTCAAGTCAAAAATTGTATCAGACCAGACAAATTCTTAAAAAGGCACTCTTCTGAAACTAGGTTTGGATCTAACAAATTAGGAGGATTGCTTCAATTCAATTTGAGTAAAAGTGTCGCTAGTAATGACCTTGAAATCAAATGTTCAGAGGACACTAACTCAGCCAGCGGTGAGTTTAAAGCTTCTGGCAAAAATAAAATTAGTGATAGTCATAAACACATTTCTACGAACGAAAAGGAATATTGTGATCCTGTAAATAGCAATCTAGATGTAGTAGTTTGTGAGAGTTTAATCAAAAGTCAAAATAATGGCTCCAAAGAGATAAAGGAAGCTGTCGCAGTGAAAAGGGTCTTGGAGGAAATTGATGATGAGGACACGACATCCGGTGCCTCGAATGAAGTCGATGATAAACCTTTCGCATCCGATGAGCACGAGCTAGTACCCATCGAAGAGCTCACTGATTTTGACGAGGGCTCAATCACCGACGAAGGAGAGTCCGAGGAGGACTTTGAAAAAAGGATGAGAGAAATGAACAAGTGGAATTTACTATTGCTAAAACAACGCTCGAACTCTATTGCGAGTGATTTGTCTTTCAGCAGTTTAGAAGATTGCAGCCTAGAGGAGCCTTTAGCTTGTATTTTGGAAAGAAAAGATGAGGGCCTAGAAGTATACGACCCTTCCGAATTGAGTTGTGTGAGTGATTATACACCGAAAAATGACTACTGGGATGGAAAACCAGACGAATCGAGTGCAGGAAACAAAATTTCCGGCATGAACCGCGGTTCTTTCAATCAAAATATTTCATGTACTGCTATTCACACGGACAAAAAGGCGAAGACAGACGATCCGAATAAAAATGTAGTTAAAGTTGAGAACGAAACGCTTAAAATTGAAGATCCAATGGATGATTACTCTCCAAAAAACATATCCAAACCAGAAACAGTTCAAATTGGGACTGATAGTCCCATTTACCAAACTAGCGATTTATTAAATTACCAAACAGCTCGTTCTAAAAGTACAGCTCTTGAGGTGAACCCTCCGTCTTACGAAGAGGCCGTCCGAAATGAGCAGAAACACGTGGCAAGTGAACCGTCAACGAAATTCAACAGCCTTGTGAGAGATAGGAAAAGGCTCTTTGAAAGAGATCAGCGTAAGGAAGACGTTTGTTTTAAACAATCTGAAGGAAGCGGTATAATCGTTTCTCAGCAAGACAGTGACACAAGTGGCGATGCCAAGCGAAGTTTCTTCATTAAAAACCGACGGAAAATTTTCGAGCAGGTCTCAGATAGTGGTTGTAAAAATGGATTTCTGACTACCTCGAACTTTAAACGGAAGATGAGTGAGGAGTCTACGAAAAGTTCTGATCAAGAGGATACGGGATCATCAATTGACGTGAAGCATAGACAAAATGCTGCTGCAGATTCGTTTTTATCAGTGGACGAAGAATCTACCCCTAGTTTGCAGAGCATTTCTAGTGGAAATTCAGATAGCTCGGCATCGTCGCACACGGTTCTCAAATCTGGCGGCGAGTCAAACTCCATAGGCTACGATCTCCATTCCATCTCATCCTCAGAAGACAGCGATGAAAGTGGCTTCGTCGAATCCCTTACCGCCGACGATCCGCTCAACAAGAATGATGACAAATCCCGTGATTTGCCGCATCATCAGCTGATGAAAAGCTGCATCCTCACATCGAAAACGCGGTGTGTAGAGGTTTGAAAGACTGCATTTATTTTTTACTTTTATTCTGAGAAAGTTTTTCTAGCGTGGTTTCGTCATGAGCCTCAGAAATATTGCTTGCAAATATTGGAAGTAATTTTCAATTTTTAATCGGTACCAATCAATTTTTAAGATTTTTTTCTCAGTTTGTTTTTAATTTTTTAAAAACACGAATCAGCCGCTCAAATATGTGAGTAAGTGAATACCTTAAAGAGCAAGAAGGCTAGATGTCACTGGTTTTCACACCCTGTGAGGTTTTTCTTTGTTTGCTTAGACGTACGAACAGGCATGTGCAGTAGATTTTTTACTCGAAAATGAAAATACGACGCGTGAGCTCGTCGCACTTAAATTCTTGCGTTTCAAATATGACCAGCCGCTTGTACTACGACACCTAACAACAGAGTACAACGTATTTAGCAAAGTGCACAGAATTGGTGGCTTTTGGGGAGTACTCTGAGAAATCGGCCCAAACAAGTTTGTTTACATTTGTAAAAACGAAAAATCAGAATATCCCTTCTACTGTACTTTTGATGTAGAAATAAAAAGATTACCACTTTCAAGCCCACAACTTTGACCCCCCAAAGCTACCCATGGTGCACAGTATTGATAAGGCCGTGTAAAATATGTCGAAAAATAACGGCTAATGTAAGAAAGTAAGTCATGAAATTAAAAATAAACTTCCTTGCACCTATTTTTCTCAATGTTTTTCGGAACTCAGTGTCAGTCGTGCATCATCCCCGCTGATTATAGGAAGAAAATTGTGTACATGTAAGTTTTATGTTAACTTCATGATTTATTTCAAATAGGTATATGTTTTGACCTTCTTCTAACACGTTATGATACTTTCAACCCGTGTAGAAGTTCAAACACTGTTTTTCCTAGGAGGGTGGTGAAGTTTAATGCTCTATTCACAGCAGATTCTTTCGGTATAAAAGAATAATTTGTAGTTAGATCAAGAGCTATCAGATTCTTCAATTGTATCAATTGAAGGAAACTGTTTCTAGAGATCTGAATTAATTTCAAGAGGTTCTATCAAATTAAAATAGGCATGATAAAGTAGGATGAATGAGCGAAACTCGGTGAGCAGTGTTGCCAGATTTGAGTTTACAAGCCGTTTATTTTATGTTGAGTCTCATGTAAAATATATACGGCCTACGCTCATCTAGTAACACTGTCGCTGAGCATTATTTGTAATAGATAAATAGTACCTACTTGCATTATCTTAAGTAGCTTTATCATAATACTGTGAGAAAATTACAGTTGCAAAAAAAGTCATCGGAATTCTTGAATTCCATAATCCCTATCCGTTCCGTCGATCATTTTTATGTATTTTTTATTTTGATGTAACACTGTTCTAGACTGTAAAATTTGTTTTGTTTACTTGCTAACTAGTTTGATTAAATCGAGCCTCTTTTTAATATTAAAATTTAGTTCTTCTAATTCTTCTGTTTCATGGATTCTAAAGGTTTTCATTAATGCTTTCAAGTCAAATTTTGTTATGCTGGTTTTCGTGACTCCCTTCTCAGTGAATCTTCTTTCCATTTCATAACATCTACTGAAATAAAGCTATAGAATGGTGTAAATTTCATTAACTTCGTTTCGAAACCTCAACTCAGGCGTAGGCTGTATTTGTGTGCAATTTATCTTTTGGATCATATGTCTCATTCTCATATTTTTTTTTTTTTTTTTTTTTTTTTATGAGTCCTATTCATTCCAGGTCTTTCAATCTCTCTCTTGTGTACTTGTCTTTTATACATTTAGAGACATCAATGTTAAATGTGTCGCTAATACGCAACTCAGTGTTTTCCCAATTTCTTGCGAATTCAAATCTTTCCGTTTATTTCGGTGCATTTACATCAATAAATAATATATTGTTTTACCGTCCATAGATTCGCTTCTCTTAATCTCTATTGGTTGTATTATTCAGCATCTGTCTTTTAGTTGGTCAATTTTGTATCAAGAAAAGTATTATATTTTAAAAAGTTCTCAATACATTTAATGTTAGCATCACATTCCAAAATGAAATTAGGAAACTACTTTTAAGTTTTAAAATAAGACTGTCCTCTTTACCACATCTGAGTGTAATTTATGTCCTATCTTTTAAAATTTATATTTTTTTGTAACATTTTGTCGATGTTTGCTATCATTGTCAATTATCTAAAAGTTTTGTGGATTTTCAATCCACCGGATTTGTTCCATCCTGTGATAAATATATTCATTTTTCATTCCGACCCCCCCCCCCCCTTTCCGAATCAATTTAAATTAGAGTAGATATAGAATTTCTTTTTGCGTACTTGCGCTTTTTCTCAAATCGACTTCAGCTTCAAACTAAAATTAAACAATTCTCAAGTATCAATCCTAAGGCGTTAAGCTCTTTAGATTTCAATTCTGGGTGTTTGAAATTTTCACTTCGTATAGTTTTAATTTCAATTCTGTTAGCCTTAATTTGTTTTCCATTAAATTGCTTCTTTAAAGCTTGAGTTTTCTTTAAAGCCTCCGTACAACTCTTGAGACACTCTCAATGACATCTATTATTTCTAAAAAAAAAGAAAGAAAGTAGTTGAGATTTAAATTTCAAAGTTGTTTTTTAAAAAATTCTGATTTAGCTATAACCTAAATCTCGCTTTTATCCTCGTTCTTCTAAATTTCTTTTACGCTGTTGTGCATCCGAAAAATACTCTAAACCCTGAACTTTCTCTGAACTTTCAGTATACACTCATGTTTGAATTTTTCTATTTACTCATTTTAAATTTTTGAACCTTGTTTTTACGAAGAGTGTTTCGTATGTTTCAAAAACTGTGAAACAGTTCTTCCTTTTCCAGTAAGTTTATCAATTCTGTTTTTGCTTATCTGTTTCTTTTTTTAGTGGAGGCACAATGTTACTTCACTCTTTTATTTTTTACAAGACACGCATCATACTAGAGAATGTATTTTACTGATCATCATTGTTTTTCATTTTTCCCCCCATCCTGTTTTTCTCTTTCCCTTCTCAATAAATGAACGAAAATACTTCGTTTTTCTGTGCCCATTTTTTTAAACTTTCTCCAGTTTGCAATTCAACATTTAACTAATTGTTTTAGGTCTCTGTAAATATCGAATTTTCACCATTACTCATGCTCATTTTTGGCATTTTTACGACCGGACTTGAATAAGTTAAGTTTAAGTTCTGGACAGACTAACATGTCTATACATGGTTAAGAACATATCGCTCATATTGGTGCAGTATTACTTTAGTTTACATAATTTTCCAAAAGAAATTGAAAAGACGATGTTAACTTATCCAAGAGAATGTGCAAGGCATTACAATAACTTGTTTTCTTGGTTGCTATTTCATCCAACAAAATGTTAAATTTTAAAAATTTTATTTTTAGATAAATATTGTATAGTTAAAATGTGAATTACCCAATCTGATTATATTGTTCTTGTTTTCTGTAAACCCGTCTTTTTTTTTCTTTAAAATTTTTAATCTAAGTCTAAGTCGATCTGTCGTCTTAAGTCGGATACTTTTACTATTTCACCTGTCGTCCTTCTACTAAAAAAATTAGTGGACAAAACTTTACTTACCATGGTTTTAAAAACAAAAAGCATAAATTACACTGTGCAACAGCCTGTCGGACCCCCAACGAAACCTTTTTTTCTCGGGTGTTTCTGGGTGTTAAAGCGAAAGAAACTCGCCATCAGAACCCCACATCTTGATCGGGAGGGCTAAAAACCCACCAAATTTGAATATTTTCGCCCATTGTGCGTACCTTTGATCGATTTTTCCAATTTTTAGGCACGGAATTTAATCTAACAAAAAAATCTGTCTTATGTATATGAAAGCGCTTAAAATCTGCTACAAAGTCAAGCAATCAGATCAGTTTTATTCTTATTTTTTCTTTGGAATAATTCCGCATATTCCGGACAAAACCTCAAAAATTGCCCAAAAAATTCGACTTTTCGTCAGTTTTTCCCTTATATATTTAGATCCAGGAATTTGATGTCAAATATGTTTACGCAGTCTTGAAGCGCATAAAATTAGCTTCAAAACCGCTGCAATATTCATGGTTTTTTAAATTATTTGGCGTCGTCAGGTGCCATCATACAATGAGTGCTCTAAAATAAACGTCAATTTGCGCGTTTTTTCTCCTCATAATATAGCCTACCTTTCAAACGCAAATCGTCCCCGGTTAATCCTATGAGATTGAGCAGAGCTAAACTTTGAATTTTTTTCTTTCCGAAAAGCTAAAGGGTGTCTTTCATTTTTTATTTTTTTTATGTATGGCGTATTGCGTCGGAGAACACGCTAATCGAAGAGTTGACACCTTCCAAAAACTGCTTGGTGGGTGGGTTGAAGGGAACAGTAATCTTTTTTATTGCTTTTACTTCTGTTTTACATTTCTAAACAAAAAGTAAACGGCCAATGTTTCAAATAAGCGAGAATTTTATTTTTAAATCTGTTAACTTCAAATGTCTGGTTTGGAAAAGTAGAAAGTGCCTTATACGTCTAACTTTTCAGGAAATGGAAGAGCCTTTATTTTGTCTTAGGGGGCCTTGTCGAGTATCCCTTATCATCTGGGCATCAGCGGATTGATGATATGAAATATTCCACTCAGTGGCGTAGCGTGCGATTTGGCAACGTTGTATTGTCTCCATTTAAACCCATGTAAAAGGTCGAATGCGAAGGTGTTCACAGAACACCCAATAGTTCGATCATTTTCAGAGGTTTAAATGGACAAATTGCAACGTTGCCGAATGGCACGCTACGCCACTGATTCCACTGACGATGTAACATATTGGCGCACGAAATTCTCGTGGAAGTAATTTATAACGGCAAATGAGCTTAAAAAGTTTAGTTTTTCAGTTCAAAGCCTTATGCATTGTGTGTCTTTAGTGCTGGAAAGGTTATCTGAAAAAAAAAAAAAAATGGTCTATGAAGTTGACAGTATGAATCATTGCCTGAATTTTTACGTTCCGTAAGCCTTACTTATGAACATTGCTGATAAAATTCATCAGTTACCGCGTCTGTTGCGTATTGCGTAACCATAGTTCACACAACTTTGAAGTATCTCACAAGTATCTCAGTATCCTCTCAGAATTCAGAATATTTTAATCGCCAGTCTATTATTTTTGAGGCTGCGCATTCTCCATCTTCCAAGAGAATAATTTCGTATTGTTTCACGTTTCGAACGTGCATTCATTTTCCTTCCCGGCCGATTTCGATGAGTCGAGAATTTCTCAAAATATCAAAAAATAATAATGGCACACATGCCCACATTATCTAATTTTGTTTCCATTATCAACCTGAGCCCATTGCTTTGATTGTTGAATCCAGGGCCGGATTAGCCATTAAACTGATAAGGCAGCCTAGGGCGCAACATATTGAGGGAATTATTGAGGCGGGGGGGGGGAAGAAAACCACAAAAAAGTAATCACATTATTTATACATAGAGGCTTTAGTTACTTAATTTTGAACCCACGGACCTCCCAGGGGCGAAAGTAAACAGTTAGCATGGGGCACTATAGATAGGGTTAATCCGGCTGTGGTTGAATATCCAATGATATCCGAATTGCTTCTGATCCGAAGAATCAAAGTCTCACATAACGTTTAACTTTCAGAACTATGTGATCATTATTCAACAAATCTTCGGAATCTCCCTATTTTTGACGCTAATGCATGTTAGAAAATGGTCGTAGGAAGATATGATATGTTGAGCACAAGGCATTATGGGTAAGTATTGCGTTTTTTTATCATTATTATTTATACATAGCGGTAAGTGTAGGTAAATTACAGGAGAACTGTTGCGAGTCACGTAACAATGATAAGTGACTTTAGTTGCGAAGTATTAAAGAACGCGTCAAGTCGTAATTGCACATATGCCACTTAGCAGTAATTTACGTCAATGTTTTTAAAGCTAATAGAATTACACTGCTGACGGTGAGGTACCCGACAGTATTTTACGAAAAGTGGACTATCGGCATTTCAAGCAACTGTTTTGACAATGTTTACCCTATCGATAATTTTCTGCACGAACTGTCAAGTTATTGTAAAATTTTGTCGGCACTTCGTTACTCCCTATCTGTGGAATTGGCCTGTCCGTGGAATGGTAAGGATTTCGACCTTTCCGCGGAACGGTCTTTGAATCAACTAGCTATAACACAGTAGCGGCCCGTGAGATTTGGCAACCATGCATTTTTCCCACTTAAACTTAGGTAAAAAATCGATTCAAGCGGAGGCTGGCAGCCTCCTCGAGTTTCGATTGTTTTCCATGTATTTAAATGGGATAAAAACACTGTTGCCAAATCGCACGAGCCGCCACTGCTATAACAATAGATGGGCTCATACAGGTTACAAGTCCTATCTCAAAATAAGGTATCATATCGCCAGGACGATCTGATTCTGGTTTGTTAGCCTCTTTTTTTTTTAACCTTACATAAAAAATTGTGATTATTTCAGTGGAAATTTGGTTCTTTTATAATGAAAGTGAAAGTGTTTCCACAATGGCTATCTGGACACAGAATTCTAATACAACTATTCAGTTTCGAAAATAGTGATTGTTTGTGTCATGCGTCGGTTTATTTACCTCGCGAAAATCTTTCCAAAAGAAACAGTAATGTCGATTTCTGTATCCTGCAGATATAGCCTCTGTTTCCGCAAAATGCGAGGGCGGAACGATTTGAAAGGGCAAGACATCAATACGACGATACAGGGTGATAAATATGTATTTATTTAGATTATAAAGGGGTGATTACAACAACACAAGTTCATTAAAGCTTGTTATTAAAACGACGTAAATAGGGTACTCGTGCTAGAGAGGTAGGTAGAGAAGACCGATAGAGACTGCGCACAGAGAATCGCCGAAAGCATATAGACCATTGAAAGTAGGAGAGGAGCTTCTCATGTGAGTATCGGTTCTACAAGTGGGTCTTCCCTTATTCCTGAACAGCCTCTCTAAAACACTCTCATGCTCGTTTGAAACCAATTTTCAAATGTATTGGTATAGTCACAACTTTTTTTTTTTTTTTTTTTTTTTTTTTTTTTTTTTTTTTTTATCACAATTTAAGGGTTGGAAGAAAATGAGGGAAACAAACCGAGCCCGAGTGAAAATGTCCATGAGAGCAGTAGCGGCCCGTGAGATTTGGCAACCATGCATTTTTCCCACTTAAACTTAGGTAAAAAAATCGATTCAAGCGGAGGCTGGCAGCCTCCTCGAGTTTCGATTGTTTTCCATGTATTTAAATGGGATAAAAACACTGTTGCCAAATCGCACGAGCTGCCACTGCATGAGAGATTTCCATCATGACTGCCCGCCTCGTGCCACTGGCACTGGCTGATCCACGAAATTGTCCTTCTCTTTCTCTAGCCCTTTAAACGTACGTGTTAGAAAAGGATAGAAGAGGGGGTGATAATAATGTGACTGCCTCTAATCTGTCCTTTTCTATCACACTACTAACACATACGTTCTAATGAGAAAAGAGAGAGGAAGATAGAATCCTGGATCCGCAATGCTCCGTGCTGTCTCAAAAGCGCGTCCCCACAAATCTCCTCTCTTGGTATACAGCTCGTTTGGTTTGAACATCTGACCAATCTGTGAAATGGGCCTTAAACTGACCATTCCGTAAAATGAACAACCTATTGACACTTTCAGTGAAGTGGACAGCCAAAGTCTGGTCCTTTGAGTAGAATTTCAACTGGGTAATGCAGGCGTGCGCAAAAATACAAGGCAATATAAGTTGAAAATTGAGAAGATACGAGACAACGTAAAGAAAGTGTATTTATGAACGGATAGGAATTCCAGCAAAAGAGTGCTTGATTTAGAGATTGGAGCTCTTGAAAGGTTTCGCAGTAGGAAAATGAAACTATGAATTCTGACGTGAAATGCTGCCGAAATGAAGATGAGCTAGACCATTAATAAGGTCTAACATCACTCCTTGCAGAGAAAACATGGATCAAAGTTCAGATGGACTTCCCGTCTATATACGTATGCGCACTACGCATGTACGCATAAAAGTTCCACATTTTCAAACAAACCTACGAATTGGATCAGTAAGATTATCGCATTTGGTTTTCAAACAGTGAATTGAAATGTTGATTCTTACAGAATCTGTAAGAATCAATAGTGATGAGTGAGTGCATGGCAATAGAGGCTTAAATTAAAAGAACGCGAATACGAGCAAGCAACCAAAAAAAAAAAAAAAAAAAAAAAAACAGTCACCACTTTCCAAAAGCACAAGCAAAAAACTTCATCACTTTTCAAAAGCCCCTCCATTTTTGAAACCCACGTCCCCACACTACGCCTATATTACAGATTTTGTCACGAGGAACACGTGGTGCTACCTACCAACAGAAAAGTTTTACGATGCGTAATAAGCGAGAAGTACCTACGGCTCCTTAAGCGGAAATAAGGGGGCGCCCCCCCCTCGGGAAAGTCATTAGTTTACGAATGACATTTAGTGGTAATATTTACTCGATAGGGCAAATAACCAATGGGGCAGTAGCAAGGGTCCGAATGCACGTTGGTGTTTTTAAAAAGCAAATGAAAGTACTTGGTGAGCAAAAGACAAGGATGCCTTTGATGTCACCTATGCCCCAAAGGCATCAGTGAACTGAAGCGGGAAGAAATTACGCCTTTATACTCACAGTTTCGAATCTCGACTCTAATCTCCATTCTTCGTGCCTTGCCGCGCTCACAACGAGGATCCGAAGAGCAGCTTGCATCTATCACCAATCCGCCTTCATTGTCGATGCTATGCAACAAGAATTCACTCAGACCCGCTGAGTTGCCTGCCAGATTTTTGAAGGACTATGAGACTGAAGTCAATTTTGCACCATGTGTCTTTGTGGTGCAATGACGGCTCGCAAACTTTTGCCATTTGAACCTGTGCAAAAGTATCGATTCCTCAGGGATTCAGTGAATCCCTTGAATTTCGATTATTTTATATGTACGTTTAAAAGGAACAGTGGCGTAGCGTGCAATTTGGCAACGTTGGAGTTCGTCCATTTGAAGCCATGAAAAATATCGAACTAGTGAGTGTTCGGTGAACACCTTCGCATTCGACCTTTTACACGGGTTTATGGACACAGTGCAACGTTGCCAAATTGCACGCTACGCCTCTGAAAATGAGAGAAAACGTTGTTGCCACATTGCACGAGCCGCCACTTCTGTGGCGTGACTGTACAGCCACGCGTCTCATCCTACGCATAGGTACTTTGAGAAACTTTTATCAGAGGTACTCTTACCCGGTTTTGTCATTCTTCAAAGTCATTCGTGTAAGGATCATATTTAATGGTAATCTCTTCTAATCTAGACACGATATAGGGGAAGTAACCAATGGAGTAGTTGCAAGGGTCTGAATTTGGTCATTTTCCATAGCAAACGAATGTTCTCGGTGATCAGTAACGTTGCGTGCAATTTGGCAACGCTGTATTGTGTCCATTTTAACCCATGCAAAAGGTCGAATATGAAGGTGTTCACCGAACACCAAATATATGTAGTTCGATCTTTTTCATGGTTTAAATGGACGAACTGCAACGTTGCCAAATTGCACGCTACGCCACTGTCGGTGATATAAAAACAAGGATGCCTAGTTCAGTTTCTAACTAGGTTTCACAGTTCCGGAGATGTAATTTTGGCTGCAAATATATCCTTTTCAAGAGGATATGAGTGTGACATCAGATCAATTTTTTGCAGCTTTACACGAGTGCATCTCCGAAACTGGGACAGTCAGGAAAACACCAAAAACACTTCCGTTCTCAGCCAATCAAGTATGTACTTTCATTTTCTTTATATAAACAACACAAAATTTCAGACTCTTGCATCCTCCTTATTACTCAAATTATAACCTTTCAGATATGCACTATGCAGTGCTTTCAGTCCGAAACTTTTCTCGTAAGTATTTTAGAACTTTCATTTTATACGTCGCATTTTGTTTTTGGAATATAGGCAGGGAACTAAATGAATAATTAGTTACTTAATAGCTAAAATACAGCCGAAAAACTTCTCATTGAACATTACCATACCAACAGCACCAATAATCGAATATGATGAAATGATTGAAATCGCAATTCCAGAGCTAATATGACCGCAGCTATACTTTTTACGCTGGAAATGAAATTGAGAGTCGACAATTTTTGAAAACTTTATTCTATATAATATCGCGTTAATCGTGGATTTTTAGTTTCTTCAAATTGATTTTTCCGGGTACTTTGATGCGATAGGGTACAGCTCCTTCTGATAAGAAAATCACATTTCGTTCACAGGTGGAAATATGGAGGAGGGGCTGGGGGCGGCTAGGCCCCCCCAGAAAATTTTGGAAACAAAAGACCAATTTCAGCCATTTGGTCATGTGATTTGGCACATCCCAAAATGTCGGCTCTCTCGGAGGAGTAAAAACAAAAAGGACCTATAAAATACATAATGTGTTTTCCCCTTTTTCCTGCATTGTAAGAGGAAAAGGGTCATCAAGGAGCTCGATGGTCAGAGTTTTCCGGAATCAAAAGCGTGAAAAGCAAAACAAAACAACAACAAAACATCAGTTTTTGGCCCGTTCAGCCCCCCCCCTCTATAGTGTTATCGTAAGAACAAACAAAAACAAAAAAAACAAAACAAAAACAAAACAAAAAAAACAATTTAATTTTATGACGGCTGATAATCTTTAGAATGAGTGCAAACTCTCAAAATAAAAGTTGATCCTATGATGACTATCTTTGTATGAAACGCCTTCATTTCCTATGAGACTTCCTGCTCGAACACTTGACGGCAGAAAGCTGGTCTTTGTATCTGCGGAGGAATTGGCTGATCGCTGATCAGTATCGCGCGTTGTGGTCGCGTCGTTGCACCGAGTTACGAAACTGCTCCTTCAGCACACACTTCCTGAGATTGATGCTTGCTCTACTGGTTGCCTATATAATCAGATGAAGGAAAAAAATTATTCACACTGTCATACAACGTGAAACTTTACACGCTCCGAAAAATGAGTACTTACTGCACAGCATATAAACCTAAAAAGTATATGAACACATTTAATGTACCGCAATCAGCAACCTCTGGAATAAAAAGAATCGTTTAGTAGTAAACTATAATACTGCATATTCAGGGTGTTTAAAAATTTTCCCCGCCTAACTTTCAAACGGCTGCAGATGAACAAACGAAACTTACGAAATGTTTAAACTTCAGTGGTTGCTACTTTTTGGCCCAACCAAAAGATTTGGAGGGTGATCCTAAGGGGGGCGGGGCTAAAGCCCCTAACTCGAAATTTTGAAATGGAAACACCCCCAAGTTGTGATACATCGAGATGGCGCAAATCTCTAAGACTTTTGGTGCAAACCAAAAGTCAATATTGTTTATCGTTTTCGATACATCGAGGGTCAAAATCATTTCTCCTATTTGTAAAGTCGGAATTAAAAAAACAAGGGGGTCTAAAAAAAAACTCTAAACAAGAAGTAATTTTCATAAAAAAAATACGGCTTTTGACATACATCCAGTCAAAATTTGGATTTTAGGCCCCCAAGCATCAGGGGGGCAATGTTTTTAACCCTATGACGGGAGCCATCTCAAAAATTTCGGAGGATGACCCCTTTCGAGTGATACGTCGATCGAAAGGGCATACGCAACTGAGCAATTAGACGCAAATTGATGGTCGATATCGAGACCAGGGCCAGGGGCCCACCACCCGTTTGATGTGAAAAACTTCGAAAGAAATAAAAGTTTTGATCAATTTCAACGCAAAAGCTCGCGGAATCTACGTAATTTCTTTGAATCACATTGTTTGTTGATGGCGAAAATGTGAAATTTGGTCAAACTAAAAATACGGAATAAAATGTTTGTAAACCCTAATGAACGTGTTGCTGCAGAATCGGAGGAGCCCAAAAAGGAGAAATCTGGAATTTCTAGAAGGTAATATCCGAAACTTTAGAGCCTCAAAACGTAATAAATTTTTAAGGAGCTTATCCTTGTTAGCAGGACTCCTAAATATAGTGGCGGACAGTCCAATTTATTAACCATGTTATTTTGCCATTTGAGCTTATATGCAAAAGTATCGATTTCATAAGTATCGATTATGAAGTATCGATTTTCAGAGTGAATCCCCTGAAGATTGATTTTTTTTTGGGTTTATTTGGAGGGAATCCGTTGTTGCCTCGTTGCTCGATCCGCCACTGCTCAAATGGGTCATCGATCTCGCCTACTATTCTTCCCGTTTCTTTTAAGGATGTCGCCTCAAAATTGGCCCAAAACAACGATTCCCAACGGACATAAAAGGTGCTTGAAGACATTGGCGGATACAGGGGGGGGGGGGGGGGGGGCGATCGCCCCCCCCCGTTCGGCCAAAAAAGTGGGAAAAGAGGGGAGAGGAAGGGGAAAAGCAAGAGCGAAAACGAGAAAAGGGGGTCATTTAGGGGCGAAAATCCAAAATTCGCCCCCCCCGTTCGCGAGGGCTGGATCCGCCACTGCTTGAAGAGGACCCGAATTTGAAAACGGGGCGAATTTAAAAGGTTCTTATCAAACACTGAGACTCGCGAAATGCTCTTAACTTACAAAAAACGTAGAAATCCAGTAGCTGTGACGCTTTTTAGCATACAAAAAAGAAGCATGAGAGAAAATTATTACTTACTCTCTGAGGTGATCAAGTTGACCAAGACAGTGTTACCAGAGGCCGCATATTTTCCGTAAGAATCAGTGCAAAATATACGAATTTCAACTTGAAAGTTGGCAGTATTGCGACAAGTCTACCGATCAGATCGCGTTTTGTGCTTTTTTCAGAGGTCGATTTTTACCTTGGCCACATTTTACGTTTTTGCCATCAACCAACTACATCATTTAAAAAAAAAAAAAAAAAAAAAAAAAAAAAAAAAAATGCCTAAATCCTGAGCTTTCGCTCTGAAATATATCAAATTTTGTATATATTTGGAAGTTTTTCACAGCAAAGCTGTCAAAGTTCAATCACTAAGGAGTTGACTGTTACAGAGGATAGGTATTGGTCGATTTTCATCGAACTTGGGGAAATTTTGCTACTACAGTTTCGATGTGATTCGGGACCAGTAAAACATTATTGCAGCTTTTTGTACTTGCCTGGTGTAAAATATGATTTCAAGCAAAAGTTTAAAGCCATCGTCAATAGCGTGAGTTCTATGAATTTACCGCATCAGCACGAAGCGTTCCATCAGAGCTTGCCCATCGCGACCTGTTGATCAAAATCTTCTGAAATAAAACGGAGCCATTGCGAAGAATGGAAGAAACAGATGGCAAACTACAATCAACTGATTAATAAACGCCTTCAAATACAAATACCTCTTTTTTATATGCACTTTTTAAAACGCAAAAATTATTACTGGATCGAAAACTGTTCCAACGTTCACACTGATTAACGTGCGACAGGTGGCAAACTACAATCAACTGATTAATAAACGCCTTCAAATACAAATACCTCTTTTTTATATGCACTTTTTAAAACGCAAGATTATTACTGGATCGAAAACTGTTCCAACGTTCACACTGATTAACGTGCGACTTCTGCCTTAACATCTATGATTACCCGCTATTTAATTTTACCCTTTAAGTTTCCTCACTTTATCTTTTCCTTCTCGAGTTTTAATTGGATCTCATTCCGGATAATGACAAATAGTAATGGCCACCGGAGAGTACACTCAGAGGAGTCAGGTAGACCCTGATGGTCGATCAAGCGTTATCTGATGCTTGAGAGCTCCTTGCCAAAGATTAATCATCGATTTCGAGTGATAAGGAAGTTCTCCGCGTTCTTGAGAGCCATAGCTTTCGCGTTTACAACAATTTTCTCTCCCCTTTAGATTCCCACACTGGCGGCTCGCGGAGGTGAGGCGACGAAAATGAGAGGTGCACAATTTTTTTTTAACGCTTTTCACCTAAACTTTTTGAAAATTCTAAGTTTTATTCACACTTTTGGGACTATTGGAATAAAAAAAGATGGAATAATAACCATTTGAACCTTTATAAGTTATTTATTAATTTTTTTTTCTTTCTCCTCCTTCAAAAAATGTGAGGCGACGGCTCCCTGTCGCCTCATTTGCCTCACCTGGCGAGCCGCCACAGGATTCCCAAGAAGTCATAAGCGGATACAGGAATTCTCGTCTTTCTCTCTTTTCTTCCATTTGACCGCGTGTGTTAGATAATGATAGCAGAGGGGTCCATCAAGTGACTTTAGCCTCTATCTCCGTCCTTTCCTAACGCACGCATTCAAATGAGAGGAGAGAGAGAAAGACAAATTCTTGTATCCACTCATGCCGAAGGAGTTGCATTTCTTGGATGAGTATAGAAATCATCAAATCTGCCACTTTGTACGTTGAGATAAATCACTTCTTTAAAAACAAGGAATTACGTTTACTTGTGACAGTTTTCCTTGCGCGAAGTAAGTTCTGATTGCATGAAGGAGAATCACTGCCACAACAAGGAATCTTTTACTTGTAGCAGCAGACATTTTCATTGGGTTAAAGGAATTCTCATTAAGTTAATATTTTACTGTGCAGTTTCTTTAACACAAACGAAATACACCTTGCATTAAATAAAGAATTCTCTCAGTGTATATTTTTAATGGCATTCTTCAATCCACCAATGGACTAAAAGATTACACAGCTCAATTCAGTTTACTACTGCAATGCATAAAAATACTCGCATCAGCAATCTTTTCTCAATCGATGGAATCACGGACACATTATCAAAATATCTGCTATGCTTTTCCAAGTCAGTGAAGGAGGAGCAAAGAGTAAACAAGAGTCGCAATTGAATGGAAGGCCTGCGTGGTCAACGTAGATAAGGGATCGGAACGCGGGCTGGCCTCTGATTGGCTGCAACGCGTGGAGCAAAAATGTCTTAGGGTATAGGGAAATTAACACGGGGTTTTCGTTCCGGGACGTCTATCTCGAAACCTGTGCAAAATCGTCCGTAAACAATTTATGCGAGTCGATTTAGCAGAATTTTCCGAACAAATTGATAGGTCATAAGTGCCACTTTATTGCAAATTCGAAAAGACTGTTTCAGTTGAAAAGTACGCACAATAGTGAGTTACTCAAACACTGCTCGGACACACGCCAAGCATGTAAACACACTATTGTGCGTACTTTTCAACTGAAACAGTCTTTTCGAATTTGCAATAAAGTGGCACTTATGACCTATCAATTTGTTCGGAAAATTCTGCTAAATCGACTCGCATAAATTGTTTACAGACGATTTTGCACAGGTTTCGAGATAAGCGTCCCGGAACGAAAACCCCGTGTTAATTTCCCTATACCCTAAGACATTTTTGCTCCACGCGTTGCAGCCAATCAGAGGCCAGCCCGCGTTCCGATCCCTTATCTACGTTGACCACGCAGGCCTTCCATTCAATTGCGACTCTTGTTTACTCTTTAAGAAGGAGACTCCACCGGTTGAGGAGAGATTACAGATGCAAGTATTTCCGTGCATTACAGTCATACACTGAACTGAACTGTGTATAATCTTTTGGTCAGTCAGTGAATTCGTCGAATAATAACTAAAACATAACATTAAGTGTACTCTGCAAAACGGCAGCTCTGGAGATCATGGTAAACTGGATTCAATCCTTACCTGTATGGCTTTTTTGCCCATGATTTTTCGATTAATGTTGACTTATAATGAAAGAGAAAATACTTATAGTAAAAAAAAAAAAGAGAATGAAAAAATAATAAAGCAAATGGTAGAAATGGGGCAGTTGCAAGGTCTGAAATGTTTTTTATTTTTTCATGAAGAAAATGAAAGAACTTGATGAGCTTAGAACAAAAATGCCTTATCCTAATTAAGTTCCATTGTTCCGGAGATGAGATTTTGGCCCTATATACTTTGTTTTGAATGAGAATTCCGCGTAGTGACTTAACTACGCACACGATTTTTTACAACTTTACACGTGTGTATCTCCAAAACACTTAGGAAAAAACCAAAGGCACCATTGTTCTTAGCTCATGAAGTACTACAATTTTCTTTATAAAAACACAATTTTAGACCCTTGCAGCTGTCCCATTCTAGCTTTGTTTAGTTTAATGTGTATTAGATACCATTCAAATGATACATAGATGATACGTCCAAAAATTAATGTCCTAAATATTAAAGTCCAGAAAATTAGGTCCAAGGAGGGAACGTCCAAAAGAAGAAAGGGCCAATATTAATATTTCCAGAGATTGAAAGTCCATAAAATAAAGTCCACAGATTTGGAAAGTCTAAGGGACAAATGAATTTTGCGAGCGATCAGTATGCAAATGTATCGAAACGCAGTTACCTCCTTACTGAAAGATTGAACGGACAATATGCACATCATTATTTATCACCCGCAATTACCCGAGAGAAGGCTTTTTTAATGTTCGATCAACAAGTAGGTTAATAAACAGGCAGGTAGGTTCTTTTTTTAAATCATCTGATGGATCTGATGGAGATTTATATTAAGCTTGCTTTCTATAGAAGACAAGAAGACAAAAATTGTACTGGAATACTTCTTTTCACTAAATATGAACCTTTGGACATTTTTTTTACATGGACTTTTCATTCGCGGACATTGTAGTTCATTGGACATTTGAACGTTTGGACAAAATGACATTGGACGAAAATATAACTGGACAAATAACATTTTGGACATAAAGGCTGTGGACATATCAGCCGGGAACCATTAAAATACCGAATTTAACATGGACCAGCGTAGGGAGAGAAATCAAAGTCAAACGATTAAATACGGTCCCTAGTGTTGCTTGGACGTCCACAATATGAAGCCGCGAAATGGCAAAAAACGCGAGTACCAAAAAGCACAAACCGCTACAGGTAAAGTCAAGTAGATCTCACGCAATGTCTTCGAATTGCACTCTATATTTTTAGAATTGAAACTTTGCTGGCACGTGCGACTTCACCGCTGTGCCTTCATCAGCCTGCGTGCGTCTTTAGGTGTATCTATAAGACGGATGTGGGACGTGGGTCGGGTGTTTTCCACCGCCTTCATCACTGTCAATGTCGTGTTAATTGTAATGTATATGAAACGCTTGGCAACAGTTTACCCATTATACGTGCTCGAGTGCACTCATGCACATGATCCAAGTCTAAATTAACTTTTAGTCGGCAATCTTCGTTGTATTCTGCTCTCGCATTCACGAATCACGAGGAATAAACAATTAACAAAGCTCGAAGTGATTCCGAAAATGCGTCAATCGAGAACTCCAATTTAAGTAGAGCTTTGGCGTTCAATGAGGCAGTGCAAGGGTCTGAATTTCGGTCCCTTTAAGTGAGCAAATGAAAGTACTCAGTGAGCTGTAATCAAGGATGCCTCTGGTGTCTAACTATAGGAGTCGTAATTCCGGCCATGTGACTTTGGCCCAAAATACATTGTTTTCAATGGCAACTCCGTGTTGTGAGTTTGTCATTGGCGGATACAGGGGGAGGGGGTGAAGGGAGCCATCGCCCCCCCCTTCGCCCAAAAACGGGGGAAGATAGGGAAAGAAAGAGAGAAAAGCAAAAAAGGGGGTCACCCTAAGGGCAAAAATCCTAAGTTCAACCCCCCCCCCCCTTTCCGTTCGCGAGGGCTGGATCCGCCAATGGAGTTCGTGACGCCAAAACACACACGATTTTTGCAACTTTCCACGAGTGTATTTCCGGATTAGGGACACTTTGGACTAAACGAAAGGCAATTTCTTTTTCGGTTCATTAAGTACTGTTAATTTTCTTACTAGAAAACGCAAAATTTCAGACCATTGCAATGGGGCACTTGCCGTATTTTTTTTTTAATTCAGAATATTACATGGAAAAAAAAACTACGGTGAAAATAACCATACGGATACCTGATTTTGGCACCTGCTAGATGTTATGGTAATGTTACCCAGAAGTATACTATGTTTTGACTAGGTACTAGGTGATGTTACCTGATTGCATGTCGAATTTACTCAAAGTATCGGTAAATGTACCATACTTCTGATCAAGTTTACCATAACATCTAGCAGGTGCCAAAATCCGGTATCCGTATGGTTATTTTCACCAATTCTTTTTTTTCCGTGTAGGGGTACGTAGTAGAGGTAAAATAAGGAGACCCATATTTTTTCTTTTTCCTCAAATTCAACGGGAACACCGATTATTCACCATTCATATTCATATTCAACATACAACACCATTCATCTAAAGTTTATGTGCTACTCTCAAACTTTAGTTTAA
This sequence comes from Trialeurodes vaporariorum, assembly GCA_011764245.1. Classification (NCBI taxonomy): domain Eukaryota; kingdom Metazoa; phylum Arthropoda; class Insecta; order Hemiptera; family Aleyrodidae; genus Trialeurodes; species Trialeurodes vaporariorum. Next base: position 73,655,880 of record VMOF01000111.1, read on the forward strand.
AACGTCTCAAACGTTTTACTCAGTAACCGCAGATTACTTTTAAAGTAATCAGGTTTTTGTAAATGGATGGAGTTACCAAAATTGTACTACTCCGATCACCAGTGGCGGATCCAGAAATTGGGGGGGGGGGGGGGGGGGGGCACGCCTATAAAATTTTGAAATTCGAAGCGTAGGTGGAAGCGATTTCGAGCTTTTTCTATTGAAAAAAAGGCAAACTTTGAGGTTCAGGGAAGGAGCACGGGGCAAAACTGAATACCAACCAAAAACTATCGCTATTCGATAAAGAAAAATACCATTCACCGTATTTTAAACCGAAGTAGTAAACAAGAATTTCTCTCTCTGTCTCTCTTTCTCTCTCTCTCTCTCTCTCTCTCTCTCTCTCTCTCTCTCCCTCTCCCCCCTCCTTCTTTGAATTCATGTGTAAAAAAAGGATAGAGTTAAGGGTTGAAAGCCCGTGACCGCCCATCCCTCCATTTTCCTCTCACTCATTTGTTCCAATGGGCGGAGAGAGAGAATGGGAGAGAAAGAGGGAGGGAGAGGGGGGAGAGGGAGAGAGAGAGAAAGAGAGGGAGGACAGACAGACAGACAGACAGTCAGAGACAAAGGCAGAGAGATAGAGAGACTCCGGTAAATTCCTTGATACGTGGTTTTCCGCATACCTTATCTAAATTATGTTTTCCAGTTGTTCGACCCTTTCCAAAACAACTGATTCAGCTGTGTGCGTGCCTCCCCAAACGAACAACTTCGCACATTTTCTCCAGAAAGCTCTAGATGAAATGTATGTTTCATTCATAAACGTATATGAACGGTGGGCTTTTGGAACCTTGGGTGGCTCTTGGAGTCAATGTGGCTGAGACAGTCGTATAAGTTTGTGTGTATTTCTCTCACCTCTCAAGTCTTACTTCTTGATGACTGGGTGGAGATTGGAGAGGACTTGACGCACACTGGTCCAAAATATGACTTTTTCTGGACATGAAAAGTTTTCGTTTTTTGCTTCAGAAACGTTTTAAAGACGTTATTTTCCGTCTTAAAACCATGTTATTTTACTCATTTTAAGCTGTGAAATCGTTTCTTCAGGTGAATTTTCAGCGTTTAGTGCCGATTTCTGCCACCAGAGCGCTACCGTTCGACTAAAGTCAAATTACAGGCCGAAAGTAATTTATTTTTAAGAAAACGGAGTGTCAGTTGCTAGATAATAATCTGAAGAGTGTCTCTGTTAATCTCTCGTCAATAACTTCAAAAATAAGGCTGAAAGTTCCAAAAAATGAAATATCGTATTTCGATACATTATCCTACTCATTTTAAGTTGTGAAATCGTTCCTTAAGGTGAATCTTCAGCGTTTAGTGCCGATTTTGCCTCCAGAATCGATTTGCGATTTTTCATTTTTTGGTACTTTCAGCCTTATTTTTGAAGTTATTGACGAGATTTTTTACAGAGACACTCTTCAGATGATTATCTAGCAACTGACACTCCGTTTTCTTAAAAATAAATTACTTTCGGCCTGTAATTTGACTTTAATCGAACGGTAGCGCTCTGGTGGCAGAAATCGGCACTAAAACGCCGAAGAATCACCTTAAACTTAGTTTTTAGTTATCTTGCCATAAATTGCTCATAATCTTGATTTTTGTCCATGAACACGGAAATAAAAAGATTAGTGAAAATAACCATACGGATACCTGATTTTGGCACCTGCTAGATGTTATGGTAAACTTGACCAGAAGTATGATACATTTATCGATACTTTGAGTAAATTCGACATGCAATCAGGTAACATCACCTAGTACCTAGTCAAAACATAGTATACTTTTGGTTAACATTACCATAACATCTAGCAGGTGCCAAAATCAGGTATCTGTATGGTTATTTTCACCGTAGTGTTTTTTCCGTGAAAAAATGTCCGGGGAATTCAGCATTTCGTCCCATTGAGCGACGTGGACCGAACCGCCCGTTGATAAAAAGTGGCTTATCTTAGTTGCCAGTCATTAATGGAGCATTTAATATTCAACTCAGGTCAGCTCGTAGGGTTTGCGTACGCCGCCGCTGCCGCACGCCAATTCATGTTTATCGCTCGTTTTCCACTCAGTTCTGATGAACGCATGTAACCTCTCCGAACCGTCATATGACGTCAATAAGTCCCGGCGTAGCGTGACTATACCATCTTCTTTTACACATTCCATACTAAAGTCATTTTTGTTTCTCTGTTGCTTTATTCAATAGCACTAAAAGAGCGGAAAATTTGATGAAGGATTCATTCGATAAGAGCTGCCGGTTTGTGGGTCTTAAGTGGGTTTTTTTTTTTTTTTTTGAACATTTGCCATAACATTATGGCGGATTGATTCCTTTGTAACATACATCCTTCCTCTTGAAAATACAGCCTTCGAGAGCATCAGAAAGCTCCAAAATCCACTCTCAAACTCATTAAATGCATTTGACAAAATTGCAAAAATGGGTGACAATGGAGGAAACAACATTCTATGCTGAAAAAAGTGATTCTTCAACACAGAGAAAGTTGCACTTAGATGGGACTCCCCCATTGTCACCCGCTCATTATTTTCACCGCCATCTTGTAATTTTTTTAAACGCATTTATTGAGTTTGGGAGTGATTTTTTGGAACTTTATAATGATCTCAACGATATTTTCAAGCTATTTTAATTGGAATCAACTATCCATAAGGCTGTAGAGCATGCATGGTGCATGTATCAAAAGTTTACAACAGACCCATCCACCACCGATGATTCCACCGAATGGCGAAAATAATATATACACAGTCACGGTCAGCAGTGTGACTGTATACATTATGACCCACAAGAATACTCTCCCCAATAGTAGCACGAACAGTGCAATAAATGTATTTAAAACGTCTGTAAAACGTAAACATATTTTGAAAACAGATCACGGAAAGGTTTTTAAAACGTCCCGCAAGTATCAAAAACTACTCATAAACGCATTAGATACAACTCAATGTCCACCCTGAGAAAGCGTCCGTAATTTAACGGGAAAACATTTCGCAGAAAGGTTTTTGAAATGGCTCGTCACTGCTTTCAATGTAAAAAACATAATTTACAAACGGAGGGTACTGATAACGTCGACACCCACAACGTCGACTCGCGACGTCGACAACCATAACGTCGACAAAATTTCGGTGTCGACGTTATGGGTGTCGACGTTTATAAATCGCGACACCGCTCTCGGAAATGAACATCGACACCCACAACGTCGACACGTGACTTCGACAACCATAACGTCGACAAAATTTCGGTGTCGACGTTGTGGGTGTCGATGTTCATTTCCGAGAGCGGTGTCGCGATTTAGGAACGTCGACACCCATAACGTCGACACCGAATTTTTGTCGACGTTGTGGTTGTCGACGTTGTGGGTGTCGACGTTATCAGTACCCTCCTTTACAAACGTATCGAAAATGTGTTTCTAAGATAGATTAATGTAATATAGTAATGTAATATGTTATAAGTTTTTAATGTAATATTTTGAAAATGTTTTCGGAAACGTCTCTGCGATGTTAAGTAATGGAGAATAGTCGGTATCTTTTTAAAATATATTGTGGAGCTTTGCCAATTTGTTGGTATTTTTGACATAATTTCAAATGATTTTGAAAATATTCATAAAAAAAAAAAAAAAAAAAAAAAAAAAAAAAAAAAAAAAAAAACCATCAAAACACATTAAAAATTGATTGAAAATGTTCGTGAAAAGTTTTAAACTGGTGTAAGTACTTCTAATTTGAAACATTTTTAAAGGTTTTGAAAACGTTACATGTTTTCATAAATTACCTTCAAATATGTCATTGAAATGTTTTAAATTCGTCGTCAGCACATTTTTAAATATAGTTTCATGAAATTTGAAAAAAAAAAGATCTGTCATATCTCGTTTAGGGGCCCCGTTTTGATCTGTTCAGGGATATCGTCTTAATCCGTTTGGGGGACCCATTTTTGATCCGTTGGGGCCCCGTTTTTGACCGATCGGGGGGCCCCGTTTGGATCCGGTCGGGGGGTCCGGATTTGCCAAATTTTGGTCCAGATCGTAGACTAGAGCGGACTTGGCCAGTCTTGATGCATTTTCGATCCTTATATTAAGCTATTTCAATTATCTTACAATGGTTTTCCGTTAGTGTAATCTAAGTATCTAATGTCTTCTTTGATACATGATTCATTTTTTCATTCCTAAATTTTACCATTTTCTCCATTTGGGGGCCCCTTCTAAGGCTCCTGCGGGGCCCCCTCGGGCCTCAAAAAGTGAAACTATAGGCCGCGATCGCGGCCTAGCGGCCCTGGCCAGTCCAGCCCTGTTCATTTGGTGTCCATCTCACATTGCAATGTTCGGAATAAATTTCAAAAATGTTTCTTGGAGATGTCATCTAATGGAATCCGATTGACACGTTTTAGACGCTCCCAACATTATTTTCAAGTATGATTTTACATGAGAATAGACCACCTCTATAGGTAACTGTAGCAAACTTTTGCTGCAGACTTATTGAAATTCTATTGTATACCAGCTTATTAGTGGGGGGGGGGGGAGGAAAGGCGTCCACGTCCATCGTGATCGGATTAAAAGAAGGGGGCGAGAGAGAGAGATATACAATATACATGGTGAAAGAGGCGGATGGGAGGGGGGGAATGAGAGAAAGAGGAATACACGCGGAAATCTAATCAAAATCAAATTAACATCATTGAATTACGCAACTTAGATTTGAAGAGGACTCAAAAATGAATTAGATTTTCAAAAAAAAAAAAAAAAAAAAATGAAAGTCTGTCCAAGATGAAAGAATACGTAATTGATAGCCGATTTTCCAGCATTCAGCATATTCAAATTTGGATTTCGTCGTGAAAAAATGACACGTGAGATGCAAGGATGGGTATTCGGTTAGAGCTTTTACAGATTTACATATTCTGATCTCATGAGTCAAAATTTATGTCCCTGGTAAATAACAGTTGACGCTTCAATTCCTCATTCATAATTGACGACTTATTTTCACTGTCAGAAAGACTAAAATGTAATTCCTATCACTAGATTTTAACGGAATTTGACTTAATTATCAAGACAGCGGAGAAGCGTGTAATTTGACACCGTTGCATTTTGTCAATTTAAATCCATGCTAAAGGTCAAATTAGGGCAGGCGTCGCGTCGCGTGCAATCTATGGCTGAGTTTAACTCACTTCATTTAAACCCGTGAAAAAGGTCGAACTATTCATGAATATACAGTGCAATCCCTCGAATCGATATTTAACATGGGTTTAAACAGACAAAACGCAGCGTTGCACGACGCAACGCTACTGGGTCAAATTAAAGTGTGTTCAACGAAATTCTTGAGAATTTGATCTTTTTCGTGGGGTTTGGTGAACAGAATGTAACATTCCCACTTATTGCATGTTACGCCGCTGTTTAAAGGTCAAGTGTTTAATGACGAGGTATATTAATAGTGATTTCTTTCCCCATTTGCACCAATACTAAAGTATCGATTATTTTGAGATTTAGTGAGTTGCTTATGGAACCCCCGAGAATCGATTCGTTTCCATGGGTTCTTATGGAGTCAATGCATCGCATCGCCAGGAACCACTCTACTACCCATCCCCATTATATACTTTATTATTTCAAGCCTAGTCAGTTTTCTATCGAATCTAACGTAGAAAATGAGAGTGGTGCCATTTTCAGAGGCGTATAGCTACAAGGGAGGAGGGTTCACGGTGTCATGTCGGTGCCTCAGATCCCTTCCCCCTCCATCCCCCTTGGCATGAAAATTTTCTATACGAAAAAATCATTTTTTTTTTGCGTTTTCTAGGTAATGTTGATTTTTGAGCCTAGAACACCCCATCCGTCTAATTTCAGATCCTGAAATCCCCCCTTCTCCCAAGAAAAATCTCTGGCAACGTCACCGTGCCATATAACTTATCAATTAAAATGACTTCAATTAAAGCGCCCAAGGCCCAGATTTGCTTGATCCCGACGAGCTATAACTTTAGAGTGGCAAATCAAGGAAAGTTCCGCTGGTTTACTGTTGTCACCTAGGGCGCCGCCATCTTGCCGTAAAAATCGACTTTGAGGTTAAATTTTGTAGGTCGTTTCCGGTCGTTTCGTAAACAAACCAAAGATTACTTATACATACAGATATGGCATTAGCCCGAATTTTGTTAAGTTGACTCCGGCCGTGATACAACCGGGCATACAGAGGGGATCATAAAGATTACAGAGAAAAGATTACATTTTCCATGTTTGTCTGTTACAAAACTGTTCCATATTCCACGTTCCACTGTTCACGTTCCGTGTTTGTTCTAGTTCCGCAAACAAACACAGGAAATGTGGGAAACGTAATCTTTTCGAACCAGAATTCTGTAATATTTATGATCCCCTCTGTATGCCCGGTTGTATCACGGCCGGCGTTTTATCCATTTTTCACTTAACACGGGCGAGATGGCTAATGCCATATCTGTAGGTATGTATAAGCAATCTTTGAAACAAACTCGGGCATCGCCGGAAACGACCTACAAAATTTAACCTCAAACCTTGGAATCTGCCGTCCAAATTCCGCTTTTTCCCGGGATTTCTTCTACCCTGTGTGGCACAAGGTGGACCAATCCGCTGCCGCTCTAAAGTTATAGCTCGTTGATCCCGACACGACGATTCTCCGAAACGTAAATTCAGGCGCAATCTGTGCCGCACCACCAGTAACCAACATCAAGAATACCCGACTTGAAAATGGCGTCGAAAATCATCGGGAACCCTACAAAATGAGGCCCAAGAATCAAGATGCACAAGATACCCAGATCAAAACCGTACAAAAGGTTATGGTGCCAAATGAAACTGAAATCATGTCAGAATTAAATCTTCCTCCTCTTTAATGACCGCCAAAGGGAAAAAAACTCTATCTAAAAAGGCAGTCGCTCTCGCCGCAACGCTCAGTGGTTAGTAATGGAATGGAATTTCCTGGACATAATTTGACGCAGTAGCGTCGCGTGCCATCTGGCAACAGTGCAATGTCTCCATTTAAAGTCATTAAATATGTCGAATTTTCCACGTGCACTGTGCACCCCCTGAATTCGACCTTTTATTTGCGTTTAAATGGATAGAATACGGTGTTGCCAAATTGCACGCGACGCCACTGATTTGACGATTAAAAATCAAGATTATGAACAATAAATACCAAGATAAGTTAAAAATGTGTGAAACCATCCATACTAGAGCTCGAAGTGAGTAAAATGACATGTTTTTACAGGAAGATGTTAACACAGCAATGTTTTTAAAGCGAAGAAAAAAAAACAACTTTGTACGTCCAGAAAAATCCATGTTTTGATTCCGTGCGCGCCGTTCCGGTCATAGCTGACGAAATTCAATTCCTTTGCATAACCATTCGCACGCTTTATTATTCCAATAATCTGTAGATGATGCGCTCTGATTTAAAATTCAGATTCATCCTAAAAAAAATTAAGCGCTATCGAATGTAGGAGGTTAATAATTATGAATAATAATATTTAATCCTGCAGAAAACTGGACGAGAGAGTCCTCTCTTCTTTTCTCGAGGTGATCGCTACTCCTCTCCGTGTAGTTGAAATGAAAGCAACAACCCCCCCCCCCTTCCCGCCCTTCCCGCTAATTTATCGGTCCCAACAGCAGATTTCTGGATTCACGAAGTGATTGAAAAGGTCCATCGATCGTGCGTCTTCAGAATAGACGGTTTCAGTGATGACGTCATCCGGTGGAAAAGTTCGATGAGCAAAAAAGACTATCTCTCTCATTCTCACGTGATCCTTATGAGCTGCTTTTTTTGTGAAATTGTTTGCCAGAAATTTTCTCGAGTAATTCTAATGCAACGATAACAAGAAAATGTCGTGAAACGAGGGGGGGGGGGGTTAAGGGGAAATTTGACATTAGACAGAGATAGCTGTATGCACGAGGGTCACGCATGCAAAGAAGAAGAAGAAGAACAACCCATAACTTCTAGAGTCCCTATACTCTGTGAGAGTTGCGCCATTGCCGAATCCATTTCTGATTGGCTCTCAGATTTAGGCTCTCAACGAAACCCCAAGAGGCAAATGCAAATAGCAGAGGGTTTGTTTACTTTGACTTTCCCAGGCACTCGCTTTTATCACACATTTACTGTACCAGTGACCGCGATAATTATTGTTGATTTTTCTAATGCTTAAATTTTATTATGGAGAATATCTCGCTAAATAACGACCGTTATTGGCAAGAATCGGAACCTAACCTATCAGAAGTAGCGAAATCGCGGCAACAGCGCAGAGGCACATGGCCAACCGCCATTTGTATTTTGCCTCTTGGGGGCTCCATTGATCCGCTTCTTCTTCTTCTTCTTCTTTTTGAATGTTTTGGCGCAAATCTCATGGTATACCTATAGGGACTCTAATAACTTCTGCCCTGAGCCACCAGAGGCTTCTCTGGGAGGTCACCCTGAATTTACTATGAGCACATTATGACGTCAGATTAAAGACTGAAAGCAGCGTTCTAGAATTTATTGAACCCTGTTCTTGCTATTTGGCAACCATGTATTTTTGCCATTTGAACCTAGATATAAGTATCGATTTCTCAGGGATTCTGTGAAATCTCTGAAGATCGATTTTTTTTCCAGGTTCAAATGGAGAAAATCCGTTGTTGCCTCATTGCACGATCCGCCACTGATCAGACTGAGGAGCTGGACACTGAAACTTTTTTAATTAGTACAACGCGCAGTTGATTTAATTTAATTTTAATTTGATTTTGTTCGGCGAGAAAAAAAATATTAATAAGTGAATGATAATTAATGGGAAAATTTTGACCTCTTACCTCTTTCCATTTTTTTTTTTTTTTTTTTTGCGCCGGCCGGACCGGATCGTATTGTCATGTAAATCGCGCTGTAAGATACGAGGGTTGATCGAAAAGTAATGCCTCCAATTATTTAATTTCCCGCCAACATGAGATATCTTATCGCACGAAAAGTCAATCGATCCGCCCAAAGGTCAGCTTTCCAGCGAAGTCAAGATGAACTCGCCAAGTTCCTTCAGTCGAAAGGTATCACCGAAAGAATGAATGCTATTTCGTGCGCAATGTTCAAGCAAAGAGCAGTGATTGAAATTCTTGTCGCGGAAGGTTTCGAACCGATCGAAATTCATCGCCGATCGTTGAACGAGTTAGGTAAATGAAACAGTTGTGAGTTGATGTCAGCACCGTTGGACGATGGATTTTGAGAGCAAAAATCAGCGATCGCTGTAAATTTTAAAATAGTGGTGCCGAAGTGGCCGCCCTGTAACTGTTCCCACTGATGAAAATCGTGATCGCAGAAAACTCTTTGAAAGTTATCAGATATTTCATAATGACTGGAACGCCCTATTTTTAAGGTTCGCCGAGAAAGTTTGGGAGCCAAATTGTCGGGTTTTTTTAATTAGAAGTTTTTCTCTGTCTCTCCTCCCGATAATATACATAGAATTAGCAGTTTCTCCATTGGAAATCCTGTGTAAAGACGTTCACTATACATTATACAGGGTGTGGCAGACCACCCGTCCACTATCTTTATCTCAAAAACGGCCGAAAATTGAGCTTCGGGGGCAAAACTTTCATAAGGTATATCGACCCCAAGGAATCCAATGAAAATATTTTCAGCCCCCCAAAACCACCCCTTGGGGGTTATTTAGGGGGGTGGGTACCCGTATCTCGAAAAAATCAAATGGAAAGGGTATGTTTTGACATTGGAATCTAATACGGCATAAAAAAATAAAACTTTTTTATACCTAAGTTTTTTTTCTAAAAACCACCCTTTTTTGAGTTAGGGGTGGTTTTCCAAAAATTTAGGGGTAATCTTTGATTGACCGCTGTGACCCTCCAAATCATTGGATTTCAAAAAACTAAGAAGTTTCTGAAAGGGCAGACCAAGGGCTTTCTTTTGATGTATCACATGCCTATTTTTTGTGAAAAAGGGTACAAGGCCCCCTCACCCCAAAATTTTGGGGCTTCGGGGGGCCCTACGTAAAAAATTGTCAAATGTAAAGGTATGGCTTGTGATACATCATTTGAAAGGTCTTTCAGAGACGAAAAAAGTGATACCCCCCAAAAGTCGTAAAAACTACCCCCCTCCAAAATGGCGGCCGTTTTAAGGTTAGGGGGCTCAAGGGGGGACCTTCAGAAAAATGATCCAAAATTGAACGATACATGGCTACAAGGGTCTTAAAAAGAGAAAAATAATGGTTCAAACCGCGAATCAAACCGACTTTTCAATCCAAAGTTACGGCCGAATGAAATTTAGGGGTGCCTTTTTGGGAAACCCAACTACCCCTAAATTTCAATCGGCCGTAACTTTGGATTGAAAAGTCGGTTTGATTCGCGGTTTGAACCATTATTTTTCTCTTTTTAAGACCCTTTTAGCCATGTATCGTTCAATTTTGGATCATTTTTCTGAAGGTCCCCCTTGAGCCCCCTAACCTTAAAACGGCCGCCATTTTGGAGGGGGGTAGTTTTTACGACTTTTGGGGGGTATCACTTTTTTCGTCTCTGAAAGACCTTTCAAATGATGTATCACAAGCCATACCTTTACATTTGACAATTTTTACGTAGGGCCCCCCGAAGCCCCAAAATTTTGGGGTGAGGGGGCCTTGTACCCTTTTTCACAAAAATAGGCATGTGATACATCAAAAGAAAGCCCTTGGTCTGCCCTTTCAGAAACTTCTTAGTTTTTTGAAATCCAATGATTTGGAGGGTCACAGCGGTCAATCAAAGATTACCCCTAAATTTTTGGAAAACCACCCCTAACTAAAAAAAGGGTGGTTTTTAGAAAAAAAACTTAGGTATAAAAAAGTTTTATTTTTTTATGCCGTATTAGATTCCAATGTCAAAACATACCCTTTCCATTTGATTTTTTCGAGATACGGGTACCCACCCCCCTAAATAACCCCCAAGGGGTGGTTTTGGGGGGCTGAAAATATTTTCATTGGATTCCTTGGGGTCGATATACCTTATGAAAGTTTTGCCCCCGAAGCTCAATTTTCGGCCGTTTTTGAGATAAAGATAGTGGACGGGTGGTCTGCCACACCCTGTACAATATACACATGCATACATAAGTAATAAGTATGTAGATAGAAAAAAAAATTGTTATCTTGTTGTTAAAAAAAAAAAAAACAAGCAGGGGAACTCCAATACAATTTATGCATTGGTAAAGCGTGCCGCGATAGGCCTGTATGCAGCCACGTCAAGACCCCACCCGGAGGACGAGGGACGATTGGGCGACCTGAAAATCGTAACCCGTTTGGGCGAGGAAATCAGTAACCCAAACTGATTACCCATAAGACTTTTGGCTGAGAGAAAAGTCAAGAAATAAAAAATAGTTTGGATCTTTGGCATCAGTGCATACAGAGTTATACTCTGTTCGGGATAAGAAGTCCGATGGGAAGTCAAGTAAAAACACACTATATTGCAACGCAGCGATTCCTGAGCCGTCGATTCTCAGCCACTTCGTTCGTTCGCAGGAGACCGGCCTTTCAGACCCTTTCATTCAGTGTTTTCTGAAAGCCAAAATCTTTGGAAAATTACATATTGAACCGCCATTAGGTATCATTTTTCTGTGCGCGTTGAGCATAATTTAAATTTAAAATCGGTTATTCAGAATTCGCGAATGCCGCAAAAGTTTAATTTTCGTCAAAGGACTGTATAATTGGTCAGTTCACGGTATTGTCTCTTCAAATAAAAGGGTCTGAAAGGCCGGTCTCCTGCGAACGAACGAAGTGGCTGAGAATTGACGGCTCAGGAACCGCTGCGTTGCAATATAGTGCATTTTTACCTGACTTCCCATCGGACTTCTTATCCCGAACAGAGTATAGGTTTGATTACGCGTCGCATTTCGGGTAGAGTTGGTATAGAGATGACAAAGATCTCTCCTGATTATAAGATGAGAAGCGCCGGCCGTGGGCCGAGTGCCCAGTGAGTCAATTGTCTCGAGTTCGACAATTTTCAGTCACTTGCTAAGCACGGTAACAACGATATTCCAATGAACTGTCTGTGTTTATAGGTATTGAAAACATTCATGATAACAACAATATTCCAATAAAACTGGCTGTGTGTTTACAGGTATTGAATGCATTAATGATAACAACGCGATCATTCATGGTAACAATGATGTTCCAATGAAACGGACTATGTTTATATCTAGGTATTGAAGACATTAATGACAACAACGATATGCCAATGAATCTGACTTTGTTTATAGGTATTGAAGGTGTATATGTATAGGTTTAAAGGTATTGGCATTGAAGGTGTTTATTATAGGTATAGGTATTGAATACATTAATGATAACAACGATATTGCAATGAAACTGACTGTGTGTATAGGTAAAAACTACATTAACGATAACAACGATGCTCCAATGAAACGGACCGTTTATAGGTGTTGAAGACATTAATGATAACAACGATATGCCAATGAAACTGACTTTGTTTATAGATTGAAGGTATAGATTGAAACTTAAAGGTATTGACATTGAAGGTTTACAGGTAGGGATTGAATACATTTATGACAACAACGATATTCCAATGAAACTGACTTTGTGTATAGGTACTAACCAGTGGCGTAGACGAGGATTCCGGGGCCCCCGCCAATTATTTTTAGGGGCTCCTCTATTGTCACAGCAAGATACGGGGTTCAGCCCCCCCCCCCACCGCAGGACCTGAGATCTGGGGTGTTTCCCCTAAAATTTTTGTAGATTAGATTTTCTCAAACGTATTCGGGCAATATTCATCTAAAAATTCTCACACAATTCATGCTTATAGTTATCGTTTTTATTTACTTCCTTTTTCTTTTTTTCCTATCAAAGAACTTAAAACTCGCGACTATTTTTTATGGAAAAGTATTTCCGTAAGAAAACGCTTAAGCAGTGTTGGAAGACGGAAGTTGGAATAGGATAGGAATGAGAAGGAAAAAATATGAACTGATTTGAAAGCACAATCTTTAAGCACTCTTTAAGCACAATTCATGCTTTATCCTCATTCAAACGCATTATTGAAATATACCCCCATAGCCGTCGCGGAGGACTCTTAAATACTCTGATAGTTACGTTAAAAGATACTTACAAAAAACGAAGAAGGAATGCTATTGCAATAATGAAAAAACTTTCCATTCTTTACTTTGTCAAGTTTTTCCTTTCATCTGGCCCGAGGCCCCAACATCGTCGGTCTAAGGGGCCCTCCCGCCTGGCGGGGTCCGCGCTTATCTACGCCACTGGTACTAACGACATTATTGATAAGAACGATGTTCCAATGAAATGGACTGTGTTTATAGGTACTGAATATACATTAATGATAACAACGATATTTTAATGAAACTGACTGTGTGTATAGGTACAAACGACATTAATGATGACGTCCCATGATTTTCATTGCTTTCGCCCAAAACGACTCGCCCAAAAGGACACCGTTTTTCGCCCAAAAATAGAAAGTTGCGATTAGATGGGATTACCCTATTTACACTCGCTTTTGAAACTTTTCAACGCATTTTTTGAGTTTGTGAGTGGATTTTGGAACTTACTGGTGCTCTCTGCATTATTTTCAAGTAATTTTACCCATGAAATCGACCCTCCTGTAGCAAAAGCACTGGCGGCTCGTGGAGGTGAGGCGACAAAAATGAGAGGTGCACAGGATTTTTTTTTTTTTTTCACCTAAACTTTTTTGAAAATTCTATGTTTCATTCACACTTTTTGGACTATTGAAACAAAGCCAGGTGTACTGATAACTATTTTTAACCCTTTTACGTTATTTTTTCAATTTTTTTTTCTTTCTCCTCCATCAAAAAATGTGAGGCAATGGCTCCCTGTTGCCTCACTTGCCTCACCTGGCGGAGCCAACACTGAGCAAAAGTTGGCAACAGACTGATTGCAAATCTTGTTTATTCTTTGACAGTCAATTCTTACCGAACAAAACATAAAGGAACCAACAAGAAATTTGACATAAAAGAATTGGATTGGACGCATGGGCGCCTGCAGTGGCGGCCAAGGGGGGCATTTGCTCCCCCCCCTGAAATTCAAAACAGTCAAAATTTCTTGATGAAAAATGAAAGGTCCAAAAGAAAAATGAAATGTGAATCAAAGGAGTAATAGTTGACGAACTTTATTTTTAGTTTATTTTGCAATTTTAACTCACTTTTTGCCAGGAATAGTAGAATTATACAGTTTTCTTACTATTATTATCATCTGTTGTACCTTTTATTCATAATATCATACACGTCAAAATTATTATTATTTAGATACACCTACAGTCCTACAATGGCACAATAATTGTACACTGTTTCGATGAAAAAGAAAAGAAAAATGTTTCCCCTTTTTCCCAAAGGGGGGGGGGGGGGTGTACCGTTGGGGTTCAATAATTTTGCCACCCCCTTGGAAATTTTTCTGCGGGCGCCCATGATTGGACGTATAGTCGTGGAACCGATTCGGTACCATGGTAGCGTTCTAGAATCAAACCGTTTACTGCGCATCCATGCAAAAAAGATTACATTATCCTGTGATGTAGTATATCTATGTATGTTGAAAAGTGCTGCTACTCATGATCTTTTCTGCATCTAGGCAATATAGGGATGAATTCTAGAACGCTACCCATATTTGACTGAGATCTTCTACCCCCTCCCCCTCCACATCCTCCCTCCACCTCCCTCTTCCCCCTCCCCCTTCCCCCTCCAAGGCAATCGGCGAATTTTCAGGACGAGCGATTGGTGACCGTGAGTTTTGAACAATGTTTAGTGATGTAGTGCGTTGTAACTGATTAAAGCTGCCGCTTAAGTCTCCTCGTTAAAAAGTCAGGAGACTGAGCTTGGGGTTTCAGTTGAATCTTGCCTGCCGTGCGTTAAACGAGACCCCTTGATTCCTGCTCACCCGAGTTCCTATAAAGTGCAGTGCATTACCTACCAATTATTACTTTCGTTTTTTCGGTGTATTGTGTCTCGTCGTTCATCTATACATAGTTTGCATTTAAATATTTCTCTCATAGGTAAGCGTCTTACATCAACTCATTAAATTTTAGAAAGATAGATTTATAAGATAGATACGATAATTTTCCTTGTGATACAAATTTGTTTTTAATAGAGATCGAAATAAATTACCCTGCCGAAAGAATTTTGTGTGGCAGCTGTAGGAATTGAAATATAATTACACAAATTGCGAATTAAAATATGAAAAATTTAAAAAAAAAAATTTTTTATTTTTTTATTTTTTGTTTTAAATCAATAAACCTTGATCAACCCAATACGGCTCACTTAAGCTTTGAGATTTTTTTTTTAATTTCCTGTAAGGGGCTGCAAAGATGTTGAGCCAAAAAATTAATTACACACATCTTCAGTTACATGCATTGATAATTTCAAGTTGATTTGCTAGTGGGGGGGGGGGGGGGGTTCATGGGACAACATTTCCCAAAAAGTGCCAGACGGGTACGGTACATGTGTACCTAATATGGCCTATTGTGATTTTTAGGTAATAAAAAGTAGATAAATCAAAATATGTGATGAAAAGTAATTAATACATTAAATTGAAAAAGGATTTAAAAAGCAAAGGCAAAATAACAAACCGTGTGTCCATTTTTTGTTTTTTGTTTTCATTTTTTATTTTTTTCCATGCAAATTGCATTGCTTTCCATGCGGTGGCCATATTAGGTGCACTTTACCTTCTGTACTCTTTTTTATGATTTCTCCAAGAAGAGAGCAGATAAATTAAAAAGTAAAACTGGATTTTAAACCTCAGAATATGGGTTAAAAGTATATAGGTAAAGTGCAAATTATTAACTTCCCTGAGTGAATGATCACGTCCTATAAAACACCTGCGTGAAATTATAAGCCGGTCAAAAATATGACCTAAAATTTTTCATCTCAACACTGCGTCCATCGTCCACCAATCATCGGTGCATCACCGACTTTCTTCATCGAACAAGTCAATTTGACTGCTAGATCATATTCCTGGCGCTATTTGTCGAATTATCCATGCGAAAAAACAGCAACCGGGCCATACTGGGTACATCCTCCTCATAAAGGAGACACACAGAACATTCTTAAATTAAGCAAACTTTCGCCCTTTCGTTCGATAGTTAGAGAAACTTTGCTAATAACAACTAGTGGACACATTTCTTCGTGTGTATTGATGAATGGGGCAGTTGCAAGGGTCTGAAATTGTGTGTTATTTATGAAAAAAAATGATAGTGCTCGATGAGCCGAGAACGATGGTGCCTTTTGGGGTTTTCCATAAGTGTCCCGGTTTTGGAGAAACACACGTGTAAAATTGTAAAAAATTGTGTGCGTAGTGACGTCACTATGCGAAATACCCATTTAAAACAATGTATTTTGGGCAAAAATCTCATCTCTGGAACAACGGGACTTAATCAGAAACCAAAAGCATATTTGTACTCACCTCAGCAAGTACTTTCATTTTCTTTATAAAAAACACAACATTTCAGATCCTTGCATTTATGCCCTACTATTTTGAATTTATTTCATGTAACTCTAATTTGTGTCTAACCACCGCTCTCGTTTAAGGAAAGGTTGAGTAAAAGGGTTAAAATAAGTAGCGGCTCGTGCGATTTGGCAACAATAGATTCTCTCACTTAAAAACTGTGTAAAAATAATCGATTTTTTGGTGAGGCATCGTGCCTCACCTTGTATCGATCTTTCTGCATTGATTTAGATGGAAAAGTAGCACGATTGCCAGATTGCTTAAGCGGCTGCTGGTTAAAATTATTGTTCTACCATAAAAAGAAATCGATGAAATCATGTCAACTATTATATAGGTAATAATCAAAGAAGTGTATAGTCTTTATGATCGAATCGGAAAACTGTGTTATTCCAATGGGGGTTGATTCTCTGATTTAGTCAAACAGGTCAATCCGATTGCACTGTAATCTTTTGCTCCCTTCTTGAACAATGAAAGCTAAAGAAATAGGTTAATGCAACCAACATTTTAGACCTCAATAGGAAATTTTTTTAAAGGAACAATATTACAAAATAAGAGAGAAAAACTGAAATATGAATAGTTTTTAATTTTTAAATGTTAGTGAACCCATCCCTTCACTTAGCCCTTCATTTAACTAATTTAAATTTTTCTTCCAAGGAAAACGTGGGCGGTAGAAAACCGCCAGCTTCCTCCTTTCCCACCTAACTGCATCCATGCTTGCAAATCTCTTTTAAAAATTACATTTATAAAATAATCACTATCACAACATTTCTTATTCAATTTATTTCGGCAGGGACGGCAAAGCATAACTTGCTTGAAATCTGTCGCCCCCCCCTCCACCCCACTTCTACGTATTAAATTAACCTTCTAATGGCTCAGTTATTCCGACAGATCACCACACTCGATCGCTCAAATTGTAAGGATAGTTAAATATTCCTACTCAGCTGTGCTGGTTTTGCATATGCCGTGGATTGAAGGCGCTCCAAGGCGAAAATGAACTGAATTGATGTGCAAGTAGATGGTGTAATAAAGCCAGAGAGAGAGCTAGCTAAAAAAATTACCTTAACCTTACCTTAAAACCTTAACCTGTGGCTAGCTCATAGGAAAGAGAGCTAATGAGATTTTCATTTTAGTTAGACGTCACACCATATTCGAATGGGAGCATTATTTAAATCATCAGAAACTAGAACTTGCCTTTAGAGAATGGATGGCGAGTTTTAATATTTATCGACTGATCAGATCAACCGTTTCAACGACATTAATACCACTTTTAAGAAAATTTAGTAACATTCGTGTTTTTTTTTTTTTTTTTTTTTTTTTTTTTTTTGCGAAAATGAAAGTATATCCCTGGTAGACCGATGTAAGCCGGCTGCATCGGAGTGAATCTCTGATAGACTCTGTGCACAGTGCAAACCGGGTTACCGGAAATGTATACTTTCATGATTTCCGCCAAGAAAGCATCCCGTATTTTACTTAATCTTCACTATTTTGGTGAGAAATGTCGTAGAAACGTCCATGATCTGTCAAATAGAGTTACAAGAATCTATTAAAATAGATTTTTACATAGGTTTCAAAAACGAAAAAGCGCGATTGCCGGTTTGCAAAAGCCGCAACTGGCTACTATCTTATGGCATCTATCGTGCGCTTTTGCCGGTATCTCCTCTGATCAAAATTGTGCATTTTACCGTATATCTAAAGTTAGAAATCATATTGTTTAAGGCTTAAAAGAAATAGAATACACCAGAACTCGAGAAACCTTGAGTGCTAGATAGCTAGATCTGTCTTTAAATAGCACCCCGTGTAAAGAGTTTAGGTTTTCGCTTCCGAACTCCAAGACCGTGAACTTGAATTACTCACAGCCTAAAGCTATATACGTAAAGGACTGGTCTTTAGAACCTGAGATCCGCTCTTTACCAGAAACCATCATCAAGACAGTTATGAAGACTTGTAATAAGGAGCAAACCCCATGTTATATGACCCCTTATTTTATACAAACCGCCTCGCGTAATGTGTGGGTATGGGGCCGCGAGTTGCTGGTTACGCTGACCATAGCATTGAAAAGGGAGAGAAGAAGAAGAAGGAAAGATAAAACGCACTTCAATTCCTGTCATGACTCTGCATTCGATGAAAAAGTAAATCAATTTTACTGCTCTCTTTCTCAAAATGATATGATTCGAGCGCGTAAATAAAATTCAAATGAGTGTCAATTCTCAAGCAAATCGACAATTTTGAAGCGAGTTTCTCTAGATGAACTTTATTACTCGCCAATTATTAGTTATGCGCATGGAATTACTCATACCCTTGCTTTTGCCTCATGCCTCACAATCAGGTGTGTTATTTTCTATGCGCCCACCGCCCACCCATGCCCAAGTCCATGTGAGATGTGGACAGTGTTGCCAGATCCTCATGGGCGAAGCCAGCAATTCGGCAACTGTGGATTCTTCCGATTTGAACGTATGAGAAACAATCGATTAGAAACTGGGCCACGGCCCCCTCAAGAATCGATTGTTTCTCATACATTCAAATGGGAAGAATCCACTGTTGCCAAATTGCTAGCTCCGCCTATGCAGATCCTGTGGCTTCTTTTATGTGTTCTTATGGGAAAATGCGCAAGATCTAGCAACACTGAGTAGCGAGCCGTAACATTTGCAAACGATGTATTTTTTCTATTTACACTTAACGAAAGAATCGAATGTTTCGATCGCCGGCGATGACTAGTTTTGTCGACTTTTCTAATGTGTTTAAAGGGGTAAAAGTAAACGTTGCCAACTTGCACGCCTCGCCACTGGCAACACTGAATGTGGATCTGCAATGCGCGAGCGCAAATACCGTGTAAAATTCAAATCGACTCTCAAGTGTCAAGTCAGATTTAGTGCACAAATTGGCGTGTTTTCCGATAAAATGGGATGTCGCACAGTGATGTAATCTTTGGAGGGGGGGGGATTTTTGCTCATTTATTATTTGAGATGGGGAGGGCAAATTATCGTTTTGTCCCCCCTCCTTTTGAGGAAAAATAGGGGGGAAATGAGCGAGAGAGAGAGGGGGGAGAGAGAGAGGGGAGAGAGAGAGGGAGAGAGAGAGAGAGAGAGAAGAGATGAGATGAGAGAGAGAGAGAGAGAGAGAGAGAGAGAGAGAGAGAGAGAGAGAGAGAGAGGGGGGTGTGTGTGTGTGAGAGAGAGAGAGAGAAAGAGAGAGAGAGAGAGAGAGAGAGAGAGAGAGAGAGAGAGAGAGAGAGAGAGAGAGAGAGAGAGAGAGAGAGAGAGAGAGAGAGAGAAAAGAAAAGAAAATAAAAGAAAAGAATTGACTGGGAAAAAACTATGCAAGATCTTTATTTAATGTTTTTATGAACATAAATACATGTTATAAACATAAATAGTATAGGCCAGATCGAAGTTCGATGCATCGATCGAAGTTCCGATGTTTTCCTGACATCGAATGGATTCGATGCCTACTAATGTTGATGGCAATCGATGCATCGAAACTAGTTATTTGTAGATATATTGACTTGAAAAAAACAGACCTTTTTTCCTCTTAAAAACCATCCCAAAAGCATGAAAAAGTACATGATTTCCAGTGGTTTCGCTTTATGGACTTGTTAAAGTTTCTTTCGATGCATCGATAAAATTTCGATGTTTTTTGGACATCGAACTTCAATGCATAAAACTGGAAATTGCACAGGCCTAAAACAGTAAAACATCAAATAATGGACGTCCACAATTTTGTTCCTTCAAAAGTGCGGCCTGGCTATAATTTAGAAATACTATTTGGCAATAGCTTGCATCAGAAATTAGCTCAGAAAAAAAAGTCACGGTCATTGAAAAGTTTCATTTGTCCAATAACGTTTTCGTCCCAAAAAAGAAATCGAATGCGTCGAATCTATCTGTGATTTTCTGAAATTAGTATGGTTTAAGGTCCAAAGTTTGAACATTTTGGCGACTTTTTCGGCCGACGCAATCTTGAAAATAATCTTGGCTTGGCGATCCGTTTTTTTTTTTCTCTCTTTTTTTTTCTGGAAAAAAAGTGATTTAAGTTGCAGAAATCCATCCTAAATAGAACGGTGGCGACCTCTTAGTGTTATCTATTGGGGAGTATAATATTACGTAGATGAGGAATTTTGTTCATGAATTGAAAAAAAAAAAAAAAAATCATCGAATTTCTTGGATCCTTATGAGACATGACAGAGGAAACGAGTTTACTCAGAGGCCAGTGAAGTGTCATTCCGTTCAATGTTATCCATCTTCCCTTATTTCGCAATTCAGAGCTCATTTAGGAACCTAGCTCTATAAAAAAATACTGTCATAAATAACGTAAAATGCAATTCCCTTGCAAATTGTTCTTCTTGAACGTCATCTAAAAAGTGTAAATAGAAAAAATCCTTATGTTTGGCTCTCGTGGGATTTTCCCTCCTTTTATCGCCAACGATTAAACAGCTTTTCATTTGAGCTTCGTGCGTGATCTTATGCGATTTTTCTGGTCACTTTATTTTTTTTCTCCACATCGATCTTTCTCTCTCTCTCCCTCCCTCCCTCTATCTCTCTCTCTCATCTCCTCGAGATAATTGCAAGTCGTTTGCATCGAAATGCATCGTCTATCAAGTGGTGACAATCTCCACGGTGTTCCATCCTGTTGTAACAATCAGCGGGCGGTCTCAATTACCGGAAGCAGTTGCCGCGACTTTGTATGTTTTCTCGCGTGCTTACCGTCGCTTAGGCTTAGAAACAAATTTTCATTTACTTGTGATTGCGTCTTAATAGAAAGAAATGGCAAATGCTCAAAAGCCATCAACCATGTTGTATCTTGTGTTTTTTTTTTCTCTCTTTCTCTTTTTTCTGATAAATCGTTTTATAATTTTTACGCCTGCCCTCCCCCTCCCCCCGCCGCGGCCGCGGTCGTTAGGATAAAAAGTGAATTTGAAATCAGCATCATTTGAACTTGCATTTAATTGTTCGTCCACCCCCCCCCCCCTCCCTCTCTTCGAGAATCGACAATTTACTCGTCAAATGAGCAAGTCTTCTTCTTGCACTGTACCGATGTCTCTTTCCTTTGAATCTACGCATAAATATCGATTTATTACACGATAAGGATCGATACTTTTCGATAGGTTTAGATGGAGAAGGGAGCACTTTATACGATGCGGCAATTTCGTGCGAGACGCAGTCGTATGATAAAAGATTGAGCAATTAATCAAAAATTAAATAATTATCATCATTTCACTGAAGCATCATCATTTTAAAAGCATATGTAGGATAAGTCGTGTCTAGGACGTCTGTATTAGTGCCTTGCCTACAGCGCGGCATGACTTGCAGAAAGACCTATTTTTACCAGGATACAGCATATGACAAAAATGTTTGAGCAAAACTGCAATTATTCAAAAATTATACCGAAAAAAAGAAAGTCACTATAGTTTACACTCATCTGATTATATCAGATAGTTGAATTTTGGGTGGGGGCAGTGGCGTCGCGTGCCATCTGGCAACAATGCAACTACTCCCTTTAAACTCATTAAAAGTATTGAATTTTCCTTGTGCACTGTGCACCCCCTGAATTCGATATTTTACATGAGCTTAAATGGATAGAATACATTGTTGCCAAATTGCACGCGACGCCACTGGGTGGGGGTCAGCATTATTTTGCAGTTTGTTGTATTACTCCATTATGCATAATATAGCATAGCTCCAAACAGTGGCGTAGCGTGCAATGTGGCAACGTTGTAATGTGTTCATTTAAACCCATGTAAAAAGGTCAAATGCGAAGGTGTTCACCGAACACCCAACAGTTCGATCTTTTTCATGAGTTTAAATGGACACCTTACATTGTTGCCAAATTGCATGCGACGCCACTGGCTCCAAAGTAAAGGGAATTTTTTTTTTGACGCCGAAAAATATCATTGAGATTGTATCATATAAAACTTCTAAAAAGCTACCGAATGAACAAATATCTGTGCTAATGGGTTTTTTATAGCAAGTTATACATCGTTGAAATTATACAGCTTTTTAAGAGATGACAATTAATGTCATTCAGTCATTGTAGAATGGCCTTTTGACTCTTCGTAAAAGCGGTGTGATTTCAATGCATCACTTTACGGTTTGGTCTTTTTTTTATTAAACTTGCTCAACCCCTCTTGACAGATTCATTCATAGACGGATTTCACAGAAATTCGTTTATTTACTTGAAATACACATATCCAGTGGCGTAATCTTAGGGGGGGCATGACCTTTTTGCCCCTCCAATATTTGAGAAGGGGGGTGGCAAAGTATCATTTTGCCCCCCCCCCCCAATAATTTGATGAAAAAGAGGAGGGAAAAAGAGGGAGGGAGAAAAGAAAAGACGGAAAAATACAAAAAAATAAAGAAAGGAAGGAATAATTACAGGAACCGAGAAGCAAAAAATGGCAAAAATAAGTGGCTCTATTTTACCCTGAAACTGCACCTAAAGTACAAAGGGTGTCCCAAAAGTAAGTGGACTGATGCTGTCATTTCAAAAGTATTCAACCTAGAGACTTGGTCTTGGTCTTATTTTAAAGATCAAATCATTTTCTATCGATTAAGACCAAGATCAGCTCATTTCATTAAAAATTAAAAAAGTTATGACGGTTTTTGTGACGGGTGAACGCGCGCCGCCTATAGGTTTTTGGCAATAATTGTTGAATTGTTTTCTTCTCATCTCTTATACACTTCCAGTGAACTTTTTTCACTTGAAACTACTTGCCAACACCTTAACCCGCCGTCACTCGCGCCCTAAAAACTTCCGCGAGTAGTCGCGCGGGGTCGTTTTCGACCCCAAAGTTCTTTCGTCCCATTTTACCACCGCCATTCAAAATATTTATTTCAACCATGCAGAATAGTAATAAGTATGTCTTTTTAAAGCATTTCACGTGAAAACTCGATTTAAAAAAAGAATTTTACGTTCAGTAATTGATATATTGTAATCTGTGTCGGAAAAACCCTAAAAATGTGATATTTTCCAGATTTTTATCGGTCAGCTGCCTTTAACTAGTTTTGAAACTCCTAAACCGAGGTTTTTTTACTTCTAGGCACTACTGAAGATAATTTCATGAAAAAAAAGTATGGGGTTATGGGGGCAAGTTTTCGAGATATACCCCCCTCAATACCCCTCCTATATTTAGTCCTAAAATTTTGGAGATGAAACAACTAACCATCTGAAAAACTTTATTTTTTACCGAATGAGATGGAATAAACGCCAATTAAGGTAAGCAAGATTCTATCAACCAACAAACGGAATCGAAATTGAGGATTCAGGGGAGGGCTGGAGGGGAAAAGGGGGTTGGGGGGTTAGCAAAGTGGAGATCCTTGAAATTTTTTTTGCTGTGATCTTTTTGCTTTTCGTACATGATTCCAGATACCCTTTTTCACCTCCCTTCCGCTTTTCCCCTACCATCCACCTTCATTTCCCCTCTCATTCCCTTTTTTCCCTCCCCACTCCCCGCCCCATGTGATATAATCAAACTTTCGCAGAAAAAAACAAAAACATTTATGATAAGTGGCGTCGCGTGTAATCTGGCAACGCCGCATTTCGTGGATTCAAATGCATGAAAAAAGTCAAACTAATGGAGGTGCGCAGTGCATTCCCTCGAATCGACACTTTGCACGGGTTTGAATGGACAAAACGCAGTGCTGCCAGATCGCAAGCGGCACCGCACTGATTCAGGTAAAAATGGATACGTAAGAAATTGGGATAAACGAGTAATTTAGAAAAAAACAGTGAGAGCAAACATTAGATTTGCTGAAAGTATTGTAGTAAGTATAGAAAAGTAAAAAACCAACGGCAATCACATCCCGCAAGTGTAAACAAGGCACAGAATCCACGTTTACGTTATGTTCACTCGGTCACATTTTATGAACGTGAGTAGTCGCGCGGGGTCGAAAACGACCCCAAGCAACTTTGACGCGTCCGTGCTTCAAAACGAATGATTGAATTAAGTTCATACTAACAGAGTGGGTAGTCCAAACCCTTGAAGGAAGGTACTGAAACGGACGAGCTAAAACTTTAAAATTTTCATGGACAAAATTGCATTTTTCTGACACCTGGGGTCGTTTTCGACCCCGCGCGAGTGATGGCGGGTTAAGCGACGTGGCATACGCGTCTGCCGGCTTCAGTCGTTGTCTAGGTAACGAGATAAGACAGACGATTCGCAGGAAAAATCAGGAGCAATCTCGCCACGGCACGCGCCGGTCAGCACTTGTTCACTGTTCAGGACGCGCGCGCGGTATGCTGGGGATTTTGCGGCCGCATAGATCAAATTTTACCCGTGAATTTTTAGAGAAGAAGGGTATTAAACTGTTGAGACAACCACCGTACAGTCCAGATCTCGCACCATGCGACTTCTGGCTGTTTTGAACATTGAAAAGGGATCTTTGTGGACGAAGATTTGAGACTAAGGCTGAAATCAAGACAGCAGTTCAAAAAACCCTAAACAAATTCCAGAAGAAGAATTTGAGAAGACTTTTCTTAGGAAACGGGAGGAAAGAATGCACAAATGTCTGGAAAGTGGCGGAAAATACTTTGAGATGCAACCGGAAATTCAGGTGGAGTCGGGGGATAGCGGAGTAGAAGATTAATAATTGGTAAGAATTTTTTTTGTCAAAAACCTATAGGCGGCGCGCGTTCACCCTTCACAAAAACCGTCATAACTTTTTTAATTTTTAATGAAATGAACTGATCTTGGTCTTAATCGATAGAAAATGATTTGATCTTCAAAATAAAACCAAGATCAAGTCTCTAGGTTGAATAGTTTTGAAATGACAGCATCAGTCCACTTACTTTTGGGACACCCTTTGTAAATCTAAAGTGAAAAATTCCTCTGTTGTCAATGAGGTAAAGAAAATATACATTGAGTCTACTAACTTCTGTTCAGTCGGTTGGTTATTTTGGAAAGATTCAATAGCTTAAAATATAGTCTGAGAGAACCCAAAGGTTCAAATTTTTCTGGGGGAATACCCCCAGACCCCCTATTACCGGAAAGTGTCCCCCCAGATTCCCCATAGTATCGGACTATTTGCTACCCGAGCAACAGTTTCCCAAAGCCTAGAAATATCAGCTTCATCAATAAGCTGAAAACCCACACTGAAAAGTTACCTTTTTGCCTAAAAAATGAAGAAAATAAACGTAAAATCTATTTTTAATTTGTTTACATTTGGTGGCATTTGTATGCGATAACATTGCTTAAAATGACGTCTGAGAGAGCCTGAATTTTCAAATTTTTCCAGGGGAGGACCCCCGGACCTCCCTCTCATTGGGGGTCGTCCCCCCAGACCTCCCATAGTGCATCTCCCAAAAGTTGGTTTGCCCCCCCAATAAAAATCCCAAGTTTACGCCACTGCACATATCGTCTCCCCTTGAATTTAAGTCCGCTTGTTTTGAATGCTGCATCGGGTTAACATTCCTCTACATAATATCTACTTTCTTTCATTTCATGTTATCAGTTGACTGTTTTAACTTTCAGGTCGAAGATGGACAGTTTAATTACATCAAGTTTAGCGGTATTGTTCCTTTGCTCTTATATCTCGGCAGCATCAACTTCCAACAACGGTTATTATGGTAAGAAAGCATGATACAAGATACAAATAAACTTCAGACTAACGATGCATTATGTACTACCGGCCTATTTAAAAGAAAAAATACACTTTGCTTTGAAGCCTCGCACACAGCGACGTCGTGTGAAATCAGGCAAATCAACATTTCGTCCATTTGAACTCGCGTGAAATATCGATTAGAGAGAGTGCACTATGCACCCCAATAGTTCGATCTTTCTTACGGGTTTAAATGGACCAAATGCAAAGTTGCCATATTGCTGGCGAACGACGCGACGCTTGAACTTATTATACACAGTCTTGCCATAAGTCTGGGATCTCAGTTTTTTTCAAATAACTCGAAAACGGTTGAATAAAAGTATATAAACACTATAATATTCTGAAAGTAGACAAAAAATTCTACAAAATAATGGCAAAATGGTGACCATGGGTTGCGTGAAGTCTAAGCAAAAGAGCGGTAAACAGAGCAACCCCGATAACCCTTTTGACGTTTGTTATCCTCGCGCATTGAACAGGAGGTACTGATAGTGTTTTGAAGGAGGCCCGTGGACTACAGATAGTGTTTTTAAGGAGGCTCGTGTGTAGCCGCAGGTAAAAGCTGATAACACTTTTCCAGCATCTTTGTCATATCAATTCAAGAGATATGTCTTCGTGTATTGACCATAACATCGGCCATAAAGCAAAAGACATCCTCCAAGCTGCTTCCAAGATACCGCGCTGCAAACCATCCGGAATGCAATTGATGAATTTCCGAATCGCCTGAAACAGTGTGTTGCGGCAAAAGGGGGCCATTTTGAATAAGGAAGTCTCAAAATTGGTATGGAACTTTTTTCACTAATAAACACACATTTTATGGTAATTTTCACACAGCTCATTTTTTATTCTAACATTTTTAGCCGCTGAGAAACCTTCAATTAAAATTAAACCCAATCCAAAATCACAAACGTCCAACGACCTATCGAGGTTGCTCTGTTTACCGCTCTTTTGCGGAAACAACACGCAACTCATAGTTGCCAATTTGATACTGTTTTGTAGCATTTTTGTCTACTTTCAGAATATATAGTGCTTAGATACTTGTATTCGAGTTATTTGAAAAAGAAAAAAAAACTGAGAGCCCAGACTTATGGCCAGACTGTGTAAGCATTGGATATAGTTCATTATTCTTTGAAGGTGAAGGACTAATCTCATACCTCGAACACAAAGAGAGAAAAAAAGGAATGCTGAGGAAGTTATACCTGTGATTTTTTATCACAATCAGTCGGAAATTCAAGCAACCGGCGATGTAACCTTAACCTTCTTACCTGTTTGGATGAGCCTAATTTATTCGTATTGGTACATTCAAATACTCTGCTTCAACGAGCAATAACCATAGAGATGTATCCTGAAATCTTAGTTTGAAGACACCATAGAGGAGGCAGTCTCGGAGGGGATATCTCATGGACATTTCAAACATGGGCGGATCCAGCAATCTGGCAACTGTGTATTCTTCCCATTTGAATGCGTGAGAAACAATCGATTAGACAAGGGGCTATGGCCCCCTCGAGAATCGATTCTTCATCATACGTTCAAATGGGAAGAATACATGGTTGCCATATTGCTGGATCCGCCCTTGATTTCAAAGGGGCTCGGTTTGTTCGTCTCTTATATCTTTAACCTTAAATTAAAAAATGTGACGAACTCGTGTGAAAATAGTTTTGAAATGAAGGTGTCCGTGTTTTGGAGTGGCTATGTCTGGACAGAGAAATCGATATTTCCATTTCTTTCCAAAGGATTTACGCAAAAAAGAAACTGACTCACAACAGAACTTAGCAAAATTTTCTCACCTGGATGGTTGTAATAAAATTCTGTGTCGAAAAAGCCACTGAAAAAGGCTTGCACTTTCATTTTAAAACCAATTTCAATATGTTTTCGAAACAAATCTCTTCATTTTACCGCGCTCCTAACATTTTGCTTGTAAATAGGTCTCGTAGTAACATGCAAGTACCAGAAGTACCTACCCACTGAAATGGCGGTGAAGTACCAATAGAAAATTGAAGAGAATATTATGAGAATTCAAAATTGAAATGGAAATATTTACTTGGCACATTTTGAATTGAATTCAATGTCCACTTGCATTGCATTACCGATGTGGCAGGAAACCCATAAAAATATGATCAAACAAAAAGCAGAGCGAAGATGCCTGAATTGTGCCAATTTGTGTACTTTGACATTAATATTATTCCTATCATTAATGGCATTTACTTCATTTTATCATTAGGTAAATGTATCGGCATTATTGCATTAGGTTGTCATTGGGTATATTATTTCATTTTCTCGATTATTTATTTAAATATTTTTCTTTTCAGAATGGTACAAACGACCCTGTAAACAAAACGACCCAGCTTTCAATGACTGTCTACTACGGACAGCAAGGATCGCCAACCCTAAAATGAAAAATGGTATGACTTTAAATCAAAGATTTGAACTAACCGAAAACAATTTTGATTCCGTCCAATTCACGGTTCTGTATTTGCAATTAAAACAGTTCGTGGTTCGGTTCAGGTCCGCGAGGACAATAATAGGCTCGGTTCAAACCAGGTCAAATAAAAAAGGACTTTTCAGTGAAAGAAGACATTTTAACAAAAATACTTTATAAATTGATATACAGGGTGGAACAAAACTATAGACATTTATTTTCACGGCATGTTTTAGAGGTAAAAACAATATATTTTGTTTCTTCCCACAACGTGTGTCCACAAATGCCTTTCTTTTGAGCTAGAGCCCCAAAAGTTTTGAAAAATGTATGATTTATTCGGAATGGCGTCTATGACTGTGAACCAAATATGTCATGAAAATGGGTGTCCCATTAAATTTTTAGGCGTAGAATTCATTAATGACCACGAAAAATTCAGAAACTATAAGTCTGTCAATACTATTCATGGGCGTCATTTAGGGGGGGCTGGGGGGGGCAATTGCCCCCCCAAGGATTTGAAGTCAGGCTCAAAAACTGGCATGAATTATATTGATGAGCAAAAAAAAAAAAGGTCGTCCGATTATTGCCCCCAAAAGACGGATCTTTGGCTCTAAAATTATATTGATGAGCAAAAAAAAAAAAAAAAAAAAAAAAAAAAAGGTTATCCGATTTTTTGCCCCCTCCAAGCCGAAAATTATAATGATGAGCAAAAAGAAAAAAAGAAAAAAAAGGTCATAAGATTGTTTGCCCCCCCCCCCCAAGCCGAACTTGAAATGACGCCCATGATACTATTCATGTAATCTGGTGCCTTTAACGGCACAAATTTTAAGTAACGGATAACAAATTTGATAAATAATTAATTACCTGACTTAGATGAGGGGAAAAAGAACTTTCAAAAAGATTTTTGGTCTCGCGCATTTTTTCGCGCGTTTTATGAGAGATAATTGCTGCGCAGTGTGGAGAAGTCAGCGCTTTTACTCTGGTGGGTGACATCAGTAAGTCTGTAAAATCTTCCACTCCGCTGCTTCTTCGAGTCACCCGCCATACTCTGTGTAGAGCGTCGATGAAAAAACAGTGGAGGCACGTACAGTACAATCCGGCAACGTTGACTTTAGTCAAAGGTCGACATATTGGGGGTGCACAGTCCATTCCCTCGAATCTACATTTTACAAAAATTTACGTTGCCAGATTGCACGCGCCGCGGCCGCCACTGTGAAATAATACTAATGATTTTAAAGAGTAAAGAAACGTTGTTCCCTGCAGGTGATCCTGAAAGAAATTTGCCCAGTATCAACCCATTTTTCCTACCGTCAATGGAAATCCGAACTGGCTCGGAGCAGGTCGGTCTCAAATTGAAAATGAAGAACGTCAATATTTTTGGAATCGGCGATATTGACATCCTTGGTCTCAAGTAAGCCCTTTTTTATTCTATCAATGAATGAAAGTGATTATTATTGATGTAGTTTTTCTCTATATCTTTCAATGGAACCCCGAGTATTTAGAAGTATATACCTTCCATTCAAAGTATAGTATCAGTTTCACCACATCTTATCCGAGCTGGTCCGATGCATTCCACAATGCTCCCGGTTGCAAGCTTTTGCAACGGGTTATTTTTTCTATCCGTGCATCAAAGTCTCTAGCCGTCCTCATTCTCTTAGTTAGATGATGTTACTGTCAAACTACACGAGATATAACAATTATTCTGACTGAGTCGTCTCTGAAGTGGAGACCAGATCGACCAATAATTATTGCCCTCGTCCATCGGTGCCCATTGAAAGGGGGTGCTTGGACACCCCCGTCCCCCCCTCCCACCCGCTAATTGACAGTTCTGGGGAAAACGAAACTACTTTTTCATGCTATTTTTAGAGATTATGGGAGCTGTCACTCTATGGTGACCCTCCCTGGAGTTAGACTATTTTGTCTAGCGTGCTTTTTATTTATTTATTTTTCGTCAATTGAAAGGTTTTTCTTCATTTAAAAAAAAAGAAAAAGAAAAAAAAAAGTTTTTTGTCAAAAGGGCGGATATTACACTTTTTTTTTAAATGACTGTAACTTATTACCTATCTACTAATGAACTTCCGATAAAAAAATTAACGGATTATAAAACCTGAGAGTTATTACAATTACAATTAATTATAATTTTTATTTGAAAAACAGATTTTTTCAAATTCTCGGAACTGCACAGAAAACTTTAAACTTGATTTTCATCAATTCCGCCCTATTTGTTTCTCTTTTGACCGCAAAAGAGCGACGAAGAGACATTCAAATGAAACTTTTTACTATACAAGCTCTTCACATTTTCTAAAATGATTGTAATCGAAGGTTTGCAGAATATTGAATGTTGAATATTCATGCCAGAATTGGAGAAATTACTACATATGTATTCATGGATCAAATTTTGCGAAGCGTCGTAACTTTTTTTCCTCAACTGTAAAATAACTCAAAAAGTTTGACCTTGATTATTTCACGAGACCGCTTATTTTCTCTTTGACCGGAAGGAGATTATTTAAACGGAAACGATTTTTGATTCCAGAGGTAATATGACAAAGCGGAAGATAGAATGGCAGATTTTAACAAAAACCATCAATCTGGATGGAGATTATGAAGCAGGCGGCAGAATTTTAATCCTACCAGTCACAGGCAAAGGCAAATTCGACTTCACTCTGAGTAAGTGAATGAATGTTAAATCGGTTTTAATATACCGATTATAAATTTTTCATACTGACACGTTCGGGCATCATTTGATGACCAACTTGTTTTCATACACACATACACAGCACAAAAAAATTCATCATTTAAATTGATGCAAATTTTGCGAGGAGGAATCAATTCGCTGATATAGTTAGAGTTAGCAAAAGGCATACTCTACCAAGAGTTCAAGTTACTTTTTACTAACTTCTCCCTGGCATTCCATAACCTCAAAACCTATTGACTTGTCTGCTCAAATTGAAAAATAAATAAAGGAGGTGTGAAATAAATAATGCATAGCTTATTAGCTCCCAATGCGGTTGGTTACCTCTTCAGTGACATAGCGTGCAATTCGGCAACGTCGCATTTTGTGTGTTGTATTTTGTCTTGCAGTTTGTGCGTTACTCACGCAAAAGGTTTGAATTCGGGGGTTTTCATCGAACATCCAGATGTTCCATCTTTTTCGTGATTTTAAATGGGCGAAATGCCACGTTGACAAAGTGCGCGCTACACCACTACTTTGCGTATATTTAATTGCATTTTGCAATGGGTCTGTTGCAAACTTTTGCTACAACGATTAAGAGTGTTCAATCTAACGTAAAATCGCCTGAAAAGTCCCATCGGTGGCATCAGAAAGTCATAAAATGCAATAATAAACTCACAAGAGGCGTTTAATGAAATCCAAGATGGCGGAGAAATATCGAGCAATCTGTATGCATGCACCGTGAACATCCAAGGATGGCCAACCTCACAATATCGATCACAGCCAATCACAACGTAAACAAACACATAACCTCTACCTCCAGTGAGGTTGTCAAAGTTGGCCATCCTTGGATGTTCACGGTGCATGCATACAGATTGCTCGATATTTCTCCGCCATCTTGGATTTCATTAAAAGCCTCTTGTGAGTTTATTATTGCATTTTATGACTTTCTGATACCACCAATGGACCAAAAGTTTGCAACAGACCCATTCACCGATGACTCCACTGATACACTAAAATATCACACAATTCAGTTCAGTGTATACCAGCCAATGCACGAAAAAACTCGCATCTGTAATATTTTCTCAGTCGGTGGAATCATCGCCGTCAAATTATTATCAAAATATCCGCACTTTTTTCTACTATTAAAGTCAGGTTTGGAGACTCCGACGGTTGAGCAAACATTACAGGTGAGAGCA
This sequence comes from Trialeurodes vaporariorum, assembly GCA_011764245.1. Classification (NCBI taxonomy): domain Eukaryota; kingdom Metazoa; phylum Arthropoda; class Insecta; order Hemiptera; family Aleyrodidae; genus Trialeurodes; species Trialeurodes vaporariorum. Next base: position 73,688,161 of record VMOF01000111.1, read on the forward strand.
TCTTTGTGTATTACAGGCATACATAGAACTGAACTGTGTAATCTTTTGGTCAAACGGTGGAATCATCGGTGAATCGAAAAATGTCATTAAATATGCACAAAAGTTCAGCTCTCGTTATCCGTCAGAAACATGAAGTATATGCATTTTCTCAATCATTGACTACGTGTCGTCAATATTGAGACCGTTGCGACGCGACGGTAAAAACAGCTCCAATGGCGTGTGATGACATCTTCTGTATCTCTCTCTTTCCTTCATTACCTGCCACAGTTATAAGAAAAGGACAATAGATGAGCAAAGCAAGCAGAAGCTGTGGCTTCCCTCTCTTATTTTTCTTTCTTGATGCACGTAATAATGTAGAGAAAAGAGGGATAGAAGATTTCACCACACGCCATACCGTTTATATGACATCATATTTCTCCCCAGCCTGAAAAAAGTCAATGTAAATTATATGTATAAGGCAAGTTTAAGGTGATTCCAGGCGAAACTATTCCAGGTTTCATATAATGGATAGCGCGTTGTTGGCACTTCAGAATTAAAACAGAGAAAAAACGCAAAATTCAAGATCGCTGCTGCACTTATTGTGTAATTTTTTATGATTTTTTTTTTATTTTTTTTTTTATTTTTTTTTTTTTTTATTTTTTTTTAAATCCAAAAATGAGCAATATTGATTCAGAATTAAAGTCGTGATATTGGAGGAGACTTTTTTCGTAAAGCATAATAAATAGTGAGTGCGACTGAGACTATGTCCATCTCACTCGCACTCATTGGGGGCTTATGCGAATAGGACTTTTCTTATTTCCAATTATCCTGGCTTTGTGTTTTAGTTTTTTAGTCCGAACATTTCAGGGAATATTCCTATGTGATTATGCTCGCAAGAGTCGACGATCCTCAAATTTGTGCTTATTGCGTGTATTGATCAATTTTGGCCATTAACTGCGTTTACTTTTTGAGCAGCGCACAGTGCAGTGAGAAAAATGCTCCAAAACCGCTTTAGACAGCTTCACTCGGCAAATAATGTAGGTAGGTCTTTAAAAACTGACATAAAACACCTCCTTTTGTGGAAAGGAAGATATAGCCTTTTCAAATTCTTACGCATCTTAATTTTTGACCGAGAAATCCTGCTCTCAATAATTTCTCACGAGACCAGGATTTCTCGGTCAAAAATTAAGACACTTGAGAATTTGAAAAGGCGATTGCTCCCTTTCCACAAAAGGAGAAGGTGTTTTATTTCAGTTTTTAAATATCTAGATAATTTGCCGAGTGAAGCTGCGTAAAGCGATTTTGGAGCATTTTTCTCACTGCACTGTGCAGCGCGACGTTGTGCCAGTGGCGGCTCGTGCGATTTGGCAACAATGTTTTCCTTCCATTTGAATCCGTGTCAAACAATCGATTGTTGGTGAAGCGCTGCTTCACTGTCAAATCGATTGTTTTACATAGATTCAAATGGAGGTAAAACACTGTTGCCATATTCCACTAGCCGCTGCTGCGTTGTGCCAATGTTTAGAGTCGACCCTGATACGATATTAATAACACAACACTGTCAAAGTGCACTGAGGTGACTCTTAAACCCTGAATCCTCCGAAATCAATCATGGCTCGTGGAGATTTGAGCTCGGTGAAATGCATGGACCATTTTTTATCAGGGATAAAGGAATTAACTTGTTAAAACAACAGGCTGAAAAAAGCACGACTCGTATACAGTTTCTCTAGTCCCATGTTCTTTCCTCGATCGCATGCAATCAATGTATTATAAATAGCTTAGCCTTTACGTAACCCAACCTACCGTCAGTATTGTTAACTTGTCGGTAGAGGTTTTTCGTCATTGACTCATTGCCATTCACCAACCACCAACCACCGATCACCTCAGTGCCCTGATCAGAGCTGCCGATTTGCGTAGATTTAATGACATTTTTAAAATCACCGATGATTCCACCGGTTGAGAAAAGATTACATAGTTCAATTCAATGTATGACTGTAATGCACGAAAATACTCTGATCTGTAATCTGTTCTCGATCGGTAGAAATTCTGTTAATTAATTAAAATATACCGGTTGAGAAAAGATAAAAGACGCTATTTTTTTCGTGCATTACAGTCATACACTGAACTAAACTCTGTAATCTTTTCTCAACCGGTGGAATCTTCGGTAAATTTCAAAATGTAATTGAATCTACGCAAATCGGCAGCTCTGCCTTGATCTCCCTATGCCTCTGACGTGCGAGTGTAACCCTGCACTCTTGCCCTATAACTTCTCCAATACTTTCCCTATAGCTAAACACTAGCGAATCCAAGATATTGTCCTTCTCTCTCTCCTCCCATTAGAATGCATGTGTTAGCAAAGGATAGAAGAGGGGGCGAAATCACGTGACTGCCCCTAATCTGTCCTTTTCTATCATACGCGTTCTAATGGGAGAGGAGAGAGAAGGATAGATTCCTGGATCCGCCGGTGTAGCTAAAGGTACGTGAGGGTAAAAATAAAGTCAAGATAAAATCAACACTTCTCATCGCACATTACAGTCGGGTGCCTATTGTAGTGTGTGTAGAGGCCGGATTTTCCTTATTAAATATATAAGCTCACAATCAGCCGCTTCAAGGATGCAAGGATCGCGTCTTCCCGCGGTGCATCTCTGAGATGAAAGGCGCGCGTGCGGAAAATGCAACCGGTTTCAGATGAACTCTACGAGCGACTTACGTGAGAGGTGCGTATCGCAAGTGCAAGTGCATGTGCTGACGCGCAAATGTGCTCGCGCGCAAAGTACGCGACGTGCGTCGCATCATGTGGCGCGAATGCAACGCAACGCAAAATGGATCGAAACATGGATTTTTCCGGATTTGAAAAGTTGTTATACGGTTGTTTTTTTTTTCTTTTGTTTTGTTTTTTGCTTTAACCCCTTATGGGCCAAGCTCGAGTATACTAGTTTTTCTCATTTAGCTATTTTACATTGTTTCAGTCTTTCATTCCGGGTAAACGCTACTATCGGTGAAAACACTGACAAGATAAGGTTTCGCCGGGCGCCTTCAATGTATCGTATAGGCAATTCCAACTCCCCCGAGTACGAACAGTTACTTACCTTCCCCATGTTAACGGAAGAGGGGCGTTCTTTTGAACTAAACTGGGACCAAATAATGTTACGTCCTAACGGTCCCGCACGCATGATGATCGGTGAGCACTTACGGGGGATATAAACCACGCGTAACCATACTCATAAGTACGCACCATCCAACGTCTTTCGGAGGACCGTCAAGCCGTAACATAATTTGGTTCCTGGTCCTTTAGAGGGTTAAACATATTTTAGCACAGAATGCTCTGATCAGAACGGAAACTTTAATAGATCTTAACATTCTTCACTTCGGGTACTTTCGGTTCAGAGACAATTTATAATAGACACCGCGTACTATATATCTTGCCCATTTTTGCGCGCGGCGGCGACTTTTTTTTACGCGGTCTTAACAGAACCCCGCAAACGGCGCAAACACATGGACCTTGCGTTGACTGATGAGCAAAGCTGTTGAGATTTTTGCCTGATGAGACCGAAGCACCGAAATTGCATCAGTCAGCGTATGGTTCATATATTGAATGGTGCTCTCTCATGCTCCCTACGTTAAATCCTGTTGAGCTCCGAAAACAAAATCAGCCACCGCGCGCACGGCTAATGCGTGGTTTCTTATGAAAATATATTGTCTCTGCTTGGGGTCCGCCATGTTAGACAGGAAAGCAGTGGCGAGGCGTGAAATTTTACAACAATGCATTTTCTCCATTTAAATTCACGAAAAAAGTCGAACGGTTCAGTCATCGGCGATGACCAGGCAAATCGACCTTTCTAATGTGTTTAAATAGGAAAAAAGGAACGTTGCCTAATCGCACGCCTCGCCACTGCAGGAAAGTGAACATTTCCGACAATCTTCGGCAACCAGCCGAGTTGTGATTGGTTGAGCATCAACCCCCGATCGTAAGTATAACATCAAAAAGCACTTACACCACCTTGAGAAGTGAGCAGGCACGGTTGCCAGTTTGGGATAGTAAATTCCAAATCTTGTTTCTATTGGCTCTTATAGGAGTTGCCGTTCTGATGATTGTAGTAGGTATTCTGTGATTTTAGTTGTGATATTTTTTTTTGTAAAAACCTTGCTATTTGACGCATTTTAAGCTCAATCATGAACTATTTCACACATTTTTAAGCTATCTTGCTATTTATTAATCGCAATCTCAATTTTTATTCGTAAAATTATGTCCAAGAAATCCCATGGTTTGATCCACTGTGCGAAGCACTATGGTCTGAGATCGAAAAAAGGGCCAAAAATCAGTCATTTTTTTTCTTTTCTTTTTTCATCTCTCTCCTCAAAATTCATTGTTTTTGACCTTTTATCAAGCAGAATTTAAAGAATTCCCGTGACAATTCTAGGCTTGGATTGCTTATTGTTTAAAATATTCTGTGCCATTAAAATTGGTCAGGAAAGTTTTTAAGTGATAAATTTATGAGAAAATATTTTTTTGATTTTTGGCCACTTTTCGACGATCTCAAGATCGTAGTGCGATGACAACGCAGCACGATGCGCACGATGTGGCAAAAGTCAGAAACTCGGCTCTTTTGAGTTGATCAAGATTATTAATAATTGGATGAGAGAGGAGTCTGAAGCGAACAGTGTTATCAGATGTGAGGTTAAACTTAAAAGTCGTATTTTTAACATTGAGTCTGATGGGGAATATACCTCCTGAAGCTGTACAGCTGGCAACATTGGATGCGAATTATCTCCTAATTATTCCACCACTCGAGATAGAAAACATGGGGAAAATGTTCTCGTGGTCTACGTGATGAATTTAGTGTAGCTCAAGATTTAATCAAGGCTGTGTTATTAACGTGCTTAGAGCTGTGTTTGATAGCGGCGATGAAATACCGAGAAAGCCCCAGAGAAGACTGCTAAAAGAAAAATCCATCTTATAAACTGTAACTTTATTGGTTTCAATGGGAACCATTTTCCGACTGATTTCAATGGAGACCATTCTCTCCCAATAACTTCCTTAAAATTAAGATTTAAAAACAAAAATAAAAACAAAAACAGAACAAAAAAAAAAAACGCTCGGGAATCTCGAAAATAACAGCTGTGTACAATCTGAGTATAAATGGTTCAATGATTCAAAAGTCAATATCATAAGTAGCGGTGGCCACCAGGCAGTCACCCGGGGGGGGGGGGAGGGGGAGGGGGGAGGGGGCAGCAAGAAGGTGGTGTCCTTCGGACACTTTTCATTAGCATACGGTGGGATACATACACAAGTTTATAGATTCGCCTCTCCAAGCCACACGTGGTTAAGAAATACTGACATTTTATGCATGGAATATAGGCATGATGAGAGGCAATAATTTATTAATCATCACGATTGAATAAGTCGGGAGGGGGGGAGGGGTCAGTATGGAAACAAAGTACTTTAAAAAATCCCTGCGCTATCATGCAATTCTTTCTCGATTTGTAATTTTGTAAGTTGTGAGAGAGTAAAAAATAAAAAAGCGAACGTCGTAACTTTCGCGGAATATTATGCGTTGAAATCAATGCGTCTTGTTGCATTGTACACTATATCCGCGGACGCCACCTTCTTGCTCGGGGGTTTTGGGCTTGGCCTGGTGGCTACCGCCACTTATGATCAAACACCAAAGATTCGACAGTCAATAATTCGAAATAAGTGGCAATCAAAGCAATCTTCTGCACTCTGCGTACATTCTTGACTGTCAAGACGTTTGTGTTTCCTATAGTACAGACCTACCTACGAATGAACACATCCATGGCCCGAAAGGCAAAATATATATCCACACACATAACAACATAAAAAAAAAATGAACATAAAATACTTATAAAAAAACTCAACCCAAACAACCTATTTGAGGCAAAAAGAAATGGAATCCCAACTTTAACCTGTATATATACATACAAAATCAGTGCAAAATATATCGTTACAAAAATTTGCGACAGATGGACAATTAATAAGTGGCCCAAAACATTAAAAAAATGAAATTAGAGAAAATAGTAATTAAAATTCATTCGCTGCACGAACGTCATCAAAGCCCCGTGACGTGAGGTCACGGCCAGAGGGTCAGACCAAAATTCCTCGCGGAGGCCATTCAGCATTATTGAGGATGACTCAAGCGATTCTTTGGAATCGGTGAGTTTGACGGTACCAATACGCCGATCGGTCACGTGTGTCCGCCAAATTCAACGACATGCAAATCATAGTCACTACACACGTTCACGTGTCCGAGTATTCTTCCGTTCACTCGCCGAGAAAAATAGGAATGAGTTGGCAAAAAAAAAAAAAAAAAAAAAAAAAACAATGATTAATAAGAAACACGCGCCAACGGTTTATATATTCCATACTCCGCAAAACTGACATTTTCAGACGAAATTAATACAAGTGGGCTGTCTGAAAGGTACATTAATTTTAAGTTCAAGAAAAATACAAGCAAAATATAAAGCAAAGAACACATTACCTATCGCGTAAACTCTTTTACTACCTACGACCACTATAATGTTACGTCCTCACGGTCTCGCACCTAAACGAACGGTGAGCGCTTACGGGGAATTAATACCACACGCAAACCACACTTATAAGTATTAAGTAAGTACGCACCACCCAACATCTTTCGGAGACCGTCAAGCCGCGCAACATTATTTGGTCCCAGATTACGAAGAAAAATCAATATTAATTGTCCCGCCTAAATTAAGTGGGTAGTTAAATATTCCTACACGGCAGTGCTGATTTTGCATACACAATTAATTGAAGGAGCTCAGCGAAATATTATTTTTCAAATATTACTTAACAATAAGATCGAATAAGATATATTTTCAGAGAAAATATGTGCGACTGTGCAGCGCAATTTATAAAATAACTGTTTTCATATTGTTACTAAGCGTATTCGGAAAAAATTGATTTGATAAAATTCGGATCCCGATTCGGAGTTGAAAACATCGGATTCGCAACACCCGTAATAAAAATCATTAAACGCGCGTTCGTACACTCTTTAGTTTAGACAAGGAAACACAGAGCATGTATTTACAGTCTGGGACAAAAATAATTTCAAACGACTCCTGGAGATAGGCTACCCGCAATACTTATCTTAACTTAGTACATAAGTAGTTAGTAGGTACATACAAAAGTATACTTATAAGAATCACGGGCGGCCTGCCGCATGCCGACGCCAAAATCCGAATTTTTTTGTCCTTGACTGTATGATTTGGTTTGAGCTTGCTGGTTCGTAAGCAGTGATTTAAGGAATCCGAAAATAATGAAAAACAAAACTATTTATGTGCTCCTCATTTGGTTTGCGAAAAAGTTCGGAACTTCCCGATTCCTTTTTGACCGCAAGTGTCGTTCGATTCTGACAATCATATCATGTAAGTAATTTTCTTTTTTTTTTTTTCAGAGGAAATGAAAGTCAGACTAAGGATGCACTGGGATCTAGTGAAAAAATCAGACGGCAAAGAGCATATCAAGTACACCCTAGTTAAGTTTATCATTGATGACATCAAGCACGCTAAGTACAATCTCCAGAACCTCTTCAACGGCGATAAATTATTAGGTGAGTAAATTCATACCGGCGGATCCAGCCCTCGGTGGGGGTGGGGGGGGGATTAGCCTCTTGGCGACCCTCCTTTTCTCCTTCCTTCCCCCTCTTTTAACCCCCCTCCCCCCGGTAACCACCAATGGTAGATAAATGGGCCTCTGAGGGTTTTCAAAAGAACTAAAAACCCATCGAATTCAGTTTCTCTGCCACTGAGACAAGGGAATTGAAAAGAGCTTGTTTCAGAAGAGGAGGCGGAACTCAACCGATAATCCTTGGAATTTTTCCAACGTTATTTCACAAATCACACGATTAAAATTAATAAAAATGCGTTAGAGCCCTCTTGACTTTTCATTGAAGGACGCTTTAAAATAAAAAAGTCAAAGTAGCAGGTAAATTTTGTTTTGTTTTGAAGGAATAATAAAAAAAAATTGGAAATTCGCCGAAGATTATCACAGTATGAGCTTTGCCTTACACTTCTGAGACGAGCTTTAGATTTCGTTTCTGAAGTGTAGGAATACTTAGACCGATAATCTTTGGCGAATTTTCGGTTTTCATTCCTTCAAATGAGAACAAAACTTGTCTACAACTTCACCTTTTGATTTTAAAGCATCCATCGATGAAAAGCTATCGCTCAACATGCATTTTCATTCCTGTTTATAAATCATGAGAATACGTAGGGAAATTCCGAAGATTATCGGTCTAGATGCGCATGAACTTCTGAAACAAGCTCTACCAATCGCGATAGAACGATTGAGTTGGATAGGTGAAGTTAGAAATGAAGTAAGTATCATGAGAAACAAGTCCCTAACACTAGGATCATAAAATACTCACTGAATAGCGTGTCAGTCGTATTGCATCCCATAATTTTGAAGGAGCTCTGAGAAAACTCATTTTACATTCACATGAGTTCTCTATCAATTTACGCACAAAAACGTTTTTCTTCCGTTCCAATTCACCAATTGTGAGTTTTTCTCCCCACTCTGCGACAGATGGCACACATGAGCTATTGAGACGGACAACTCAGGTTTCACTGAGTATATGATACGTAGAAAAATAATAGTACTGATATCAAGGGGAGAAATTGCGATTATGAAAGCACTCCCTTTGCTCTGAGAGGCATGCGAATGAGATGCAAGCAGTGGCATCGTCTAGCAGTCTAGCAACGCTGAATTTTGTCCATTTAAATGCATGAAAAAGGTCGAACTATTAAAGGTGTACAGTGCACTCCCTCCAATCGATATTTTGTTCGGGTTTAAATGGACGATGATGCGTTGCTAAATTACACGCAACACCACTGGATACAAATGAGTCTCTCAACAGGTACCTTAAAAGCAAGTTTTATTTAGGACCAGGTTTCGAAAAATCGATGGTTACCAACAATTTCTGAATGAGCTCCTTCGAAAAGAAATGCATTGAATTTTATCTTGAAGCAGTCTTGCTTCATCCAGTTTAACCTTCAGTGTTTGTTTTTTTTATTTTATATAATATTTTTTTAACTTTTAAACGAAGCTCCAATCTGAATGTTTCAGGAGGACAAATGTTGACATTCTTGAACGAGAACTGGAAAGAAGTTTTCGCAGAAACTAAACCTGGAATCGAGCAGACTATGTCAGAAGTGGTCAAGTTCCTAATCTCTCCAATGAGTCGTGTACCATACGATTACCTCTTCCCACCAAAATAATCATATGCATGATACATATTTAAAAAATTAAGAAATGACTCAAGCAAATTGCACATCCTTCGGTCACTTCGAAAATTTGAGATTCAAAAGCGAGAAATTTGAGAATCAAAAGCGAGCAAATTATTATTGAACACACTTGTGAGGATATAAAATTATGTTTCCGCATCATTTTCAGTTCATAACAAAGCAAATTCCTCGTTAATTTGTTAAAAAATAAAATATGGAGTGTATAATGAAGCTGTGGTGTCTAGCAGCTAAATTGAACCAGAAATCCTCTCTAAAACCATTCAAGATTATTTAATTCTGTTTGTTACTGACACTATAAAAAAAGTGTCAAATCTCTTTGAAATATATCAAACGAAACGAGGTGTCTAAATAGTCTGAAAAAAAAAATTTGTAAACCGGACCTTTGAAGATCCTGACGTGACGTCATCAAATTGCAGGTTTTGCTTACAGGGGCAAGAACATTGCTAAGGGGGAGCAAACAATACATTTTACCCCTTTTCCACTAGAAAGGCATGCACTAACACTCAAATGACCTCTTTAAATCCTAAGAGCATTTATCTGCTACTCTGGTTGTCACATGTTGCCTTTCTAAAAGTGCATGTCAATCAAAAATTAAGGATATGCGTCCCTCAATAATTAATGTGTATGTATTTTTGAATCTCCAAATTGCCAAGACTGGTGAAATAAACTGATAGGCAGTTGAAGATGAAAAGCATGATGGGAGCTGTACCTATACCCACATCATTTATCTTTATCAAACAGATGAATTACAACAGCAGATTAGAATTTCTTCTTTTTTTCTTTTCGAAAACTGAAAGGGTTAATTGAAAAATTCAAGCATAAGATCTGTCCTATAAATCCGCTCACCTAAGTAGAGTATTGGCAAACTAAAAGAAACAAGAGGGACAAAGGGTCTGAAATTAAATGTGATAAAAGATAAAAGTTGAAACATTTTACTCATCCCCCTGTGAAAATGGCTGTAATTTTATTTATTCAGCTGCAGGGTTGAACTTCCCATAAGGCACAATAGGCTCATGCCTATGGCGGCAAATGAAGCTATCCTACCAAAAGTGCACAGATAAAAAAAAATATCTAGCTGCATTATTTTTATTTATATAAAATACTTTTTGATAGTTTGTCAATCACTCAAATAAATCAAAACCTCAGCTAAGAGGTACCTAATGCTAGGATTGGAGCTCCAAATTTTGGAAAAAAAGAGCTGTAAGACAATTACGCACCATCGTAAAAAGTCTACGATCGAAATCATTAATTATTATTAACCATTATTTTTTCATGGATCTTGAATCACTGTTCTTGAGAATGAATATGTTACTTTTGGATTGTTTTATTTTTCTTTCTTAAGCTATATCTTATTTTCTGATTTTTTTTTTTTTTTTTTTTTAAAAAAAATGTTGATTGCTACTACGATTTGTGATTATAGTTTAGCAACTGTCTTCGATCTCCTTCCTAATTTACTATGCGTTCCGATTAGACCTGGTAATTCTAGAGATATTTGAATGATTTCTTTTTTTCATCATGTAAGTGTACGAATTCAGTTATTGTTAAATGGTTCATATGACGGACCAAAGCTAGGATATTTTTCCTATAAAATAGCATTGTTTAAAATTCTGTTAACAAAGTGTAAATAAACTTATTTTTCAAAAAACAAACTGAATATTTTCATTTCTAGAACGTTTTGAAGAAAATTGAAAAAAACAAACCTCATTACTGACAGGAGACTTTTATTTCACAATGTTTCACAGTAAACTTTCAGTCAATTATGATTATAAGAGACATAAGAGACATAAATAAATAAAAACCAAAACAAAATTTCAAACACGTAAGTTTTTAATTGAAGTTCAACAAGATAATTCACCTTAATTACAGTAAAAAAAAATAAAAATTAATTAGTAGTCCTTTTAATTCAAGTTATCCCAATACTCCAAAAGCAAGTGCATACTTAGTTAATTTCCAGAAGCCTTACATACAACTCTAATATGCTTTGAATAATTTTTACAAAAATCGTGCGTAAAATTAACAAAATGTTCTCCTTTCATTTTCTTCAAGAATCTTCCAATTAGGAGATTGTTTATCTTTAGCCAACCAATTGAAATCATCAACGTCATTCCAGTTGTTTGATTTCAAGTCTAAACCAGAAGAGGCATAATCTTCAGCAAGATTATCATAAACCCAAACAAACGGTGCTACAGAAATGTCTTTTGAATCCTCCATTATACAACGACTAGTGACATGGATATAGAAGTTGACACACTTCGTGTTGTGAACACGTAATTGTTGACATGCTACAACTATGCTAGAATCCGAACAATCCTCAACAAAGACGGAAGTAGAGACAGGGCCGATTAGAATTGTGCTATTCTTAACAGAAGTAATGTGAACTGTGGATGGCGATCCAAAAATTTTTACGGTGCAATTATCTAAATTAGATAAGCTAACATTTTTCCGGGCAACATCTGATCGTTGCAACGTTAAGATTTCATTTTTCTTGTCCATAAAACCACAGTCGTCAGGGTAAGAGATCTTTGAGGAGAAAATATTGCCATCGAGCTGATCAACAGGGACAGGTTTCTTAATTTCCTCCGCATTCAGCCCTCGATTCTTGAAGCTAAATTTTTTTTTGGGGACTAGTGTTTTCTCCAAACTTTGCAACTTATTTTCAAATTCAAATAAGATCCCTTGATACTTCCTGAGATGGAATGAAGGCAGATGAACAGTAGAATGCGAAAATAATTTCTGAAGATCGGCCACTTGGCAATTAATTTGATCAAAATGGTCTTTCAAATCTTGCGATTCGATACAGTTATTTTCTGCATCATTCAAGGCACTCTGAATCAACTGCTGTTTTTCTTCGAATGCTTGAGCAAATTTTTCATTGACTGTAGCCTCAGTCCTTTTCTTCCCTTTCTCTAAATGTCTCTCATTTTCTTTTTTAGCGAGTCTATCAGGTAACTTAAAGCCCTCCATCTAGTTTTTATTTTTTTTTTTTGCTACTTGAAGTCAGAACAATATTACACTCAGGAAGAAAAATGATTCATATAAAAATCAACAAAATAAAATTAGGTTTAACAAAAATTACAACTAAACTACCTGAACTAAAGTTTTCAGTTTCTTCTAGTTATTCCATACTGCATGTACGTTCTTTGATACATAACAAGGAATCCATGAAGTTGAAAAGAACTGAATGGTTATAACTTTTTTTCAAGAGGGATAGGTCTGGAAAAAAATAGAAATGATTTAGGATTTATAGCACACATACAACAAAAAATGTTATAAAGTAAACTTCTAAGTAGTTAAAAGGGAACATATGGACAGTAACAGAAGAAGAAGAATAACAGAAATGTGGGGTGGGGCATATCAAACGGATATACACTGACAAATTGGTCCGTTATTCCCCCTTCTTGAAGGAAATGAAAACAACAGAGCACAAATTAAATCATACTTTGATTTTTTTTTTTTTAGAAAATTTCAAAAGCTACAAAGATGATAAGGTAGCTTCTTTTGATAGGGTCCACGCATTTTTGCGTTAAAGGTATCTCTGAATAAAAAACAGCTGTAAAAACCAGACGGATCAGGAAAATTAAGATTTTTTGCATTAACGAGTATCTCTGTCTAGAAAGTCTAAAACCAAAAGAAACAAACTTTTGTGTGAACTGTAATTTTCAAGTAGTTACCGTTTACCTCCAAAACTGAGCCATAACTGAGATTAGGGTGGAAAACTATTCAAAATCTCCTTATTTCAAATCCCTTTGCTGGAAAAAAAAGTCTGAACCTGAGGCAAACCGGCAAAATCCGGACGTACGGATTTTGGTGAGCGTTTCATATTTGATCACAACGGAACTGTCCAGGCCTCAGGCCGCAACTTTTTTTTCAGTGTTTCAAAGCTTTGACACATTATTGGAGAGTTGAACGCTTAGCCTAAAATTTTGATGATTGTTATTTACTAAATGTCTGAACACTTTTTTATCACTAGACTAGATAGTTCGAAAAATCACCTTTTTCCATTCCAGATCCCCCCCACCACACTCTCTGACAACTTTTTGGCAAACTGCAGCATACAGGCCTCGCCAGTCTCTCGCATTTAGTTCACACCAATCACTTTTTGACTCCTAAAAGTTTTCCACATTTTACTTCCATTCCAAAATCAAAGATCTAAACATTCTTTACCTACATCCAGACGAGAGAGAGCTGCTTATATCTTGTTGGCTGCTTTCCAATTTTCTAAATCAACTTCCCGCAGTTTATATGTTTTATCTAGTTTTTCTCCAACATAATAGAATCCTGGAATAAAAAGCAATCGAAAAATTAATAAATGCTACTGAAAAACTGAATTTAAACATCAGTAATAGACAAATGAAAGCTGAGGTTAAAATCTTCAACAAGCAAACTCTTGACGGATGCAACTTCAATGGAATAGCAATGAAGTTGCTTGAAAAAGAGAAATACAGGTGGGTACGATAATAATAATAATAATAAAATTTTTGTACAGATACCGGAAAATTCATCCAACCGGAAAAAGCCCAAGGCTTAGGACTATTGTTTAGTCCCGCCGAGGGACTAACACCCCATTACCCGTCAAAAGCGGCGATAAACAACAAATAACCATAATAATAATAATAATAACTCTATTCGATGAGCTTCCACTAGAAAAATAGAATCCTGGCTTCATCCAACATCCGTCATCATGAAATGAAATGGATGGACGTCAAAATCTAGAGGCTTAACCCTTTCTTGGATAGTGGTACACATGTGTACCATTTTATGTAACATGTGATTCAATGGAATTTAAATGGACATTTTTCAAAAAGTTGTGTGACCCATCAAAGTTCTTAAAAAAGTGGCCTCTTTCGAACGGTATAAATAAATCTCAAAAAAACTCAAATCCCATAATGCGTGCATGAAAGGGTTAAGAGCATTTCATCATAATTTCATAATTTCATTACTTGTGCAGAGGACAGTGACGGGTTCAGCAATCGGCAATAGAGAAATTTTTCAGCTCTGCAGAAGCCTCTCTCTGATTTTATGAGCAATGGGGCTCTCGCTGACTTTTGCTTTCGGCGATAGAATAGATAATTCTCAAGAAAAATCCAGCAAAAATTACGATGAGCACATTAAAAAATTAAGAATTTCACTCATAGATTCACGAAATGACATTGAAGTGTAAGGCTTGATGGCAGAGCTCTGCAGATACCATTGGAGATTCCTATCTAATTTTAGGCTTTCCTCTGTGTTCTTTTTTTGGAGAGAGTGACAAAATGGACAAGAATCTTCTATGACAACTGCGTGACTCAGCTATTTAAGAGCAAAGATGGTCGAGCAATGCAGGTATCAAAGGAGAATCCGATCCAATTTGTCTTTCTCTCTCTACGAAAACACACTAAGGAAAGCCTCAAATTAGATAGGAATCTCCCAAGGTACCCGCGCAGCTCCGCCATTATGCCTTAAAATTTAAAGTTATTTTGTGAGTCTATGAGTGAATTTTGTGGTTTTTGAGGAAACTCAGCAATATTTTTGCTGGTTTCTACACAAGAATTAACTATTCAATTGGATACAGCAGCAGTAAGCAACAGTTCCATTTCTCTCAGGTGATTATAAAGAACAACAAATTTTCATCAATCCAAGACCAGGAACGACAAATCCATGTTGACGTCCAGAGACGAGGCATTTGAGTTGACCATCAGATGGTCCAAATCAAATTGATGGAAATTAAATTTTAAACAGCTCTTTAGTCAGGTTTTCACACAGTCACAACAGAACTTTGCCACAGACTGACTTTTCACGTCACACTTGCCAGTTTATAAAAAAATCATGACCATTCTCATTGCTCAAAACAGCTTACGCTATCTGACAGAAATCTTGACCTAATGCTTTCAGTGTAGATGAAACAAACAATAAACATTCTTTGGACTTACCACTTAAGATCGGGGAGCAATTTTTATACAGCCACAGTCTATTTTCTGAAACAGAGAAAAATACAACAATTTTGTTAGACTTGCGTACAAGTAAGTACACCAAGAAGGAAAACGACCGCTGTCTCAGAAATTATCAACAAGACTCAAATACTTAACTGAACCCAATGAGACTTAGAGCAAGACCATTTTGAGAATCAGGTTCTGACAAGTAGCGGTGCCTGCTTCCAAACTGTGTCGACATACATCGGTGAGCGGTTGGATAGCATAAAGTTTTGACTCGTTGCTTATCAACCGCTCACCGATGCGCTTTGATGCAGTTTGGAAGCAGGCACCACTTCTTTGTCAGAACCAAATACTCAAAATTGCCCTGCTCTAATTGCTTACAGTTTTGGTGCAGTTTTTTAATTCACCAGTGTGCGCTCCGCTGCACCGCAATGTTTTTAGATTCACTTGTATTTGCATTGAATTGCAGTGGGACGTTTCTTTCGGTAGCCGTGCATTCCACCTGGTTCTAGTTTAGTAGCTCCAAAGCTTAAGAGTGTGGAAGGCTGATGCGCTGGAGCTGGAGCAAGGCATTAGAGCTTCTGCAGCTGCTTCAATGCTGCTCCAAACAGCTATGTGTCATGGTAAAGTTGCAGACTCCCATGAATGAAAAAACTCAAAACGCAACCCACAGAATAACAATTGGAAATAGTTTAGTGTACATATCGCTGTATTTTCCTATCATGGCCTGACCTGATCTAACCTAACTTCATGGGTACATTGGTTGAGTAGGCGATAGCAGCTAAATTTTGCCACATCTATCAGAGTTGCCAGGTCCGAGCCACTGAAAACTATCCACGCCATTGCCGCGTATGGGGAGCGTGGACAGTTTTTGTCCAAACGTGGACGTTCCTGTCCCCGTTTGACAACTCTGACATCTATGCACATCAAAACTCACAGCGCAGCCTTAACATGATGCAACAAATTGGCAAATCAGTATTTTATTGTCAGTAGGTATAAAATCACCTTGTACTAACACTAAAAACTATTCGTGAGTAAAAGCTCTGCCCTAGCAAAAGTTATGGAAAAATTACCTTCGTTCCGATTCAAGCCTCTCCAGAAAACATAACCGAACACTAAAGCAGTAAGTTCACCGATAACACCAATTTTCAAATAGAGTGGAATATGCTGTGGTTTTTTGAGACCTGCAATGAATCCTTTCGGTTCTTTTCTCAGCATTTTCTTGAGAAACTAGGGCAAATGCTACTCTGCTGAAGGATTTAATAAAAAATCATGAGATACTTAGAATCTTTGTCTCTCAATACATGGGTAATAAATGGCAAACATTTGGCAAGAAGTACCTCTACAATCAAATTTCCAGTCCGAGAGATATGGTGCGAAGTACCCAATTTTATTTCAGCAGACATAAATAAGTACTCAAAACTATCAAACGTGGGTAATTTCGAGACAACTTGATCAACGTTTTCAATTAATATTGCGATTCAACACCATCGACCACGACCTACTCTACCTGCACTTGCACTTTCTACTTGCATAATGCATAGGCAATAAGAATATTATCAAAAGATCAAAACAAAACAAACAAAAGGCTACAGAATTGCAACAGATGATCACAGACGAAAGTCTTTGATCACAGACTTCCCAGGCGAAACTTTTCCAGAATTCAATCCGGTGGATAGCGCCACTAGTCGCTTTTGGGCAAAGACTTCTAATACTAGAGCTCGTTTCAGAAGTGTAGGCGGACCAAAACTATAATCTTCGGCGAATTTTCAACTATAATTCCTTCAAATCAATACCGAATTTGCCCCTGACTTTATTCTTTTGTGTTTAAATCTTTTCTCATTGAAAAGTGAACACTCAATTTTATTTTTATTCATTTTCATCGAGTAATATCAGAAATAATGTTGACAAATTCCAAAGATTATCGGTCTAGGTCCGCCTACACTTCTGAAACGAGCTCTATCTAGACTGGACATAAGGTCGATTTTAGGGCGGGGAAAGTGAATACCTGGGGTGGGACAAAAATCACATGTTGCGCCTGGCTACGCCGCATCCACGATTACAGTATGTGCTAAGATTTTCAAAAATACATTGATTTAAATGGGAAAATGACTTTTTTGAAAAATTAATTAAAAATACTAAAAAAAATATTTTTCCATAAAACTTGGTACCGTTTGAAAGCTCATGATATGCAGATTTCGGTTCGGACCGGTTGTATGTGTGATTTTTGAACGAGAAACATTCTACAGGGGCTTAAAGTTGGATACCGATTTTCTACAGGGTGTTTCATAAAATTGTTTTCTTTGTACTTTTTTTGAATGGTTACAGCTCAAAAAAATAAAATTTATGCGATAAATTATTGAGACACACAAAACAAATAACTTTAATCATAACATAGATCACGTAAAATTGAGTATATACAGCTATGTAGGTTGTCTCAGCGGGGTACCGAGACGGTGGAACACCCCGTAGAATCGAGGAAAATTGACCTAACTTTGAGCCTCTGTAGAATGTTTACGATTTAAAAAACGGTATAAAAACCGGCCTGAACCGAAATTTGCATATCATGAACTTTCAAACGGTACCAAGTTTTATGGAAAAATATTTTTTTTAGTATTTTTAATTAATTTTTCAAAAAAGTCATTTTCCCATTTGAATCAATGCATTTCCGAAAATCTTAGCACATACTGTAATCGTGGTTGCATACCGATCGGTTTCAATGGGCAGGCGTTATGTCCAGTCTAGATAGTATTAGAAGTCTTTGCTTTTGGGTACACTTTTGGGAAAAGTCGTGTTTTTGACATTTTGAATTGAAACCAAAGAAAAAACGCAAAATCTAATAGCGCCAGCACCAGCGAAACTTTTTCAAGGATTTTTGAGCTAAAAACGAGCAAAATTGGTTTCGGATTAAGTAAGCCGTAAATTATGAAATTCATTTCGCTTTCAACTTAAAGTGAGTGAGAGTGAGTGCGGGAGTGATAATATAGGGTGTTCCAGACCTACCGTGCCAGTCCTTTTTCTCGGCCGCTATTCGACATAAAAAGCTGAAAATTGGAGAATCCATGTATATTGACGAGACGAGTTCAAATTTTGGGGTTCAAAGCCCCCCTGACTATTTTTTGGGGGAGGCTTGCGGGGACCCTTCTTCGGTATTAGGGATCCCCACTATAAAAGGGAAAGAAGTGCAAAAATTGAGTCAAATTGGTTCTACTAATGATTTAATGCCAGATGACCTTTCATTCGACAACCGAAAATCGTTTTTGGAAAAATTGGAATTGGAATTTGGAAAGAAATCAACCCCCCAAAAGCCCCCAAGCATAAATAACCAATTGGTGCAAGAATTGTCGCAAAATCTCCGGAAAAAATTTTGATCAGGGGTAGTTTAGGTCAAAGATCTCGAAGTTGATGATTTCAAAGCCCCCAGACTATATATTGGGGGGTTTTAGGGGCCGGGTCACCTCCGATTCGGTATTAGGGACCCCCCCCCCTTAAGAAGTAAAAAAAGTTCAAAAATTGAGTCAAAGTGGTAATCCTGATCTTATAACACATAATAATATTTGGTTCGTCAAGTGAAAATAATTTTTGGGCCCCAACCCCTACTCTAAATAGCCCAAAGCACGAAAAACCCAATTTATGCAAAAATGGTCGTAAAATCTCCGGAAAATTTTCTGAACAGGGGTATATTAGGTCAAAAAGCTCAAACTTGACGATTCCATCGACTTTGAGTAAAAATTGCTTTAAACGAACACATTTCCTCATTTCTAAACGAAAAACCCTCGGGGGGGGGGGGGGGGGGGGGCAAACATTTTTACGAGGAAGTAAATTTTTTTACGTTTGAAGGAAAAAAATGCCTCCCGGCAGGCCGGTAAGACGAAGTAGATTCCATGCTTGGTTAAATCATTTTTTCACAAATTTAAATATAGGTTATTATTTTTGTTGAATTTTTCTCTGAATTTTTCTTTTTTATTTAATCAGCTACTCAAAATCCAAATATTATTGTGAAAAAGATTATATTACCAATAGAGAAATGTGTAATCTTTTAAATGCAAGTGAGAAATAAAAGCTAGGTTATATAAGTTTTTCACAAATTTCAATAAATAGGTTATGTTATGATTTTCTTTGAATTATTCATTTTTTTTTTTTTTTATCAGCTGTTCAACATTTAAATAAAAATGACCATGAGAAAAAGATTATAGTACAAAGATTGAAAAATGTGTAATCTTTGTAACGGTAATGAGGAATAAATCTGAATAAGCGCAGCTGATAAAACAAGAAAATAAATAAATAACGTACCTAAGCAACAGTGTACGTGTAAAACAAAGAAAGAGCAATTATACCAATAAACCATCCTTGTCTTTCACTTGTAAAATCCCATAAGAAACTAAATAGCTCGTAAAACACGTAAAACACAAGGAAAATTCAAGGAAAAGGGCATATGAACTAAAACCATCCACCACCACATATACTAAAATTTACAAATCAAAACAACCATTTCTTCATATAAAAACACTGCCAAAAAACCCGAAAAACACATCACTTTCACTCGCTTACAACGCAAAACACAAAAAAATGACTCGAGTAAAAAAGTTGCGTAACAAAACGGCCAACATAAATTTTCCCAAAAAAAACGCTCAATACAAACACTCCTAAAAACAAACCTCTAAAACACATTTTACGACTCAAACACGGCCCATAGCGCGAAAACTAACAATCGGATTTACACCATCTTCGAACTCATCCAAGAAATAAACCCAACGAATAGTTGAGAAAAATTTCAAGAACAAAAACCAAAAATTACGAACAGGATCGTGGGACATAAAAACGGTAAAACTGGCTGAAACATATATATATATATATATATATATATATATATATATATATATATATATATATATATATATATATATATATATATATATATATATATATATATATATATATATATATATATATATATAATATATATATATATATATATAATAATATATATATATATATATATATATATATGTATATATATACAATTTTCAACGAGTGGTATTTTCTCACTCAGGGGACCATGAAACGTGCTCATTTGATAAAATTTCCCGAAAAATCCAACATCGCACCCTCCGCAATAAGTAGATTCATGGAATCTACTTAAAAAATGAGTTAGAGGGATGGCTTCTCACTTCCCCGTAAATTGACCCGAGAAATCGACTGTGACCGATCCCGTAATTATTTGATGTATTTCGGCCGAGTTATATCAAAGAGTGTTTCACTCGCTTATGATCGTGTTCAGGCGCCGTGGCATAGCCAGGGGCGGTGGGGGGGAGGGGTTCAGAGGGTCTGGACACCCTCCCCCCCTTGACACCAAAATTTTCCCTAAAAAAGGTAATTTTTTGCGCTTTCAGACAAATTTGACCAAATTAGAATTGTTGGACCCCCCCCCCTCGACAATTTTCGGACCTCGGACCCCCCCCCCCCCCTCCCCTTCTAGAAAAATTCCTGGCTACGCCGCTGTCAGGCGCAACTTCATAAGAAAAATTGTGTCGATGAATTCCGAGACTCAGGGCTAGCTGTGAGCTT
Source organism: Trialeurodes vaporariorum (assembly GCA_011764245.1). Taxonomy (NCBI): domain Eukaryota; kingdom Metazoa; phylum Arthropoda; class Insecta; order Hemiptera; family Aleyrodidae; genus Trialeurodes; species Trialeurodes vaporariorum. The sequence continues at coordinate 73,708,899 of VMOF01000111.1, forward strand.
TGCAGCGGGTCAGCGATAGTCGCTAACAATCGCTCTCAGTTTTTCTCGACTTTTTATCTTTATGTATTCAATAAATTCATGAACTCACACCAATAACATTGCACTGTAAGATTCCCTGTTAACGGCCAAGCCTAGTCATCAAGCGTTCGACACCCGTGAATCAGGAAATTTGATCTCCCGCAGTTCCGACCCCCCCCCCCCCGAATGAGTCAGACGAACTTGTTTCTCAAAGTTCCACAAGGCAACGTTGTCGAACTGACGACAGTCGATGACGCACGGCTTTGGGCCGTATATTTTCCATAAGAATCAATTCAAAATAAACGGTTTTTAACCTCAAATCTCGCAACACTGATTATCAGAGGAGAAGCAAAACTATGTACCGGTGGGTGGGCAACAATGTTTCCTAATAGGTGATACACTGTACGTTGCTTGTAATTGCTTGCCGGCTCTCCTTCTTCATAGTGCTAGTGGATCAGTCAGCGAACTCATTAATGTTAGTGATTTTATCTGTTGAAGGTAGCCTAGCTATCTGCGGAGGCGGCGAGTTCCTGAAATTACCTGAAAATTCGGTGGATTCGTTCTTCTTTTCAAGCGTAAGTTGTGCTTATGTCTGTTTGAAGTCGCGCGAAACCAGGATCTTTTCCATCTCTAATATTTCCTTTGAATGAAGAAGTAGAAAAAGGATGGAAAGTGAGCCGGGTTTTATCCTCTTGTCCAGCCTTGTCTGTCATACGTGTTTCAATGGAGAAAAGAGAGAGATTGAGAATCTTTCGTTGCATGGTTTTTGATTGGAGGCATAAAGTAATAGGCACCCCCCCCCCTTTCGGGTCTTTACCCTTTCAAACCGGGAGTCCATCTCAATGGACATTGACAAAACATGCAGTCTTATGGAAAAGGAAAACATAAAATTACAACATGCGCATCAATTTAGATGAGGAGAAACTGTTTTCCGAAAACAGCCTCTCTCCCTCTCGCACTCATTGCGTCTTAAGGGACAAATTGGCAAGCGTTAAGCAGACCACATTCGGCGCCGTAGGACGCAATAGACGGTTTTAGTACGAAGTCAACGGTTAGCCAACAACCACAACAATGCACTCATCGGTCGCAATCGGTTGTGATAAAACTCGCGTAGCGTTCCAAACTATCTCACTCTCTCTCCCGTGACCCATATGTATATCCATCTCTTTCTAGTATCAAAATTCGTATACAGGGCCTTGTTTTACGACATATTATGATCAAAATCGCATTAAAATACCTCGAGAAATTCACATTCACACAATAAAATTTCACAAAATAAGTCTCTATGTACGATTTTTGAAATTAGAGTGAGATGGCAGTACCTAGGGGTCACGTAAGAGCGAGAGAGACAAACTGGCTTTGTTTGGAACGCTCATCACCGGCAGTCGCCATTACTAAAACCCTCTATTAGTGGGAGTGAGAAACTGTTTTCTGAAAACGGCCTCTCTCTCTCGTCAGTAGCGGCATTTAAACGTCAGCATTGCGTTGGTGAGGCAACACATACAATGTCCTATCTAGGCATTAAGGTTGTGGTAGGGGGGAAGAGGCAGACTGGTCCACCCGGGAAATTTCTCGATGGGCTGCGGCCCAATTTGGGTCGGCCGAGCCGCCGTGAGAGGGATATAAGGGAAAGAAGGGGAGGAAGGAATAAGAGGGAAGTAATAAGAAATAGAGAGAAATATGGACGACATCATAGAGCAGACCGCAGCTCAATCAGAGCCTGGGATTTGTGATCCGATCTGGAAGGAGGAAAATGTGGAGGGGTCATATGTTGACCTTGTATAATGTCGACGCACGCAGCTCCAGGTATCCGATTCAAAGACTCCTACCGGAAAATCCAGCAATTCGATTGGGAAATCGTGTCTTGCTGTTACTGTTATGGTTGCGCCTTCATTTTTTAAGGTAGACTAAAACGGTACAGTCACGTACGAATAGTTAACTATTTGACGAAACATCCTACCGGAAGATCCCGCAATTCGATCGGGAAATCGTGGCTTGCTTTTATGGGTGCGCCTTCATTTTTCAAGGTAGACTAAAACGGTACAGTCACGTACGAATAGTTAACTATTTGACGAAACATCCTACCGGAAGATCCCGCAATTCGATCGGGAAATCGTGGCTTGCTTTTATGGGTGCGCCTTCAATTTTTAAGGTAGACTAAAACGGTACAATCGCGTACGAAAAGTTAACTATTTGTTATAGCTCTTTGCTAAAACGATAACTGATGCAAACACTTTAACACCCTACCGGAAGATCCCGCAATTCGATCGGGAAATCTAGAGTCCCTTGATGGAAATATTGTATAGGGAGTACCGACACGACGCTTTATGCATTTTGACAGGAGTCGATTTAGTCGATCGCCTGAACGAATTCGAAGGTTAAGTTCGACAGTGGACCAGTGGTGGACAGGTGGATTTGCCGGCATTCCGGTCCGTTCCCGTACGTTCCTCAACGAATCGACTCCTTTCGTGTGGAGCCTTCGATGTCGTCGACTCCTGCTCGACTCCGTGAGAGCCTAAAACCAACGACCAATCACAACTCGTTGAGCTCGTGTCGGTACTCCCTATACAATATTTCCATCAAGGGACTCTAGGGAAATCGTGGCTTGTTTCTATGGGTGCGCTTTCACTGTTTAGAGTAGTCTAAAACGGTACAGCGGGCCGATCCTTGAAATTCACGACTTTTGGGTAGACTGGATAAGAATGGAAAACGATGATTGGTGGAGACGAGTCACGTGGTTGCCCAGTCTAATCAAAATACGGAATGGATTAGATTGGTTATCGGGCAGTCTTGGAGTATGGCGTCAGCACCGTCCAACCTTCGCGCGTGGATACAAGAAGGCCGCGCGGGTGCAAGATCTCCGCGGGAGTGTAAGAGCTCCGGGGGGTGTGTGTAGAATGCCGCGCGGGAGTATGTCGCATGCCGCGCGGGTGCAAGATCTTCGCGGAAGTGTAAGAGCTCCGGGGGTGTGTGTAGCATGCCGCGCGGGTGTGTATGCAATTCGCGCGCGTGGATGTGAGATGTGCGCGGGTTAATGAGGAATGAGGCAGCGTTGCCAGATCGCTCAATTTAATATTCAATAAATTCGGCAACATCGCAGCAATGTTGCCAAGTCGGTCACTCAAAACTACATCGCCGAGATTCGAGCTATCGATATACATTCGACACCTTTCGAGACGCCCGTCGATTGGAATAAGGTCGATCCCTAGTTTTACCTGTTTATTATTATTGCTTTACTTTTTCCTTCTGGCTTCTTGGTTAAGTTGAGTTTGACTAAGTAGCCGAGTCCAAGGTCCATATACTCCAGGTCAGTCCGTCCGATGTACGAAATTCATCCCAAAGAGTAAACAAGAGTCCCAATAAAACGGTAGGAGAGCGTGGCATAGTCGAATTACTATCGAATGTCACTATCGATTGTGCGGCCTCTGATTGGCTGGCGAAAGCCTGGGCCCTGTGAGATCGCTCTTATGGAAATTTAACAAGGGGTTTTCGACTTTGCCTCATTTAAAGTTAAATTCCAAGAAAACTATTGCTTCTTACCTTCGGAAAATTCAAATTGTATTTTTTTGAGGATATAACGAAGATATTGATGGGTCATACACATATATCACTTCATCGAAAAATTAACATAACAATATGAATTTGACAGTAAAACTACGGGCAATTTTTTGCCGTGTTTTCCACTCTTCGCACAGGTCGGGCCGAGTGTGTGGTGTAGCAGTTGTTTTTTTTTTCCATTTTTCTTGTTTTAGTTTAGTGCAGATAGTTTGAAACGCATCATAAATTCATACTTCGAAGGAAATACGCCAATTTCATGAAGAAAACCGAAGATTTAACCACAAATTCACAAGACAACACGAAGTTTAGAGGCTCACTATCGGACGTGACGGCGGAAAAACTTGCCCGTAATTTTACTTTCAAATTCATGCTGTTCTGTTAATTTTTCGATGAAGTGATATATGTATGACCCATCAATATCTTCGTTATATCCTCAAAAATATACAATTTGAATTTTCCGAAGGTAAGAAGCAATAGTTTTCTTGGAATTTAACTTTAAATGAGGCAAAGTCGAAAACCCCATGTTAAATTTCCATAAGAGCGATCTCACAGGGCCCAGGCTTTCGCCAGCGAATCAGAGGCCACACAATCGATAGTGACATTCGATAGTAATTCGACTATGCCACGCTCTCCTACCGTTTTGTTGGGACTCTTGTTTACTCTTTGGGACGAATTTCGTACATCGGACGGACTGACCTGGAGTATATGGACCTTGGACTCGGCTACTTAGTCAAACTCAACTTAACCAAGAAGCCAGAAGGAAAAAGTAAAGCAATAATAATAAACAGGTAAAACCAGGGATCGACCTTATTCCAATCGACGGGCGTCTCGAAAGGTGTCGAATGTATATCGATAGCTCGAATCTCGGCGATGTAGTTTTGAGTGACCGACTTGGCAACATTGCTGCGATGTTGCCGAATTTATTGAATATTAAATTGAGCGATCTGGCAACGCTGCCTCATTCCTCACACACCCGCGCACATCTCACATCCACGCGCGCGAATTGCATACACACCCGCGCGGCATGCTACACACACCCCCGGAGCTCTTACACTCCCGCGGAGATCTTGCACCCGCGCGGCCTTCTTGTATCCACGCGCGAAGGTTGGACGGTTCTGACCAAAGATATTATATACTATATAGATACCGAATGCTAGGGAATAAAACGGTCCCGATTCCTGTAAGTATGCAACTTGTTTTGCGCAGAGGCAAACCTGAGTCTTTCTCTCTTTCTCTCTCTCTATGAGAAAGAGAGAGAGAGAATGTTTGCCTATCGCAAAACACGCTGCCTACATGGCCGGCGAATCTTCCAATTTGTGTACCCCCTAGCAGGTCCATTTTCCCCGCCCAAGGTAGGGCCTCATTCAGTATCTATATAGTATATAATATCTTTGGTTCTGACGCCATACTTGGAGTACCCGATAACCAATCTAATCCATTCCGTATTTTGATTAGACTTGGCAGCCACGTGACTCGTCTCCACCAATCACCGTTTTCCATTCTTATCCAGTCTACCCAAAAGTCGTGAATCTCAAGGTTCGGCTCGCAGGTGCGTACTAATTGACACATTTTAGAAATTAAGGTTGGGTAAAATTAAGAAATTAAGAAAAAAGATTTCCAATCTTTTGAAATGAAAAATAGAACTAGTCTACTTCCACTTGAGCCCAAGATAAAATAAATAAATATATTGCTATTGTTCAGTCTTTATTAGTACATAATTAAGGTATAGCACACCTTATTTTCTAATCTGATTTTTTTTTTTTTTTTGTTTTTTTTTTTTGTTTTTTTTTTTGTTTTGTTTTTTAATCTCAAATTCTAATCTTGTTCTCAGGAGGAGATCCTTAATTGTGTTTCGATTGGACAGAGAAGTTAACTTTTTTCAGACGAATTTCAAACACTAAGATTTTTTTGGTTGCAAATTGAGTAAGTTAATTAAGGGTCGAATAAGTTTTGAGTTGAAACTTTGGCATACTGCAATCTATATCCAGGTACCAGCATGTATGACATTTTTTGTGGTTGCAAGAATCGATTCATTTCCTTACTGTATCAATCTTCTCAATGATTTTAAAACTTCCTTGCTTCAAGTTTGAATCTAAATTTTGTTTCAGGTGTCAAGTTCTGAAGGACAAAGGGAAGAAAAATGAGAAAAAAGGGAGAGAGAAATTAATTTATGACCGATAGATCACAACTAGTAGCGAAGTAGAAGAGGAAAAGGACTCAACGGATCGCTGGAATCAGAGTGGAAGTTCTGAATTTTCTTTAAGAATGGCCACAAGAAGCGTCAGTATCCTAGTTATCATCATCATTTTCTTCAATGATCTATTAGAAACAAATGGAGATTGCTGCGGAAAACGGCGATTCACTCATGATCCAAATATAAAAATGTGCTTTGGCCCAACTTTTGGGCTTCAAAAGACAGTGCTAAAAACTCCTGGAAAGTATTGTTGTGGTATCGGTGATTGTAACATATTTTGTTGTAATTGTGATGGTGGTTGTGAGATTTACTGAGCTTCTTTTGAATACCTATGGCTTAACAAGGATTTTACTATACTTCGGCAAACCTCACACACAGAATAACTGAAAAAATACAAAAATTGCAAATGATCTAGGTTTAGAACGAGTTTTTTTGTAACATCCGTTTGTTCTTTATAATACCTGTTTATACTTCAGATTGTAATAACTTGCTATAAAAATCTCAAAAACATTACTATTTCTTTTACATCACTATAAAAACAATATTTTTTAATTACTTTCCTCTCTGTGATATTCTTAAGGTAGACTGTATACTCAATCAAACACTTGCAGTCTAAAAACGGGACAGACCCGACAAAGCATTGATTTCCAAAATTGTATAGTTTGAAAAAATTTTCTATTTGTTTTTTATTTTTTTTATTTTATAAATTTGAATTTTTTTATTTTATTACTTTAATTGAATTTTTTTATTTTATTCCTTTAAATTTTCTTATTAAAATCAACTAGTTTGAACCGAGTCAAGAGTCGTTGAACTGATTGGAACCAAACCCGTTGTCCCCCGTGCACCAGTTACAGCCACAAATTTTGAACCGAACTAAAAATCTTGCTAGTTTAGAGCCCTGGTTACGATGCACGAAGCTCATGATGCAGCAACTCTCTAGTTCCAGCACCATGCTGTACATTCAGAGTTTCCTCTGACCTCTCTCACGATGTTATGACTCAAATAGGTAACTCAAGAACCTTGACCCTTTCAGGGGATGTGGGACACAAGTGGTCCCACTTTATTTAACAAGGAATTCAAGGGAATTTAAATAGACGTTTTGCAACACGTTGAATGACCCACCAAAGTTCTTGGAAAATTGTCCTCTTCCAAACGCAGTTAAATAAAATGTAGTAGTGGTAGCTAAGTCGAGCCGCCCAAACCATGTGTTCATCATACTTGTATTTCAAAGGGAACAACTGGACTGAGAATACAAAAAGGGAAAAGAAGGAATGGAGGTACTATGAATTTCAAAAGAAAGTCCTCTCATCAAAATTGTTCTTGATCAATTTTTTTTTTATTTTCCATCATTTTAAATTTTTTGAGGCATTATGCCACAAGAAGCAATAGTGTGAGACTCTGAAATACCTGAAAACCGTAAAAATTTGCAAATTGATCAAGAAATGATATAATAAAAATTTTCATAAGGATACTTTCTTTTGATAGCCATAGTGCAGTCGAGGACAAAAAAAATGTCAAACAACTCTTTAGATTTTGGCTTAGGTAGGCCACCTGCAATGCTTAAATCCATTGAGATGAGTATTGCGGGTAGCCTACATCCAGGAGTTGTCTGACATTCTTTTTGTCCCCGACTGTACAGTCAAGATTATTCAAGGTAGATTTTGGCTCAGGTAGGCAACTTGTAATGCAGAGATCCATTGTCATAAGTACTGCAGGTGGCCTACTTGAAGGAAAATCCAAGACGCAGACTGACATTATTTAATTCGCCGACTGTACTATAACTTTCAAAAGAAAGTACTCTGGTCGCAATTCACATGGTTAAATCTCTCCGTTGTTTCCAATAAAAATTACGATTTTTCATGACATACTTTGAAAGGGGCCATTCTTATTCGTATTTAAACCCTTGAAAGCCGAAAAATTGTTTAGAATTGCCGAGTTTTAAAAGAGTAAAACTTTCGACCAGGGAACTTCCTTTCGAAAGTCATTGTACCTACCAAGGTACCTTACACTAAGGTGAGAGGACAAGTGGGATGATACCGCACCAAGCGTGACACCCTGAGGAAAGGAAGTTTCTCAAGAAACTCAAATTCTGAAATGTGCGCAGGAAAGGGTTAGATCTATGCTTTTAGGAGAAGGTAAAACCATTTTTCACAAACTGAAGTCCACTTTAAATGAGCATTTTATGGGACAAAAAGCAGCCTTTTTAGCACTCCTCCTTTCCACATGGATTGCGAAGGGGTCAAATCAGCTGTCAGCAGATTGAAATTGAAACCCAGGCTGCACGTGTATGGGGCTAGTGGGCTTATAGCCCCCCACTTTTTTTAGGCTGCGGGGATAAATTTTTTTTGAAAAAGCAAAAAAAAAAGTAATCGATTTTTGCTAGCCCCCCACTTTTTGACCCCATGGCCCATGAATATTCTTGATGACAAAACAAAGCAAAATGAAACACAAAAGAGTGTCAAGTCTTGCAAGTAGGAATGATTGACGCCATTGATAACTGGTTATAGACTACATTCATAACAAAGGTGGCTCGTGCAATTTGATACCGGTGTTTTTCTTACATTTGATTTTATCTAAAACAATCAATTTGATAGTGAAGCAGTGCTTTAATTACAGTTGATTGCTGTACATAGATTCAAATTATGAGGAGCGAATACAAGAATTTGTCTTTCTCCATCTTCAGCCATTTAAACACATGTGTTACAAAAGGATAAAAAAAGGGGGCAATCAAGTGACTTCAGCGCTTATCTTCGTCCTTTTCTAACATATGTGTTCAAATAAGAGAGATAGAGAGACAGGCAAACCCCTGTATCCGCCTACGATTAGAATACAGAAAAAAACGTTGTTGCCAAATTGCGCAAGCCGCCACTGATTCATGAATGATGGTAAATAAACAAAAGAGCAGGGAGACATAGAAAACAAGACTAAGTTTTGTTACACATACTTCATTTTTTTCTTTTCTTTGAATCTTAACTTTTATTCTCAGAATATATTTCATAATGAATATTTGAACAAACATAAATATGTACATGACATCATTTTACAGCTATATCTTTATATTATGCTTTGAGGCTTTTCTCCTTTCTATTTCTTTTACATCATTACAATAAAACTATACAGAAGAGTACACAAAGCTCAATCCAAAGGAAAAAGTTGAAACAATTTATACGATATTTTCTTACACAAAGATTGAATGGGTGAATCATTCTCGCTAAAAACACAAATTTCAAATGAACAATCTTAGATTTAATTGAATTTATTCACCTGATTAAAGTGACTGAATTGATAAAGTCATTGATTTTTTCTTTCATCAGCTCATTTTCTCTTTTTTTTTCTTTTTAAAACATAAAGGCACCTAAAAGGCAAACTATGCAACTAAAAACTAAAAAAGAAAGAAAAAAAAAATCACGAATAAAAATACTTAGGTAAATAAAGAAAAAGAAAGAAATATTAACAAAACATCGAATTTTTAGAGAAATAAAAATAATAAAAAACTCATAAGAAACAACTGTTAACATCAAATCGAGCACAGTTCAACAATTAGTTCAACACTTAAACTTAAAAACAAATTCAACAGAGCTGTCAAGTGAATCAGGGATTCGTGATTTATATGTGTGAACTTATAGTCCCAAAACGAGGTAGGAACTAAGATAGCTCCAGTTTTTCTCACGGTTGCGCCATTTCTGAGAAAATTAAAAAAGAAAATTGTGCTGGTGTTTCACAGCACGCAACTGGACTGAAGAAAAATAAGAGAGTTTGAGTTTAGTACAGCTTTCCTTAGAAGAGGCGGAGCTCGACCGATAATCTTTGAAAAACTTTCAATTTTAAATCCCTCAGATCAAAGCCCAGTTTTCCTGAGACTTTATCATTCTGATTTCTAAATGCTTTTAAATGAAAAACCAAAGCCTTCAAATTCATTTTCATTCAATAGCATCAAGCAATATGAGAAATGACGATGGACAAATTTCCAAAGATTATAAGTGAGATCCACTTTCACTTCTGGAAGGAGCTCTACCTGGCAAATATTTCAGGGGAGAGGGGGTCCATTAATGCATTGATGCAATGGCAGTTCTTTAATTTATCAAGTCTTTGGTTTCCTAACTAATATAGGGTTTCAAGATACATGGGTACATCCCTAGTTGTTGGCTAATGTACTCAATGTAGCTCAGTGGCGTAGCCATGAACTTTTCTAGGGGGGGGGGGGGGGGTCCGCGGTCTGAAAATTGTCAAGGGGAGGGAAGCCCAAAGATACTAATTTGGTCAAATTTGTCTGACAACGCAAATAATGACCTTTTTCTACAGCAAATTTTTGTGTCAAGGGGGGGGGGGGGGGGGGGGAAGTCCAGACCCCCCCCCCCCCCCCCCCCCCAGCTACGCCACTGATGTAGCCATCATGATAAAAATAGAGACAACTTTCTGAAAAAAATGTCCAGAAATTAGCTTAAGATACATAATCAGAATTGATTTTAATTAAGTGTTGATAAATGTATCATAGCATAGCTCTTCTTCTACCTGCCACATTTTTTGTTTGACTAGTGGCAAAACTTTAGCCTCCCTCTTCATGAGAATTAAAAAGGTGAAGATATGATTTCAAGAAATTAGTTTGCAATAAACGCAAAAAAAAAAAAAAAAAAAAAAAAAAAAAAAAAAAAAACCATAATTTAACTGAAAACAAAAAAAATCCAAAATAGTAAAATAATAAATAACAATTTAGCAATAATCAAACAAAACTGATCACTAACAAAACGTAAAATGATGAGGTAAGAATAAATACATACAATTATGTACACAGAGACGTATGAACAGATAATCTTCTGAAAGGTAATCAGGTAATATTACAAAATTTCCTTACACACATTGTATATTTTACAATCGCGACATAAAGTATAATTAATCAAAGTGTGATAAATTGAAGAAAAGCAGAGACAAAGAGAGAACAAAAACAATAAAAGAGTAAAAATAACAATGACAAAGATAAAATGATTGAGTTAGTTATCGAAAGCTGAAAGCCACTTTCAGCAGTTCTTTGAGACCAAAAAAGAGAAAAACTTTCAGCTTGATTCAGTAACCCTACACAGGAATTGCAATATTAATCTAGACCAAGATATTTAAGAGCCATTTAGGAGTCCAAGGGAGAGTTTTTGTCAAGTTCCAGCATTGATTAGAAGAAAAATTACTAAAAACATACTGAGAAATTTCAGCTCACTTGAATCTTTATAAATTATATTTTAAAAACATTGAGAGAATCAGATTTTAAGAATTACAAACAATAAATTTTACTATGTTTATAATCCATTCCATTTGATTAGGCGCTTTTCTTAGATGATGTAAGTCGCTAAATGGCAACGCTGAAATGCTCGGGTTGAGATACGAGTTGACTGTCTCGGGCTCCGATTGCGTTCAGTCCGTACTTTCTTTTGTCAATGGGGCAAGGGATCCTCCTTTGTTTTCCACCTGTTTCTCTCAAGTGCCACTTGAAATTGAATTTTCTTCAATTTGAGGAAAGTGATTTTTTTTTTTTTTTCCAGGCAGATTCGTTCTCAGCATGAAATTCTGTTAAGATTGCCACCCAAAAACATGCGGAGAGTTTGATTTCAACCCTACTTATGGAGGAGAGTGTGAAACTGATAAATCACTTTTTCCTGCAAACTCTCCGCATGTTTTTGGGTGGCAATCTTAACAGAATTTCATGCTGAGAACGAATCTGCCTGAAAAAATACAAATTTCTTCAAATTGAAGAAAATTCAATTTTAAGTGGCACTTGAGAGAAACAGATGGAAAAAAAGGAAGATCCCTTGCCCCATTAACAAAAAAAGGTATGGACTCAGCGCAATCGGAGCCCGAGACAGTCAACTCGTATCTCAACCCGAGCATTTCAGCGTTGCCATTAAGCGATTTTCGTCATTTAAGAAAAGCGCCTAATCAAATGGAATGGACTCTGGTCAAATAACTTTAAAATGAGTGTTACGAAAAAAAGGGAATTTTTATGGAGGAAAATTAGAACTATTCATCATTTTCCCAAGTTTCTCAACAGGAATTCAGTTGCAAATGAAATCTTAACATAACCTGACACTTAGGGAAGTAAAAGCAAAAAAATCTGGTACATGAATGGTACATTTTAATTTGATAATTTTCAAAGTTTTGGAAGTTATGTTCCTTTACTCCATAACTTACCTTTACTTAGGTACTTAAGAACTCACCATAATTTACCTCCCCACTTCGTTTGTACAAGGAATTTTGAAATCCTCATGAAGAAATTTGAGGGCAAGTGTTGAAGATAAAAATAAGCTTTTTGACCCAAGGAACGTATGACCAAAAATGGCTCTCTTACTAGCTAGAGCTCCATTAAATAATTTTGAAAAAATATAGCACTCAACCCATTCAGTTATTTATGTTGAAATTTTCAGGGGGTAAAAAAATAGAGGGAGCTGTTTATTTGGTCACAATTAGCCCAAAACTGTGGGTCATACATTAAGGAAGCTCAACATTTGTTTGAAACTTAATAAAGCTCTAGCTCAGAGGGTATCAATTTTCAGGCACATGGTCACAAGTAAACAAAAGTCTAATTTCACCCTACAAAATTTGCCATGAAATTTGTTCACCAGAGTTTAGCAACACCCTATATATTTGCTGGTTATTCTCACTATTACTTATTTACTGTGAGTTTTTGACATTTTTTTTTTCATTTAATTTTTTCTTTCTTTTAAAAAGCACTAAAAGACAATTATTTTCAGCAAGTTCACGATACAGTGGCAATGGCCAGGCAGCTAAAAATCAGTCGTACAGTCTAGAAAATCAATGAATTGATATAAAAGTGTGCTTTCCGACAGGAAAGAAATGTTTCTGAATTACTAGGAGAAGCAAATAAATGGGAAAGCGGTGCAGAAAAGTCGAAACTTCGGACTCAATTTTCTCAGCTCAAACGTTATTAAAATAAGATAAGAGGTTTTGTCTAAAACTCATTCCTCTGTAAAAGGAGGAAGAGCTCTTTGACTAAAAAAACAGGAGCAAACCAAAAGCTATGATTAACTCAATTGAAGATAAAAGTATATGCCTTGACTTCTAAACTACTGTAAACAGAAAACTTGGCAGTGGCGAAGCATGCTATTTGGCAACATGGCATTTTGTCCATTTGAACCCACAGAAAAGGTTGAATCCACTGGACATCAGCGATTCCTTGGGAATTCGATTTTTTTCTTGGGTTTTAATGAGCCAAATGCAACGGTGGCAGATTGCACGCTTCGCCACTGAAACTTGGTTTGAGGCTTTTGAGGATGAAAATTTGGAAGGAGAAAGAGGGGGGTGTTCTGTAGGAATTGAGGAGTTCTTCAGTAAAAGGGCGTATAAAACAGAGGGTTTACTTGTGCTGAGGTTTGAGGCTTTTGAGGCTGAAAATTTAGAAGGAGAAAGAGGGGGGTGTTCTGTAGGAATTGAGGAGTTCTTCAGTAAAAGGGCGTATAAAACAGAGGGTTTACTTGTGCTGAAAAATGCTGATTTAAAAGTGCTACTGCATGAGATTTGAATGAGAAAAACTAGGTTTCATTAATTACCTGACAATCATTTAGTCTAATCATCCGGTGATTACGACAACCCAATCTAACACTTCATAATCAAACAATAACCTTTAGAAATTAGGTTTTAAAAGCACAAACACACCCTCTGTTTCATGCGCCTTTTTTACTGAAGAACTTCTCAATTATGTAACTGACAGACGCTCATGATAAGTAACAAGGAATGAATAGAGCCTGAAGGTTCAGGAAACAAGGAAAAACCAAAACCTTAAAAAAAAAAGACCATTCAAAGGTTGTCTGTAACTGTAGTTGTTTTGTAGAAATCATATGGGATCCACACTTGAAAGAATCATAATTACATTCTATGCCAATAGAATATCATTTGAAAGACTTAAACAAATATGAGGGAAAAAATAAACAAAGAAAACAGATACAAGAGTGAACTTAATGAATAAAACTAAATAAGCGTGACATGATAAACTTCACGCAACACAAATAAATGCAAAATTCAATTAGAGACAGATGAATAAGTCAGTTGATCAAAGTCAGCATTTCATTTTTTCATTTGTTTATCATAAAAGATGCAAAGTTTATTGAAAGTCGAATGAAGTCAAAAGCACGCATTTTTTTAGAGTACCTACTACTTAAAACTGTTTGACAGATTTAGCAAAATAGTTGATAATCTTTGGTCTAAATTGAAGAAATAAGTGTTAGAATAAACTTTCTGAAAGTCAGTATTTTTTTAGATAAAAAACAGGTAGTTATCATCTATTTTACACGCAAAAAAGGAATGAGAGAGGAAAAAGAGAAGAAAAAGCAAGGAAAAGTATGGAAGTGCATTTCTGGGTTTGCAGCATAACTTTGGAACAGTTCTGAAAAGAGCTGACCAAAAAGTTAGTTTAGATTTTAGTCCGAAGAAATTAAAAATGAATCATCAACATCGAATGCTTACATGTCAACTTTGAATTAATTGGATGAGCATGTGAAAAAGCGGATCCAGAAAATTGTTCTGGGGGGGGGTATGCCTATAAAATGTGGAGTGACCCAGGCCAAAATTTTCAGCTATTTTCTGTTAAAAAAAAAGGCAAAATTTGAAGCTTTGGGGAGAGGGGACAAGTGTCCTCTCTGGATCCGCTTCTGAGCATGTGGATAAAATAATAAAAAATTATAATTATAACAAATAACAATACAAGACACTATAGAACTGTTGAGGTGTGAAAAAAAAAAAAAAAAAAAAAAAAAAAAAAAACCCAGTTGTTTTTGAAATGCACTAGCTAAAATAAGTCAAAGAAGCTAAAATCCAAAACCGGCAGTGCTTTTGATAAAAGTGTAACCTTCAGAAAATGGATCAGTTAAAGGAATATACATAGTTTCAGAGTAATGATAAAATCTTGCGATCAACGATTCATCATCACTGAATAAGGTACTTTCTGACATTTAACCAATTGAACTACACAATATCAAATATATCCAGAGACAATTTGCACAAGTTTCAGGGGTCTAAAAAAGAGCAGAAATATGTAAACACATTCAAAATGTGCTTGTGAAATGATTTTCCCTAGCACAAACTGAGGAGTTACTTCTTCTTTCAGTGTTGCCAAATTTAGCAAAAAAGATACAAATTTCCCACAAAGTTTAAAGTAAAGTGTGTGCGTATCTTTACTGCAAAATCTGACAGCACTGTCTTCCTTGCACGAGAATCACTTAAAGTGAGGCTAATTGTCGTGTATGTCTTTGAAAACAAAATGTACAAAAGAGTAAATACACAAATTGATCCAATAATAAATATCGCTATGACTAACAAAAAAAATAATGATATTTTCGACAAATTAAGAACTCACCCGATTAAAAAATAATCATTTTTCATTAAACTCTAAAAAGGGATTTTTAATTCATATTTATAGACCAATTATAAATTAAAATATAATAACTTCAAAATATTTTAAATTTCCGAAGATAAGTTTTAAAAATAACTAACCACACAATAGGGAATCTACCAACATTTAAGGAAAAACTTGAGAGGTTTTTGTACAATATAATACAATAATTTACAAGAAAAACAAAACCAACTAATGTCTTAAGTTGATTTGTTGTAATAATTTGGTCAACATAAAACTTAACTACTATGATATAACATATTTTTGGAACCTGAGTCTACTGTCAAAGTATATTCCCAGTGAACGATGATTTCGTAATACATCAAGCAAATAATTGGCGGATGAAAACTCCACTGGGCACCTGGCACCCTACTGATGCTATTGAAAATGTTCTGACTTGAGGGGTCGCAAAATCAAAAGCCGATAGAACTCTCAATTCCATTTAACCCTATTTAAGGAGTATCACATAGTTAAAACTACATATTATGAGGTAAAAAATAAAATAAATAATTTGTCTAATTCCATTTCTCTCATTGATAGAGAGAAACGGTTAAAAGAGATGAAAGCCCTTTGAAGAACACTTTGTGATCAACTGCATTTTCTGGAAAAGAAAAAAGAATAGTTGATGTTAAAAATTGCTGTAGTAACCTTCTTCTTTCATTGTCTTATTAAAAACATTTGTCTCCGAAGTCCATTAACCCCTTAACGCCCACACCCGTATATATACGGGCTGCAAAAAACCACCTCGAATGCCCACGCCCGTATAAGTACGTTTTTGTACCCTCTCGTTTATTATGAGCTATAGCGTATGTTGTAATGCATGAAATGTCAATGATTAGCAGCGCTATCTGTTCCAAAGAGTATGAACTACAGCTCCGACTACTTTCAATATAGTGGCAGCATATTTTCAGCTGGATTCCTAACCTGGGCGTTGAGGGGTTAAAAGATGGGTAAAGGAGTTGTTGCAAACTTTTGCTACAGGCTTCTTAATAGTTGGAAATGGGGTAAAACCCTATAAAAAAGACAACTAGCGCACTCAAAAATCACGAAATCCATTACCAAACTCATAAAATGCTTTCAAACGCGAGACCATAATGGCAACTGTTGCTGCCTAAATCTTATGGCAATTGTACGCTTCTTCTTCTTGTGTAGTGCCGCGAGAACAGCTCGTGAGGATGGAGCTGATTGAGAAAGAGAAACCCAATGTAATCGGCGGCAACGGTCGCCATTACGGTCTCGCTTTTGAAAGCATTTTATGAGTTTGGGAGTGGATTTCATGATTTTTTAGTGCACTAATCGTTATTTTTACAGGCTAATACCCTTTCAGTCCTGCAGAATATTCTCTATCCGGCAAACTTGGATCGCGGGATCGGTGTGGCAGATTAGGAAATTTTTTGGCAAAAATTAAAAATTTTGTGGCAACCTTTTTGCAAAAAGTGTGGCAAAACAGAGTTCGTGCGGCAAAAAATATTTGGGATTGCAGAAGAATACAGAGGTCGTGGAAGATTCTGCAGGCCTGTACCCTTTCAATAACTATTAATAAGCCTGTAGCAAAAGTTTGCAACAGCTCCATTATTTTCAATACTGCTGCATATTCACTGAATACTCAACAGATGCCCATAAATAAGGTGCATTGTAATGATGAAACACCCAGGAAATTTTTCCTCCCTTCTGACAACTTCAAAAGAATAAAATCAAGATCTATTAATATCAGGTCGTCCAGTAGGCAGTCTATGCCAACATCTCTCCGCTACGCGAGCACTTTCACCATCGTATTCCGCAGAACAGCTGTTGATTCCGCCATGTGAGCCACATAACGGGGATGATATGATCTGATGTGATGCCTAACAGACCAGGGACCTGATCAAGTTGGCGTAAAGTTGAACTAGACTTGAACTAGCATAACCTCACTCTTTGCTCACCAAAAGGCATCGATGACCTTTATGTCAAGCTTGACTGGAAGTTGACTGATGCTCATCAGCTCATCGGTTGAACTAGGTAGACGTTCAACTTCAAAGACTTCTAATACTATCTAGACTGGACAAAAGGCCGATTTTAGGGCGGGGAAAGTGAAGTGGAAGAGTAGGACAAAAATCGCATGTTGCTCCTGGCTACGCCGCAACCACGATTACAGTATGTGCTAAAATTTTCAGAAATACATTGAAGTAAATGGGAAAATGACTTTTTTTTTAAAAATCAATTAAAAATACTAAAAAAATATTTTTCCATAAAACTTGATACCATTCGAAAGCTCATGATATACAGATGCCGGTTCGGGCCGGTTTTATACGTGATTTTTGAACAAGAAACATTCTACAGGGGCTTAAAGTTGGGTACCGATTTTCTACAGGGTGTTTCATAAAATTGTTTTCTTTGTACCGTTTTTGAATGGTTACAGCTCAAAAAAATAAAATTTATTGACACACAATAATTATAACTTTAATCACAACATAGATTACGTAAAATTGAGTATATATAGCTATATAGGTTGTCTCAGCGGGGTACCGAAACGGTGGAACACCCCCTTAAATCGAGGAAAATTGACCCAACTTTGAGCCTCTGTAGAATGTTAACGATTGAAAAAGCAGTATAAAAACCAACCTGAACCGGACTCTGCATATCATGAGCTTTCAAATGGTACCAAGTTTTTTTAAAAAATATTTGTTTTAGTATTTTTAATCAATTTTTCAAAAAAGTCATTTTCCCATTTAAATCAATGTATTTCCGAAAATCTTAGCACATACTGTAATCGTGGTTGCATACCGATCGGCTTCAAAGGGCAGGCGTTATGTCCAGTCTAGATAGTATTAGAAGTCTTTGTTCAACTTCATCGGGCCCCAGGGACACCTTCAGAACAGTATGCATTAGCCTTGCCTACTTGCTACTGGACTGACCTGGTATTAATAGATCTTGAGTAAAATGATGCATTTGTGCCGCATTACGACAAGACCGACTTTAACTTTGAGAATAACAGAGTCAGAGTTTAGAACGAGTAAAGGAACAAAGAGTTTAAAAGGTTCGAAATACGTACTAAGAGCCATCTAGCAATGTAAACATGAACTAAAACTGAAACTAATGTGCAGTTACTGTGGAAGATAGGAGAGCAATTTTGGAGACAAAAATTGAAAAGTAATAATTTCAATCAGTGACTTCCTTCAATTATCTTGAAAATTTTGTCCTGTGAAGTTCAAATTTTGCAGACATTTTTCTGCTGATTATCTAGTATCTAATTTTGCAGACATTTTTCAGCTGATTATCTAGTATCTAACTCTTTGAGTTCTTAAAAATTAGTTACTTTTAGCTTTTAATTTGACATTAAGCGAAAAGTAGTGCTAAGGTGGGAGAAATCGAGACTTATCACCAAAGATTCACTTAACAAGAATTTGAGGGCTTTGGTCCTTTGGTCCTTGACACCAAACAACAAAGAGCAAAACTGAATGGAGCAAGATACTTACAAAATTTTAACAGGGGTTCTTGAGGATACGTTTTTGCTTGAAGTCGTAAACGCGTCGACAAAAGAAAATGAGGTCTGGAGCGACTCGACCTGGTGGTAAGCGGTTTATTCTTGGATACCTCCCATCTTCAGGTGCAGGTACTACAGAGTTAGTTTTGTACACACTTTCTTCTATTCGCTTGATGCTTTTGCGATACCTGCAACAGACAAATTTTAATTAACTCCAAATTGAACAGGAGAGATGCGACTGAAATGGCATGCCGGAATTTCGGAGTGGAAACCACAGCTGAAATCAAAATTTTCATCCCTTGCCGTAGAAAAACATGAAAAAAATCTTAAAAACCAGTCATTTATCGTTCTTAAACTGATAGCAAGTCTGCTTGCACAAAGAGAAATTGATTTCAAATTATAGCTCATAGCAATTGGAGCTCATTGAGGAGCTCTTTTTGGGGGCTGCTACAATGGGGCTTTTGCAAACTTTTGCTACTGGAGATCGAAGAATTGATTCTTGCAAAAAAACGTGTAAAAATAACAATGAGTACACTGAAAAATCACAAAATTCACTCTCAGAATTGGGCATAATGGTGGAAAGACGCAGGTATCATGGGAGATTCCTATCTAAAATGAGACATATCTCTGTGTTTCCGTAGAGAAAGTGACAGATTAGACAGGAATCTCCCATGATACCAGCGTTGAAGCGCCATTACGATCTTGCCGTTAAAGCATTTTTGTGGGCTTATTACTGAGTGATTTTCGTGATTTTTGCTGGCCATTACATCAGACTCAACCATTTATTTGCTTATGGTAAAAGTTTGCAAAAGCCCCATTGTAATACTTCAAACTGTAATCTTCGAAATAAATTTCTGACTTGGTGAGAATATCTGCATCTGGTTTTAGAATGATGAAATACCGATTTTGAAGCATTTCTCATGTCTTTTAACAGCGAGAGATGGAAATTTCAATTTCAGCCGTGGCTCCGGCTCCGAATCCCTGTGAAACGTAGACTGTGCAAGACTTGAGTCCCTATATACTATGAGAGTTGCGACAAGACTCTCAAAATGAAGAAGAAGAAGCGGATCAATGGAGCCCCCGAGAGGCAAATTGCAAATGGCGGATGGCCATTTGCCTCTGCGCTGTTGCCACTATTTCGCTATCCCTTACAGGTCAAGTTCAGATTCTCGACAATAACGGTCGTAATTGAAAGAGATAATGTTCTCAATTATAACATTCAAGCTGAGGAAAAATTCACAAAAATTACCGCAGTCACTGTTACTTTAAATATTAAAAAAATTACAAACTAAATGGCCAAAAAACATCATAGACAAAATACGGATTAAAATGGGAACTAGGCCAACAATAAATAAGAACTTCCGAGACGTTTCGGTGCACTCACAGCACCATTATCAATCGGAAAAATAAAATACAAAAAATCAAATACTCAGAACGAGGAGCACACTCCACAAAGATGGAAGAGGGACTGATTAACAAAATACCGCGATCCGTTTGATTTTGATAACATCCAGGTTCTAGCACAGGAGAAAAATTACAATGCTAGAGCTGTGTTAGAAATGATTCACATTCTAAAAAATAGAGACTCCATATGCAACTACCGGGCAGACGTTGAAAAGTTGAGTGTTGCATACCTCCAGTTTTTCCAAACATTAACTACTGATTGAGGCTCTGTTACGTTTTTGTTGGTCTGTTTTGTTTATGTAACCGATGTCGCGGTATTTTGTTAATCAGTCCCTCTTCCATCTTTGTGGAGTGTGCTCCTCATTCTGAGTATTTGTTTTTTTTGTATTTTATTTTTCCGATAATGGTGCTGTGAGTGCACCGAAACGTCTCAGAAGTTCTTATTTATTGTTGGCCTAGTTCCCATTTTAATCCGAATTTTGTCTATGTTACTTTAAATGTGTAATGAAAGCAAGTTCGCAAAAAGTAAACAAACCCTCCACCATTTTGCATTTGCCTCTTGGAGCTTTCTTGACAGCCTAAATCTGAGAGCCAGCCTCTTGGAGCTTTCTTGACAGCCTAAATCTGAGAGCCAATCAGAAATGGATTCAGCAATGGCGCAACTCTCATAGTATATAGGGACTCGATGCAAGACAAAATCAGTAAAATAATCAATTTTAAAAGGAACCATAAATTCTTTTGGAGGAAACTTAGTCCAGTCTCATTCAACTAGAAATAATTTAGTGAACGACAAAAAGAGGCGATAACAGTCATGACTATACTAGAACACAAACATACAGACGGGTTTTGCCAGCGGGCTGGATTCCCCCACCACTAATCCTAGGAAAATCCTGACAGGCGGCATTGCTGTACTCCCCTACTTCATGCACGATACTATCCCGTGGAGTGCTCAGTAAGGGTAGGTGGGAGGGGTGAAAACCGGCTCAGGCGAGGTAGGGGAAACAGGCAGAATTCCGCCTATATGTTTGTGTTCTAGTATAGATTCAATTTACAGCCCTGCGCCCAGTGAAACTGACCATTTTTTGTTACACGTATTGTTAAGAACGTCTCAAAGTGATTCTATCAGTCGAGAATTGTAGGACTTGGCTGTTGTTAGGGTAACCATCGTTAAGTTTCCTGTTAGCTAAAGACTACTCATGGGTGGGCAGCTGTTAATTGATAGGCAACATTGGGTACCATAATAATAGCCAAATCTTAGAATTCTCGACCAATAACGTCACTCATAGAATGTTGTAACAACCAGTTGCACGAAAAAGTAAACGATCCACCCAGGAATTCCGTATAAGTAAATGAAAGTTTCTTCTTTTGTATCACAACAACGGACTTACCTACAATACTCATTATACGTTAAAACGTAACATTTATCTTCAATACAGGCTACACTGTTTGTGTCCTTGTGCCTAGAAGCAAAGATTTCGTCCACTGTGTCTTCTGATCTCCGCCCTTGCTCTGTATGTTCAGGCCGATAATACCAAAGGAGAGAGACCATCATTTCACCTGTTAATTAGAGATAAGGTTACATAACTCAATAATGCAAAAACAAAAACAATATGGCGGATTATGGAAGAAATTACTTGCAAACAATGGGGCAGTTGCAAGAGTCTGAAATTTTGTGTTTTTTATAAAGAAAATGATAGTACATACTTGATGAGCTGAGAACAACAGTGCCTCTAGTTTTTTCCCAAGTGTCCTGGTTTTGGAGATACACACGTGTAAAGTTGTAAAAAATCGTGGACGTACACTACAAGGAATTTCCATTTAAAACAATGTATTTTGGGCCAAAGTCTCATCTTTGGAACAATGGGACTTGATTAGAAACCAAAGGCATATTTGTCCTCAGCTCATCAAGTACTTTCATTTTCTTTACAAAAAACACAACATTTCAGACCCTTGCAACTGCCCCATTATATTCAGTCAGAACATTAGACACCAGCAAGCTGATTATGAACAATCGTATCGAAATGCTATTGAGTCGATGATCAAGTGCGTGTTATCTTATGCGTTAACATTCCGATAGAAACCCTCCTATCTCTGCAGAAATTAGCCGATGACTCCTGAGCTATCGGAGAATTTCCGTAGAGATTTTTTATTTATTTATTTATTTATTTATTTATTTATTTATTTATTTATTTATTTATTTATTAACTATCAACGGGACAAGTCCCAATTACAAAACAAAAATAACAAAGAAATTAGCAACTTAACAAGTGGCACAGACAAGAAAGATTAAATTAGAATACAAAAATAAAAAAACAAGAACGTGTTCTTTGACAAGAAATTTAAACCTTGAAATGGGTACGCCAAAAAATGCGATCCACTCAGAACAATTATTAGCAAGATCAGAGATTCTAGGAATAACTGATGTATGCCTACAGGTGTTAAATGATGGAGGGATAACAAATAAACGATTTAAATTGCGAAGAGTTCTAGAAGGAACATGGATATTGGAAGGAGATGGGAGGGTTTCTGTCGGAATGGCACCACCCATAAGATAACTTGCACTCGATCATTGACTCAATAAGCATTACGGTACAATCGTTCATAATCAGCCTGCAGCAGGGATTCGGAGTCGGAGGTGCGGTCAAAATTGGAAGTTGCACCTCTCCTCTGGAAAGCGATGAATAATACTTTCAGACCTGAAATTTATTATTCAACATCTAATTCAAGATGTTTTAGCGTAGACAGAAATGATTTTTCTCTATTACAATTTGAGTTAATGTGATCGGAGACCTGAGCCCGCGCAGCTCCAATTCCAGCGCTCAAATAACAATACCTAATTCAAACTGTAATCATGGAAAGTAATTCTGTCTGTGCTAAAACAGCGTGAACTAGTTATTGAATGGTAAATTTCAGGTCTGCAAGTATTATTTATTGCTTTCTCGAGGAGAGGTGCGAATGTTAATTTTGACTGTGGTTCCGGCTCAAAATCCCTCGACACCGGTAATAAGGAATAAGGTACAAGCAAGTGATTCATGATACATCAATGTGATTCAATCACATTGTCAATAACGCAATATTTTTCTACATATCTCTTGCTACCCAAGCGGTGCCAAAAAATTTACCATAGTTCCCATCTCTAAATAAGTTCCAAAGACGTAAGTTATACAGCTACTGTGGTTTGTTTCATCTTATTGGTAAATTAGAAATATAGAAATGTAGAAATATAATTAAATTATGTAATTTTTTAAAAATATACTGAAGCTTTTTAGGAGGCGACAACATGGCTTTATTCTGGGCAAAAATACTCAATTCTGCTACTAAGGAAAAGTTAAGAATTTTATGAAATAACGAAAGTGACGCCCTAACTTTTTTCAATGTTTTTTGCAACAAATACGTTTAGAGAACTGTTTAAACTATAGTTGGTGGAAAATAAGTCGAGCCCTGAAGAGCCAGATAGATCTTTCAACATTGAAACGCAGTGGTAGCTTGACTCTTGTCATTCTTTGTACACCGTTCAGACCAGAGCTGCCGTTTTGCGTATAATTAATCGCATTTTTCAATTCACCGATAATTCCACCGGTTCAGAAATAATTACACGGTTCAGTTCAGTGCATGACTGTAATACACAAAAATACTCGCATCTGTAATCTTTTCTCAATCGGTGGAGTCGTCGATGACTTTTAAAAACTTGCGGATATTTTGGTTAATTAACGGTGTTTCCACCAATTGAGAAAAGATTACAGATCAGAGCATTTTCGTGCATTCCAGTCATACACTGAACTGAGCAGTGTAAACTTTTCTCAACCGGTGGAATCATCGGTGGATTGAAAAATGTCATCAATTAAACCCAAAAAAGCAGCTCCAGTTCAGACACAACCAACGAATACAATAGCGACACTAACGTGTTCTTTTATTCCTTCTCTTGTCTTCTCCTTTCATTTCTCTTATTTCCCCCAACAAACCCAGACAAGCGAATAAGTGAAACTATCAAGACTTACCATCTTCAGGATTTTCCCACAGGGATGAAACTTTTGCAACAAAAGGCAAATCAATCTTCCGTGGTCCTGACTTCAGTAGAATACAGTCGCGGGCACTAATCATATCACCTTCGATGTGCCGCATTGCCGGGTAGCACTTGCGCAACACAGGTGGATTATCATTCTGATGAGCAAAAAGGAGAAAACGATTTTGATGAGTCTCAGATGACAAAAGTAAGAAGTTGGTAATAAGTAACCATGGGAAAATTCAAAATTCAAAACAAAGTCACGAAATTTACAACAAGTTACCCAAGGAGATTAAATTGGAGACTGACAATAGAGTTTATATGAGGAAAGTTAAAAACTTTGTTACGGCTAAAGCCTTTTATTCACTGGAAGAATTCCTTTGTTAAACTTAATTTTCAACTAGTAACTCATATGTAATCACAGTTAGATCGCAGGGAAAATACATAGATGCTGGTACAGTTTCCTGTGCATGCACCTATGCATTTTCCCAAATACTATGTAACACAAATACTCAGTAACTTGGCTATTATTATTAATATCATTGACCTGCACCATACAGTTTTTCCTGTCCTATGTACCAATGTGTTATAAATAAATAAGTAGTAGTAGTAGTAGTAGTAGTAGTAAAATCCAGCCGCCCAATCACGTGGTTCGTTATGCTGATATTTCACAGCGAACGACTGGACTGCATGAAAAAAGAAGGGGTAGGAGAGACAATCAAATACAAAGTATTCTCAAAACAAAGGATGGGAAAGAAGAGAGTAAATAAATTTGATTCCATACTTTTAAACAGTAATAAGGTATGATAAAGAGAAAAAGTAAAATTAAAACTGTACTTTCTGCAGCAGTTCAGATAAAATAGTTCTATTGCAAACTTTTGCTGCGGCGTTATGGAAGGTCGATTCCTTAGTAAAATTGCAAGACATTCACATTGAAAGCATCCAAGAGTCACAAAATCCACTCATAAATTCAATAAATGCATTCAACAAAACTCAAATATGACGGTCGAATGAGCGGGTTACAAAAGGGGATTCCCATCTAATTGCAACTTCCCCTATAATGAATCTTTTTTTCTCAGCACAGAAAGTTGTGATTAGAAGAGACTCTCCCATAGTGACTCGCATATTCGAGCGCAATCTTTGAATTTTGTTAAAACGCGCATTCATTGAGTTCGAGAGTGGATGGTGACACTTTTCAATGCTTTCAAGGTGATTTTCACACAATTTTACAAACGCATTGACGCTGGAGGAAAAGTTTGCAAAAGATCCATTGATGGTTCATACCAACATAATGTGTCAGTCAAATGGGTTTCCGATCAAACTTAAAAGCATCTTATAAGTAAATTCGAGTTTAACTCATTGACATAAGATTTAATTTGATAAAAGTTGCTTGGCAATGGCGTTTATGCGCTCCTTCTAAGCAAGTGGCGCACCTAGCTGAGAAAACACAGAAATAAAATATATCAAGTGAAGCCATCTATTGGAAAATACTGCCGGCTTTTGAGCTCGTCGTTCCATTGCTTAGTAAGGAGGGTTCAAATTATGAATTTGTTCAAAATGAGGACAAATCAGACTCGTCTGTACATGTCAATGAGTTAAAATTAAACCATGCATTTGGAGATTAGAATCGCCCTAATTCCTGCCGATTCCACAACAACAATAGAATTTGGGTGATTCTAACCTCCAAATGGATCGTTTAATCTGTAATATCTAGTTGATTTTGGTGGTTAGTTATAGTCGTGGAACCAGGCATAAGCATAACTAAGCATTTTCGAGGATGTAAAATTCATAAACCTAAAGAGTTCGCATTAATTTCTTGATTTAATAGTCAAAATTTTTGATAAAAAGTGCACTTAAGGGGAAAATTAGGTACATTGAATCAGCATTTATTTGGAAGCGGAGGTCTTTGGATGGCAATCGAAACGATAAATCACTGTACAAAAACAGTCTTTTTTTAAAGAAAATTTCTTTCTTTATGAATAATGAGTGATTTGATTTCTTTTCCAATAAAAACACACTTTGGTAAAAATATCCAGTTTTTTTTTTAAACTTTAAAGAAGTCACACAATCTTTGCAACAATTGATGGAGTATACCTCAATATACATTTAAACTCCTCAATTATCCTAAAAAGTTTGTATTTGACACCAAAGCCACAAATGAGTCATTTAACATGAGTCAGAAGTCCTCACAATCATTATGGTTTATTTATTTACTTTATTTTACAAGAGAAAAACATACTCACCGTTAAGTATACTTTAGCTCTGAAAGGCTGGCCTTCCCATGACCAGCCATTTGACCATTTTAAAGTTGGCAAACTCTTCTTAAGACTAGAAATGGGCACTAATTCTTGACAGCTATTAACCAAACTGGTTGGTTTCTTACTAATACTAGCAGGTACAATTTGTTCAGTTTTACTGCAACCTAAGATCACAAAAAAAAAAAACAATTAATCATTCAGAACAAAAATAAATAAAAAAAAAGGAAGGGGAAAAAAAAGATATTTAAAAATGCTTTGTTTAACAAAAAGTTGATTACATCATCCCTTTAAAAAAGAAGCCAACTGAATATAGTTTTCGACGGCATAAAAATAAAACACATTTATACTTATCTATTGGGTTTTTATCCATGGCTATATTTGAGATACAGATGTGCACTGAGCAACCTTCAGTCACTTTAATTTTTTCTTGAGAGGATCTAGAGATATAATCCTTTATTTTTGTGCACCAACTCTACTGATCAAAAAACTTCTGAAAATGTCCTCGAATGGTGCTCTCAATGTCTTTTGCTTCATGTGTTGAATAGTTAATTCTTGCATAAAAACCAGTGAAAATTATGATGACCACATTAAAAAATTACAAAATTATCACAAAGCCAAGTGGCGAAATGACGCAGGTATCAAGAAAGATTCCTACCAAATTTATAACTTGCCTCTGTGAGTTTCTACAGAGAGAGAGACAAATTAGATAGGAATCTCCGATGATACCTGCAACCTGCATAGCTCTGCCATCTTTGCTCTTGAATGGTAGAGCTACGCAGGTGTCACAGGGGATTCTCGTCTAATCTACCTCTCTCTCTATAGAAACACACAGAGGAAAGTCGCAAATTAGATATAAATCTCCTGCGGTTCCTGCCTTGCTCCGCTCATCGTGATTTTCCCTTGATTTTACTCAAAAATTCACTATTTAATTGCTTACATCCAAAGTTAGCAGCCTTATTGTGATCATACACAGATTGAAACAAGCAATGAGAAAAGAATTTCAAGTCACAAATCATTTTATCAGGAGGTTTCAGTTCTAACGATTCTTCTTACATTTCTAAAATTACCTTTTGCTTAAGGACAAAGCTGAAATTCACCTCTGCAGAGAAATGCGTTTTACACAAAGATTACTAAGCCAAAGAGATATAGCAGAACTGCTCAAAACTGTTAATTGACTCCTACGAAGTATGCAAACTGGCAAACGATCTGGTTGGACCATTTTTGTAAACAAATTGACAAAAACAAAGGCGATTTTCTGCGACCTTCTGAAAGTATCCGAAGAGCGTCCGGCTGCCAGTAAATGACTTTGGATTAAAGTTTTAGTGGTTAAATTTTTCCCTCGACATTTTCCATTTTGTCAACATGTTTGTAAAGTAAAAAAAATTTAGAAAAGTGTGTGCCTTGAATTTATTTCCAGTAACAGCAGTAATAGCAATGTTTACAAAAAATGGTCCACCAGGTGGTACGCCGTATTGTATCACGTCTTATTGAAGGCGTTTTTTACGAAACGTCAATTAACGGTTTTCTAACATAGCGGGGATAGGACTTGCCATATCTCTTTGGCTTAGTAATCTCTGGTTCTACAGGATTTGCAATCGAACAAAGCAGTGGAAAATTCTTTTCGTCTTTAAACATAAAAAAGGATACACAACAGTTTAAATGGTAAATCAGTGGCGTCACATGTAATTAGGTAACGTCCATTTAAACCAATTCAAAATATCAACTTAAGGGAGTGCACTGTGAGCCTACAATAATTCAACATTTTTTGTACGTTTAAATAGATAAAATGGAGTTGCCAGATTGCACGCGACGCCACTGGTTCAAATGTTAAATTGAAGGCTTGCACAAATTTTCCCTAGATTTTCTATACCCAATTATTTTGGTAACTCTCATAAAGAAGTAAGAAGGTTAATTAAAAAATATGTTACTCTGTAATATATATACGAACCTTTAGAATTGGTTGAATTTTTTCTTTGTTGAATTTTCTTCAAGTTGTCAGGAATTTGTTTTTCTTTGGTTTGAGGAACAACCGCTAGTACTGGGAGCGGGGGTGGAGTACTGACAAAGCCGAAATCACTTTTAGCAATTTTCGTATTGCTTTTCTTTTGCTTACAATTGGAATTAATGGCCAACTGGAGTGAGGATATTTTATTCCAATTTTGATTTCTATCATTGTTATTTGTTTCTAGAATGCGACAGTCTGCCACTATGCCCAAATCTTGAGCCACTTGGTGACAATCAATTGTTGAGGATACTTCACTATTTTTTATAATTAAATCAACGTTCTGAATACTGATATCAGTGGAGAGAGAGTTAATTGATTTCCGGCGTTTTTTACTATCCATGGCTAAATGATTCAGATTATTATTCGTTAGAAGGTTATAACTTTTTCTTCGTGATTTGATATCTGAGGAGACACGAGATTTCTTGGGCATTTTTGTTAACGACGGTAGTTTCTGCTGTTGCTGAGTCACCGAAGAGTCAGAAATGAGCGAGACATCTAATTTGTTTTTCAAACACTTTGTCATTTTTAATATCTTGCAACAGTTGGACGTGATGCTATTACTGATTTTCGGGGGCGCAAGTTTCGTCACAACAGTGCTGCTGAGATCATTATTGATTATTGACGGAGGAGCAGGAGGATTTGTCAAATTTTCTATTCTATGTTTGATATTGTGACATTCTTTCTGGTTATTCAGAGTAACTTCATTGTTAAGTTTTTGAACTTTGGCCTCGACATCAAGGATAGGTTCTTCTGCCACAGGTATGGTTATTTTTTTCCTTTTCCTGCTAACGACAATATTACTAGGTTTCTCTTCAAAGCGTTTCACCTCTAAATTGATTGGAGGAACTTCTTTCACGCTAGCATAAGATGACAGCTCTTCTTCTTCTTGCTTCAGATCGGTTTTGGACTCTAGGCTGAAATTGTCAGAAATGCAATCACTTAAAACTCGGCTTATCGTCAACAATCCCGTTTCATTTTCTGGTTTAGTGTCTTTCTCCACGGATGAATCACAACTCCACTGCTGATGATTCAGCGGATTTCTCGCGGTTGCCAATTCTGAAGTTGTTGGGGGTGCTATGCCGGCGCTTCCCCGGGCAGGACTAGGAGGACCCGATGCTCCTACGCATGGAGGTTCTGAGGGTAGTGCCAGTACAACGGGAGGTAAAGTCGTCGATGATTTGTTCAGAGACCCCTTACTAGCACCAGTAAGAGGCCCAGTATGGACGTTTTTTGGACACGATTGCATTGGACAAGGACAGCTTTGGTAAGCTGAATCTGAAAAAAAAAAAAAAAAAAACAAATCATAAATATTTACTGAATGAAGAAGGATAGAGAATAAGGTTAAATACTAGGCATTATAAAAGTTAGGATTTGAATCGGAAATTTAAACCTTAGAATGGAAAACAGTTAATACTCCAGAAAAACCGATCAATAATGAGAAGAAACGTGAAGAAATGAACAGAATTTCGTTGGGGCGATCTCATCAAAGATAATGCATTTGTGAATGAACTCCGTTAAACACGTAGATTTGTTCATTGGCCGGAAGTAGCTCGTGAACCATTGGCGGATACAGGGGGGAGGAGGAGGGGGGCGAAGGGGGCGACCGCCCCGACGACGGTAAAAACGAAATTACCTACTATGTATAAATGTTTGTCAAGCGGCACATGCCCCGTTTCTCTGTACTATGTACGACGCATTCAGTGATGAGACGAGCTACTCGCACGAACACCAAAAATTCACGTAGCATCACTAAACGCGCGGTCCAGAATTTTATGGATCGCGGAAGCATTGTGATCATCGTAAAATTTTCTCGACATTGTTTAATAAAATGATCAACCAATCAGAGGCATTTCGTGAGAGGTAACAAGTTCTCCTTTAAAATCTGCGTTAAAGAGCCTCGCCAAAAAAGGGCCAAATTTGGACCCTTTTTCTCGCCCCTCGAAATCTTGGACCAACTATGGCTTAAATTACTTCCTAAGGTGACCTGATACTCGTGTTAAAATTTCAGCTTGAGTATACGCACGGTTTCCGGGCAAAGTTCCCCATTGAAAGCATTGAAATGCATGCATTTCAATGCTTTCAATGGGGAACTTTGCCCCCCCCCCCCAATATCTCGGAAACCGTGCGTATACTCAAGCTAAAATTTTAACACGAGTATCAGGTCACCTTAGGGAGTAGTTTAAGTCATATTTGGTCCAGGATTTCGAGGGGCAAAAAAAGGGTCCAAATTTGGCGAGGCTCTTATCAGTTCAAAATCAGGCAACACGCCTCGCCTAGGATCGATTATTTTACAGACGTTTTAGGTAAACAAAAGCACGGTTGCCAGATTGCACGAGCCGCTCCTGCAACCGGTGACGTCGCGTGACAACACTGCATTATTTTAATTTAAACGCATGAAAAAAGGTCGATCTGTCGGAGGAGCAACGAGCACTACTTCAAATGGCAATTTCCGAGTTCCGTCCCGCGGTCAAAAAAGTATCCGAGTTCCGTTCCGTGGTCTCAAACCAGGAACCGAGTTCCGTCCTGCAGAAACAGGTAGGAAAATATGTAGATCTCCACTAAAAAAAAGTTTGGCAACATCGCATCAAAATAAACAGCAAGAAATCGCAATGTATGGGTGATAAACAGAAAATTTACCAGGATGCTATGATCTGTGATTGATGAAATTTCTTGAGTCGATTCGGCACTCGCGTCATTATTATCTGTGGTTGATTACATTTCTGGAGTCAATTCGGAACTCGCGTCAATAATGTAAAATTAACATTAATTTTTTCTTACTTTTAAAGCCGAAAATGCTTACGTCAAATTAATGAAACAACACAGAATAGAAATTATGTATTAGCTTTGGGTAGGAATTTGAAACTCATTTTTTAAATATTCATTACACCCAATAGATTTTAATGAAAAGTCCCGTACAAAATTTGCCATTTCTTCCTCCTTTTTCGCGGTTTTGGTGCATTTTTGCCGTTCTACGTGTAAACTTTGTAATTATATATACGTTTCTGTCTGAATACCAATCAGAGCATCCTTTAATAGGAAAATATTAGGATGAGCCTGATAAAAGAGACTTTTAATTTTCGAGTGAAAATCCTCGCAAGCATTTGTGGTGCGATCACAATCAGAACAAAAATTGGCCCACTTTTTAGGAGGGAAAAGCGCTTCTTCGGTAGTATAATTTTGTACGATGTAATCACAAAATTTGATCGCTCGTTCATCATCTAGCTTTTGACTCATGAGGCCTTCCACAAAACAGTCACCGACTTCGGTTGGAACTAATAAAGGAAGGCCGAAAAAAAGTTTTAAAAAATTCGAAATTTCGAAACAAAGTTCACTTGACAGTTGACCGGTTATTGAAACGAAGTTCATCACCCTCTTGCCCATCGCTTGTCAGAAGCAGATCTTCCGATCGATTGTTACAAATCTTACAGCTGATCGGGAAAAAATTCGTATCGTACTTTCCAGTGCTGCTGGTCCAGACTCCAACATAGTTGCCATTTACAGCACATTTTAATGGAAATTCTACATTTAATTGAGAAATTGGCTAAACAAAGGGACGGAACTCGGATGCTAGGGGACGTGAAACAGGACGGAGCTCGGATGCTAGGGTGCGCGAAAATGACCGTGGGACGGAACTCGGATGTAGCCCTTCAAATCAATGTTAAGCAAGGGCTTGAATGGAGGAAACGCAGCGTTGCCAGATTGCACGCGACGCGACGTCACTGACTCATAGGCGGACCGTATCAAGGGCTAGAGGGGGGGGGGATATAGCCCCTACTTTTAGTGGGTGAAGGGGCTAAAAATCGGGAAAAAGTCATCACTTGCGACTTGAAAAGAAAAAAGAAAAAAAAAAAAACATCACTTTTTAGCCCCCCCCCCACTTTTTTTGGTCACGGTCCGCCTATGCACTGACTGTAACAATTAAAAGTAGAATCTGTAACAGTGCAACTGTCCCATAGACTTGAGGGCTCGATTCGGGAGCACGAGACAGATGAGTACGAGAGAGGTTAGCTCGAATAATTTACAGGATCATCTGTTCTTGGATGCGGATCTACAACTCTCTCAAAGGGGCGAGGGACAAGGTCCAGCGGCGGCTCGTAAAATTTGGCAACCATGCTTACTTGCCATTCATATCTATGCAAAAGTATCGATATTGTGGGGGTGCAATTGCACCTCCTGAAAATCGATTGTTTTATACGTAGGTTTGAATGGAGAGATTACGCTGTTGCCACATTGTACGAGCCTCCAACTAAGGTCCCAAGGGATGGCTAAAACCTGCTTTTTCAATGAAAAACCCCGCAATTTCCCCGAGATCCCTACTTGAAGAGTGTAAAATTTTGGCTCAAAGGGAAGCTACAGCCCTCCTTCATCGCCCCTCCCACCCCCGGATCCGCCACTAACAGTTCTGTAAACGATGCAGATTCAACATTGATGGAGGCTGAGAGAACACGGATCGTCTTGGACGGCATGGCGAGCAGTCGGATTGTGTCTCGGTGACCCACTTTTCTTCGACTTCCGGCGCATTCAAACTGCGAGACCCTTCGTTCCCTTTGCTAACACAAGGAACGCATCTTGCAATTGAAATATTCACGCTCTTTACGTAATTATCAGCCAAAATTTAATTAACAGAGCCAAAATGAGTCTGGCCCACACAGGACAACAACGGACTAGGTATCTATTGGTGAGTTCAAGGTCCACTTAAACAGGTCAGTCCGATAGCGTTATAGTCTTTATAACCAAACCGGGAATCCTTGTTATTCGAATGAAGGTAGATTTTCCGATTTGGTCAGATCCCACTGCCGCGGCATATTGTACTGCAGGGAGCTAGAGATTACAACCGTACAGCGCGATCAGACTGACTTGTTTCAAAACCTTGATAAAATTGGGAAATCAATCCCCCCAATTAGAAAAAAAACAAAGTTTCCCGATTTGGTTACAAAAACTACAGCGCTATCAGACTTGTCAGCTTAAATGGACCGTTGACTTAGAGGCATCGAGCGAGCCTGTCTACATACATAGCGGTCTGTGAAGGCTCGCCGGTACAGATCATACTTCAATGGACCTTTGGGGACTTTTGGCATGATTTCAAGAGAAACGCTCTCTGCGAACAGATCCACTTCATTTTGGAACCTTAATCAACTAAACATCACTATCACTTTCGTCTCCCATTTGAAAGTTTAAGTAAACAATGGGGCTCTTGCAGACTTTTGCTACGGGCAAATGAATAGTCCAATCTGATGTAATAACTATCGAAAATCACGAAAATCGCACTGAGAAAGTCAATTCAGTAATAAACTCACACAACTGCTAAAACGTCAAGTTCCTATTGGCGGTTCAACGCAGGTATCATGGGAAGATTCCTGTCTAATTTGTCACTTCCTCTAAGGCAACACTGAGATATGTCTCAATTTAGATAGGAATCTCCCATAATACCTGCGTCTTTCAGCCATTAAGCCCGATTCTGAGAGTGAATTTCGTGATTTTTTAGTGTACTCTCGTCATTTTTACAGGTTTTTATGCAAGAATCAACTCTTCAATCCCCTGTAGCAAAAGTTTGAAAGAGCCCCATTGATAGAAAGAAGGGTGTTATCCCATTGGTCACCTTTGTCTAACATACGTGTTTCAATGGAGAAAAGAGAGCGAGAGAAAATTTTGCGTTGAGCTACTGTAGATATTCTCATAATCGTTAGGCTACTTACCGATAAAAGCTATACTTCTGGACGGTGGCGAATGTGAGTAGCACGGAGGAGGCGCCGGTCCATTGTAGGCGGGATAATACGCCGGGGGTGGAGGATACGGATCAACTGTTGGAGTGTGTGACGGGGGTGGCGCGGGAGGAGGGGCATAATTTTCTAGGGGAGGAACAGGGCCGGCAGTTACAATCATTTGCTGTTGGGATCCTACCGTAGGAGGGTTGCTAGGACTTGAGGAATAATATGCTATGGGGTAAGGTTCCTGATGGGTATAGTACTGGGGTGGTGCCGGGGGTGGTTGGGGATGGGGATGGGGCCCGACATACCGCCTGTGATAGGTAGGAGGCACTGAGGGAGGAGGAGGAACGTAGGGTGACGTTTTGTGATGGTAAAAATAAGTGGGGGGAGCTGGTGACGTTGAGGATGGATTTGTATGAGGATAGCAAAGCTCTTGGTGGTAGATAGGCGGCTGAGAGTGATATTGATGGGAATTGGCCGCAGGCGGGGAAGGATAGAAGGATGTAGGATAGGTGTAGGGATAGGGTGATTGGTGTGGCGGGTACCGGTGACAGGAGGCCGAGGGAGCATTGCATGAGGATGATGAGATGATAACTTCGTTCTCTGTCGTGTCCGATACAGATCTTGTAGGAGTCGGAGGTGGCGTTTGCTGGGTCAGTTGCGGGGATTGCTGCTTACTAGGGTCCGCAGCTAGATTGCTCACAGACGAGTGATGATGGTGATGATGGTGAGACGAGATTAAGGGTCCAGCCGGTTGGTAATATCCTGCAACAAAATACCAAAAGCTTTGATTAGATCCACCAAGGAATAAACAGATGGAAGGTGTTATTAAAAATGGTTTGTAGAATTAACCCTTTAAGGGACAAGCCCGAGTATACCAATGAGCTATAACCTTAGAGTGGCTTATCAAGGAACGTTCCGCTGGTTCATTGTTGTCACCTAGGGCGCCGCCATCTTGCCGTAAAAATCGATTTTGAGGTTAAATTTTGTAGGTGGTTTCCGGTCGTTTCGTAAACAAACTCGGGCATCGCCGGAAACGACCTACAAAATTTAACCTCAAACCTTGGAATCTGCCGTCCAAATTCCCGCCAAATTCCGAACGACCTACAAAATTTAACCTCAAACCTTGGAATCTGCCGTCCAAATTCCGCTTTTTCCCGGGATTCCTTCTACCCTGTGTGGCACAAGGTGGACCAGCCCGCTGCCACTCTAAAGTTATAGCTCATTGGAGTATACTCGTTTTTCTTCTCTAGGCTCCTTCACATTGTTTCAGTCTTCATTCCGGATAAACGCGACTATTGATGAAAACATGTACAAAATAAGATGTCTTCGGGCGCCTTCAATGTATCGTATAGGCAATTTCTACTCCCCCGAGTACTAACAGTTAACTACCTTCCCTTTATAAACGGAAGAGTGGCGTCCTTTTGAAATAACCTGGCCTCTAGAGGGTTAACCAGAGACCAAAAGAGACCCGACGCACGGTGGAACGAGCCAATGTAAATGGTCGGACATGGGGGTCTCGCCCAATTTGAGTCCATAGTGGCATTAAAGCGTCCTCAAAGATACATATTTTATGAATCTAGCATTGGTTTTGTTTTTTTCCCCTCTTAATTATAAGCTAGAGACGTTCAAAGTTGCCATTTTCCGTTGTCTTTAATTTAATCAATTTTTGTAAAAACCTGTTTAGCCCCCGTATTCAATTTTAATGTTTGCTGATTCAAATTTTGATGCTTGAGTCTTATTTTAGAGAGCCTGTAGAACAATTTTCACCCCTTATATGCAAATTTATCCTTATCCAGAGGCCCGCTATGTTCGTCTAAAGAAGCGTACTTCAAAAACATGAAAATGAAACTTCTGGTAAGCTTTTAAAAAATTCGCCGCATTTCGCCGTGAAAATTGGTACATAGC
The DNA here is from genome assembly GCA_011764245.1 of Trialeurodes vaporariorum. NCBI lineage: Eukaryota > Metazoa > Arthropoda > Insecta > Hemiptera > Aleyrodidae > Trialeurodes > Trialeurodes vaporariorum. The sequence continues at coordinate 73,744,806 of VMOF01000111.1, forward strand.
GTGTTCCGATGATCCTATGGGATCAAGCATTTGCCACATTTCGCTGCCTATAGCCGCCAATTTAAGAATTACAACGATATTTGTCTGAAAAGGTAGGGTCATTTTTGTCGACTCTGTTTCTGTAAGCGATCAAAAACTCGCTTCCCACCTTCTTTGTTCCCATGCTCACTGTCATGGCATACTTGAATCTCTTTCTATAGAGTCAAATTAACATTTCTCCCTCCACATTTCCTTGCTCCCCCCCCCGGGGGACCCCCCCCCTCCAAGAAGTCATGTAATTCTTAAATGTGCAGCATCCTAAAATGAGTGGCGTAGCGTGCAATTTGGCAACGTTGCAGTTCTTCCATTTAAACCCATGAAAAAGATCGAACGATTGGGTGTTCGGTGAACACCTTCGCAATCAACATTTTATATGGGTTTAAATGGACACGCTACAACGTCGCCAAATTGCACGCTATGGCACTGCCTAAAATCAGCTACCCATACTACCAACCCCTGAGTCTGACCCAAGGAAGAGGAACTCACACACTCACAGCGCTGCTTCTCATTGTCAGTAAAGGAGCCTTACATTTTTATATATTTGGCAGTTGTAAGACTGATTGCTTCACTTGAATTTAAGGCGTATCAAAATATAGATCGCGGATTTTTCCATGACACGATCTATGAGATAAGCCGCGCCCGCGCGGGCACCTTTCCTTAAAAGAAGGAAGCTTGACCCAGAGGTTTCAGAGCTCATCGTACCTGCTCCCACTTCGCTTCACGATAGTGGTTTTGAAGATTCCGAGGGAAACTTTGACGAAGAAGAAATGGAGGAAGAGATCGAAGAAGAAGATGATGAAGAAGATGATGAAGAAGAGGCCGATGATCGCGGAAAATAATTATTTGTCTATTAAATGTATTATTATTTGTCCTGTTCTTTGTAGTTATTAAACGCATAAGCGTAAAAAGAAAAAATACTTTTCAGTCTTTGAACATTTAAAAAGTTCTATCGAAAAACTGTTGTTTAGAACCAAGAATTAGTGATAGAAAAAAAAAAAAAAAAAATTACTTCTTCATATTGTGACGTACAAGCGTGCTGAGACCGATAACGGCTACTTAATGTCAAATTGGCAAGATACAATGTGAAACGTTTCTTTTTTACAGAACCTAAACAACTTGCAAAATTTTCTATCATAGGCTCCCTTAATATCATGCGTCAAAACATGGATTTAAAACTCATTATTTCCCAAAAATAACTAAAGAATCAGAATCTACGAAGAAAATTACGCTAGAAAAGTATTCCTTGCAATATTTCGTGGAAGAAAATACTTCTTATTGAGGAAAATAAGATGCGCAACATGCCATGTCCGACCCCTGCCATTGACTCGCTCCACCATGCGACGCAAAGTTTGCGACAGGTGTCCAAACCAGCTCAAGTTCGGTCGGTTCGGAAGTTCGGTCGGAACTTCTCGAAACGACATCCAAAAATCGTCTACTGTTGAGTAATGGGTAATGGACATATGTTGGGTTTTCTTCAAGGTTTAAATCGGCGTTTGTTTGACAAGGGTGTCTGATGACGAATTATTTCAAAATTATTGAATTTAAAGTAATTAAATTAATTTTAATTAGAATCTTTTAAACGCTGTCAGAGATACAAAATTAAGTGGAGGATACGTGAGAAAAACAAAAAAATAAAAGCACACGTTAACAAGCAAAGAAGTCTTGAGATAGGCGATAGGAAATGTAGGAGAGGAAAAGAAACAAAAGTCGATGAAAACAATAAATATTGAACAGAAGCTATAACAAACTATTCAAGCTGGGCGCTTTAGGCGAGATTGCCGCTCTCCTCGCCACAAAGTAGCGGTACAGTAAGCACCAAGCGGTGCAACCGTTGGGAGATGGCCTGCTTTTTTCTCCACATTTCCTTATTCCCACCTTAAAAGAAAGAGAGAAGCCCCCCCCCCCCTCCCATATCGCAACCACACGAGGCCGCGGTTTGCACTATAGTCTGAGAAAGTAAAAAAATGGCCAAAAATAAAAAAGTAAATTTCTCATCAGTGGCGGCTGGTGAAATTCGATATATCGATGTCTACTACATTTAAAACAATAGAAAAGTATCGATCGTCAGGGGGTGCAATTGAACCCCCGAGAAATCGATACTTTTCAATAGTTATAAACGGAGTCGACAATCGATAATTCGATACATCACATTTCACGAGCCGCCACTGTATCTCATCCATTTGTCATTTATAAACTTTCGAGACCAATTTCAGTAGCAGAGAACACTTTCAACAAGTAATTTAGACGGAGAAAGGTCAAAAACGATGATTTTTTATCGATTTTTTTTTCCATGCTTTGTTGCCACTTTTCTCCGATCTCAAACCATAGTGGTTCGGTGCAATCCAGCAAGAGAAGGGGAACAGGTATTGCGACGATGGGGCAGTTGGAAGGGTCTAAAATTTTGTGTTCTTTTTAACGGAAATGACAGTACTTGATGAGCTGAGAACAATGGTGGCTTTTGTTTTTTCCGAAGTGTCCCGGTTTTGGAGAAACACACGAGTATAAAGTTATAAAAAATCGTGTGCGTATGGACGTCACTACGCGGAATTCCCATTTAAAACAATGTACCATCAGTCAATTAAAGAATGGGACTAAAATATGTGGTCCCTTATGCGCCAAGCGGCCGATGACACATATTTTAGTCCCATTCTTTAATTGACTGATAGTACTTTGGGTGAAAATCAATTCCGTAACAATGTGACTTAATTAGAAACCAAAGGCTTCTTTGTTCTCTGCTCATCGAGTGCTTTCATTTTCTTCATTGAAAACACAATATTTCAGACCCTTGCAACTGCCCCATTCACCGGACGACATTATTTTACCATGGGATCGTTCAAAAAAAAAAAAAAAAACAAACAAATAAACAAAACTTAAAAATAAAAAACATCGAAATGAAGGTTTTTCCGAATCTCCAAGAAGGCGGATACGGTAGATTTTACAACTGCAGAGGTAAGAACTATAATCCGCTAATATTTTGGCAGTGTAGAGTGCACACGGTTATTTTGATTAGGCACGAGGATTTGCCACAAATGTACCTCAAATTCTTGACAGTCAAAACTTTTGCGTTTGCTAGTATATTTACATACATACAATCAATTCCATGTTAGTCTTGCGTCGAATCTTCGATTATTTTAATTTGATGTAATTCGTCGATATTTGTATAAACAGGCGTAACTCAATTAAACGCTTCAAAATCTCCTACTGCTCCTTTTCTCAGTGGGTGAACCGACCAGCCAATCTTCATGAATTTTTTTGAGAGATTCCGCAGGTTGCTCGCAAAATTAGGGGTAAGCTTCAGGAAAAGTTACGCATCTGCTTCTCCATTAGACACGAAACAGTATAATACGAGATTTTGAAACTTTGCATTGAGTAACGCCTCTTTGTGAAAACACCGACGATTCGATACATCCTGCAATATTTTGATATTTTATTTCCTTAAATTTCTTTCTTCTTCGGTAAATAGTTGCTCGGTGAGTTGTTGCCCGGTGAATTGTAGTATAACAACGGGAAAAGAGTAAAAAAAAAGAGATCAGCTGATTTCTTGACTACTTCAACTGCGCACTATGGTCTAAGATCGAAAGAAAGAGGACAAAAATCAGCGGAAAACATTTATCAAAAATCATCGTTTTCGATCTTTTAAACTTCTTACGCGGAAAAAAAAAAAGACTGGTAGAATTTACCATCTGCATAGCTGAATTTGGAGTCTGCTATCAAAGTATGGTAAATTTTATCATCATATGGTAAATACAACGTACCTTGTGGTAAATTAAGATAACCTGTAGATACATTTCACCACACGGTATGCATTTACCATATGACGGTAAAATTTACCATATGATTGTGAAATTTACCATATGATGGTAAAATTTACCAGACTTGATAGTAGACTCCAAAATCAGCTATGCAGATGGTAAATTCTCCCTATCTTTTTTTTCGGAGTAGTTGGAAACTTTCCAGTGACATTTCTAGGTTTATGTTGCTGATTGAGGAGGGTTTTCCCTGTCACTGAAATTGGTCATGAAAGTCTGAAAATGATAAATTGATGAGAAATTTCACGGAGAAAAGATTTCTGATTGAAATTACGGAACGTATAGGAAGAAATTGGGGTAAAAAGAAATTCCCTTTAAAATAATAAGAATTCTTATTGATTCAACCAAAATTATCATTGGTCCAATTGATAACGTTCTGATGATTCAGAAGAATCACAAGAAAGAATCGCTGGCTCAATGAGAATTCTGGTTGAATCAATAAGAATTCTTATTATTTTAAAGGGAATTTATTTTTACCCCAATTTCTTCCTGTACGTTCCGTAATTTCAATCAGAAATTTTTCTCCGTGTTACTTCATGACATTAATGGGTCTGTTGCAAACTTTTGCTACAACGATTAAGAGTGTATACTTTAATGTAAAATCACCTGAAAAGTCCATTGGTGGCATCAGAAAGTCATAAAATGCAATAATAAACTCACAAGAGGCGTTTAATGAAATCCAAGATGGCGGAGAAATATCGAGCAAGCAATCTGTATGCATGCACCATAAACATCCAAGGATGACCAACTTTGACAACCTCACTGGAGGTAGAGGTTCTGCGTTTATTTACGTTGTGATTGGTTGTGATCGATATTGTGAGGTTTGCAATCCTTGGATGTTTATGGTGCATACATACAAATTGCTCGATATTTATCCGCCATCTTGAATTTCATTAAACGCCTCTTGTGAGTTTATTATTGCATTTTATGACTTTCTGATGCCACCAATGGACTTTTCAGGTGATTTTACATGGAATTAAACACTCTTAATCGTTGTAGCAAAAGTTTGCAACAGACCCATTGGCCACTTATTGACGATCTCAGACCGGAGTGTGGCGGATGCGGCGCTCGAAGAGCCAGTAGCGGCAGTAGCCACCTCGCGATCAGATGGGCATGTGTGCGAACCGCGGCCGGCCGGCGCGGGACTGGCCGGACCGGGCCGAGCTAGGGCTGTTTAACAGTCGTGGATTACCGCCCCGCGGGACCGGCTCCCGGCTCGGCTGCGCCTCCCTGCTTGACGCTTGCGGTCCGCACACATACAGTCCGTTGCGATGGGTGTGCGCGCGTGTGTGTGCGGTCGTGAACTAAACGGGTCGCAGGTGTGAACATAGACGATTAAAATGCATCATACTTATACACCGCGCACGCCCTGCCGCAAACGCAGAAAAAAAGAAAAAAAAAGAGAAGAAAAAAAAAAACAAAATGAGATTTCAAACACTTGAGGGTTAGAAGACATGGTTAAAAACATGTTGCATGAATAAAAATGGTAAGAAAGTGAAATAAAATGATGATGAGTAATAAGAGACGAAAAAGAATTCTCAGTGTCAAGACGCAGTTGTGCGGAATGCGGAAAAAGCGATAGCAAGTAGGATCATAGAGACGAAGTTTTCGAAGGGAATTCATATTGTTAAGACGATACACAACACACTAGTGACTAGGACCAGGCTTCGTTGCTTAAAAAAGTGATGATTTTCGTGAGATCAAATCAGATGAAACGCCGCATAGTTTAGAGCATCAAGGATTTTTGGTTTTTGTTTTTTGTCATTTTTTTATTGGACGGTCAAAAGTATCATCTTCTTGCATCCGAAAATTCAGGAATTTCGTGATTGGACAGAGGCGAGGGTCCAAAAATCATTATTTGATAGTTAATCTCAACAGTTGGTTTACATTTGTTACGCGGACAAGTCTTGCAAGTCAAAAGAAGTATGAGAGGTGTGGATAGGGGCTAAAAACTTTCATATTTTCTGAAAAATTGATTTGGAGGGGAAGAAGAGGATGGGAGTGACGGACGACGGCGGCGGCGTTTTCATTCTTTTCATTGCGATCAGCGCCGGCTCGTGCAATGTGGCAACAACGTATTCTCTCCATTTAAACCTACGTAAAACAATCGATTTTTAGGAGAAGCGATTGCACCCCCAAGATTTTGATACTTTTGCATATGTTTTAATGGCAAAAAACATGGTTGCCAAATTGCACGAGCCGCCACTGGTTGCTTTTCTCAGCCCCTCCCCAGATGCAGAGGATATTCATTCGGCGCTTCCAACTCACAGCTTTAAAATGTCAACACTGCGCATGAATTTGAAGGAATCAAACGCACTGACATGACGCTAATGCACACGGAAAAAAAAGATTGGTGAAAATAACCATACGGATACCTGATTTTGGCACCTGCTAGATGTTATGGTAAACTTGACCAGAAGTATGGTACATTTACCGATACTTTGAGTAAATTCGACATGCAATCAGGTAACATCACCTAGTACCTAGTCAAAACATAGTATACTTCTGGTTAACATTACCATAACATCTAGCAGGTGCCAAAATCAGGTATCCGTATGGTTATTTTCACCGAGTTTTTTTTCCGTGCAGTGGTGTACTCGCTTCAGTCTCACATACCTACGTGAGATAGCGCTTTGACAATGGGGCAGTTGCAAGGGTCTGAAATGTTGTGTTTTTTATATAGAAAATGATAGTACTTGATAATCTGAGAACGATGGTGCCTTTGGTTTTTTCCTAAGTGTCTTGGTTTTGGAGATACACACGTGCAAAGTTGCAATAATTCGTGTGTGTAGTGACGTCACTACGCGGAATTCCCATCTAAAACAATGTATTTTGGGTCTAAATCTTATCTCCGGAACAATGGGACTTAAGTAGAAACGAAAGGCATCTTTGTTCTCAGCTCATCAAGTACTTTTATTTTCTTCATAAAAAACACAACATTTCAGACCCTTGCAACTGTCCCATTGATTCCCTATATGCAGAGAGTTGAGACAAGAGCGAAGGGACCGTAGTATAGTAGGGTATAGTAAACCTCTGATCAGTGATGGGCAAACGTAATTTTTGGAATAACCATGAATAATTAACTAAAATTATTCGTATTATTCTCATGTTATTCCTATTAAAAAATCAAAGTCTTAACAAAACCAGTCATTCATCTTATGACAGATGAATATGCTGGTAGTGTCGTAACTTCGATTTACTAATAGGAATAACATGAGAGTAATGCAAATAACTTTTGTTAATTATTCATGGTTATTAAAAAAATGATTTTTGCCTATCACTGCCTCTGATTGCATTGGTCAACGAGTTTTGGCTCAACGGGCTTGGAAGCTTTTTTGCACAAAAAACTTGTTTACAGACATTTGAACGCAAACAAAGAGGCCCCGCAGGCTGTTTTACGGATAAAAGAGTTCATAGTCGACGAGACTGTTAATTTTAATCATGATGCACTTCAAGAATTTCAAAAATGTCTATATAATTCCAAAAACAATCTTTAAAAGCGAAATTAGATGTCAATCAGCAAACGCAGTGAAATATTACACTGTTAAAAATTCTACGTGGCACTGTAATCTTTGCACTGAATCAAAACACAACAACGGCCCTCAGAATGTATAAACAAATGTGACAAATCCGAATTGCGTACAGTGTTGCTGCTTCCTTTTTCAGTTTTGGGAGCCACTTGACCGGCACGTTTGCTTAATAGGGGCCATCTACAATTTTTTAGGAGCCGTATTGATTTTTTTGCATACTGATCACGGCGCATGATGTTTCATTGAAAAGAAAACACGCGTAATGTAATGTTAGTAAATAAGCCCAGATAACTAAGGAATATGCTATAGAATAACAGTAAAGAAGTAAATAATTAATATTTATTCTCTTATTTCTCCACGCGCTTTTGGTGTTTTTTAAGGAAAACATAAACTTCATATTTTTTTGCGGCAATTTTTTGGATTTTTTTTTTTTTTTTTTTTTTTTTACGGCATGTTTCAGCGGATTGTGCAGTTCAATTCTAATTTTATATCGTCTATTTACATGAACTCAAGCCACCGCCTCCTCCCATAAGGGGGGGGGGGAGGCTTTCACCTCGGTAAAAGACGCGATTTGTACGAGCTACCTCGCCAGATTTGCCGGATAGTCGATTACGCGGCTTTTTCCGGGAAATTCGCCGATTCCCGCAGAATTTCGCTGGAAATCGCCGATTTCGCGAAAATTTACTTTACAAAATTGAACCCAAGTGGTCACAACTGATACTCCTGTGAGGATCAGATCGCGATACGACCGTTTTAAAAATTTCTCGGCATTTCGCTGTCGCGAAATTTTCCAAGCTCTACTGGCATGAGCATACGGGCGAACATTCAATTAGGCGCCACGTTTGACCGAAGCAATTGTTTCTTAGGCGCCAACGCCGAATTTTTAGGCGCAATTCGCGAGTGGCCCCTGGGGAAGCAGCAACACTGATTGCGTAGATTTAATGACATTTTTAAATTCACCGATGATTCCACCGGTTGAGAAAAGATTACATAGTTCAATTCAGTGTATGACTGTAATGCACGAAAATACTCTGATCTGTAATCTTTTCTCAATCGGTGGAAACGCCGTTAGTTAATTAAAAGATCCGCATGTTTTCAAAGTTATCGAAGACTCTATATCAATTGAGAAAAGATAAAGGACGCCAGTATTTTCGTGCATTACAGTCATATACACTGAACTAAACTCTGCAATCTTTTCTCAACCGGTGAAATCTTCGATGAATTTCAAAATTCCATTAAATCTACGCAAATCGGCAGCTCTGTTCTCCACTAACACGAAAAGAACCTATAGTCAAGAGATCAAACTTTTCTCAGTGGCGGCTCGTGCAATTTGGATAGAATGTTTGCCCTCTATTTGAATCCGTATACAACAATCGATTCTCGGTGAAGCAGCGCTTATCACTATCGAAGCGATTGTTCTACATGGAATCAAAAGGAGGTAAAACATCGTTGTCAAATTGCACAAGCGTCGAGCCGCCATATAATGACTTTGCTTCCTCTCAATCTCGCGGGAAAAAAACGCAAACATTAATAAAGCGCACGAACAAAGAAAAATAGGTTTTTAGGGGGAAAAAATTGCTGCAGGTCTAAATTTAAAAGTTTGCAGTTTTCTGCGGAAAGAGAAAAAAATAAAGAGTCCGCGGAAATGGAAACAAGCGCGCTAAGATTGGAAACTGAATGGTCGCGGAAGTCGCAAAAAGTCAAAATTTAAGGATTCACGAGTTTTCGCGGAGTCGAGTAAAACACGAAAAGTCGCTCAACTTGAAGTACCCAAAAGTATTCATTTATTGGTCGATCTCTCGTCCAATTAAGGGTTTCTCGATTACTTGACGATGTCCCGATTTCCCGGGTCGGTTTTGGTCAACCTCGATCAACAATCGATCTCGATAGTCGCAAAAGCCTATAAAACTGGGTGCTCGATACCTTGCTATCCGATACGCGGCAGAATTTATACCATCTTTTCGGCAAACTCTTCTTCGTAAACAGAAAATTTCCCTGAGAAAAATTTTCCGGTTAATTCATCCGGACGTCTTATTGTCAAGACTTCCTTAACCGGAATTCCTGTCGTTTCAACAGGAATTCCCGTTATTTCAACAAGATTTCCTCCTGAAAGAACAGGAATTTCTTGTTAAAATAACAGGAATTCGGGTTAAGTAACAAGACGTCCTGTTACGGCAACAGGAAATTTTTCTTAGAGTTAGTTCCCTTCCGCATAAAGTCATCCCCATCAGAGTTGTCGAGGTCTTGGACCTCTATTTCAATTCATTGTGGTACCATTCAATTGAAATAGGGACTAAATGATCCAATAAGTTGTAGCTTGTAGCACTATTTTAATTCACTTTCCCAGTGCGTCTATGTGAGGATGAGGACACCTTTCTGCCCTAATAGCATAACTCGAAACATACAGCGACGATATCATAAAAATGCAGTTTTGAGAAAATCACGTTTTAAGTTTTTGATTCATGTTTTACAGCCGCTGTCAGCAGTGATCCATACATCCGACCAAAAGCCTCCCCTCCCTCTCAATAATACATGTCTTTCTGAACTGATGACCATCAAAACCGAAACCAAATTTTGTTAGTGTTATCGATCAATTAAATAAATCCCGACGGTATCATGTACATAATAATTTGCACAACTCAAAATTATCGATGCCGGAGAAGAAAAAAAAGTAATATTTTTTCGATTTCAGTTCACTATAAATACACCAACGTACCTTCCTACATACTTATGTCACCCAAATGAAATGATTGATTTGACTTCAGTCTATATTTCCCCTACTTTTCCTTTGGTACATTCCATTCGCCCGAATGAAACGATTTTCCTCTACCAATAGTAACAATAAACAAACTTTTGCTACAGGCTCATTAATAGTTGATTATGGTAAAACCCTGTAACAATAACGATTAGCGCACTAAAAAATCACGGAATCCGCTCCCAAACTCATAAAATGCTTAAAAACGCGAGACCGCAATGGCGGCCATTGCCGCCGATTATATTAGGTTTCCCTATCTCGATCAGCTTCATCCTCACGAGGTCTTCTTGCGACACCACAAAAGAAGAAGAGGAAGCATGCAATTGTCATTACTCATTAGATTTAGGCGGCAACGGCCGCCATTACGGTCTCTCATTTGAATTCATTAGATGGGTTGGGGAGTGGATTTAGTGATTTTTTAGTGCGCTAATCGTTATTTTTACAGGGTTTTACCCCATAATCAACTATTAATAAGCCTGTAGCAAAAGTTTACAACAGCTCCATTTGGACCGTTTTTATCCGAACGAATGTCACATGTCACCCGACTCTCGACGCCTTTGTATAGCCCAAGCCCCCCCCCCCCCCAATTGATGCCCCTGCCTAAGAATTGGAGGAGCAAAGATCTTAAGAATCAAGACCGGATGGACATTGGACAGTGAAGGAACGAACGTGGAGAGCGCAGTGATCGCAAGCACGTTGATTTGCGTCCACGTCCAGTAGCGTCCGAGAGTTTCTTCACCTCTCTCTTTTCTCCCTTAAGAAACGTGTGTCAGACAAGGATAGACAAGGGGAGAAAACCCCCTCTTTCTGTCCTTTTCCTACTTATACATTCAAATGGGAAATGAGAGAGACGGAAGAGATTCTGGTTGCGCCAGTGTCCATGTCCATTGTCCGCGGCCAAAACTCCTTCTTTTCCTCCGGATGGATCGGGGAAAATCGCCGCCACCACCACCAATCATCACGGACCACCACCATCGAAGACCAACTGACACAACGAGGGCGAGCATCGTATCTACAGAGCCATTTCATTACATACGTACAGCATCTTCTTCATGAGTCTTGAAGATCAGAGTGCTCTGAACTGATGAACAAGGAGGAGGTGATCGCAAATCCAACATAAAATACCCAGGATATACCCGACAGAGGAGCTGGGCGCGCGAATACTAACGCAGTGTTGTCAGTTTTCAGGTTAAAACTAGAGTCCCTATATATGAAAGAGTCAAGACATGTGAACAGAAGTGAAGAAGAAGAAGAGGTCTGAGGAGCCTGGAGGCGCGCCTCTTGTTTACATTTTTAGTTAGCCGACGATCTTCCCGTCAAAGATTACTTATACATGTATTCGTGTGTAAGTAATCTTTGTTAGGTCAACCTAACCTCCAATACCCGTTGGCTTCACTACCTGTTTTATAAGTAATGCATGAATTTTATACGGTTCTGAACACATTTGCATCAATTTCTAATTCTAATTTCATCAGTTCAAGCTAAAAATGCCGAAAGGTTCCTCAAAGCCGGGTAGCAGTGAAGATGGTTCCATAAAGATGTAAACAAGAGGCGCGCCTCCAGGCTTCATAGACCCCTTCTTCTTCTTCACTTTTCAGCAGCCAATCAGAGATGGAACCTCGTATAGCGAGACTCTTTCATATAAAGGGACTCTAGTTAAAACCTAGGTTAAAATCAGTGGCGTAGCGTGCAATTTGGCCACGTTGTATACTGAGTCCATTTAAACCCTCGTAAAAGATCGAATGCGAAGGTGTTCACCGAACACCCAATAGTTCGATCTTTATCATGAGTTTAAATGGATACAATACACCGTTGTCATATTGCACGCTACGCCACTGGTTAAAATCCGAGTATTTTACATTGATTCTTACGGATATTACAATAACTAAAGCCGCTCATCTGGCAACACTGGCGAGCGGTCGAATTTCGCTCCTTTTTAGGGCCCCATCACACCTCCTCACTCGATCCTCGCCCAACTTGCGGCGCAGAGCGGCGGTACTATAAAGACGCGACGCGGTATAGTACGATTCGCGGGAAGACGGTGGTGGGGGGGATGAGCGGGAAGAGAGGGGGTGAACATAAAGGGGTGGGGAGACAAATGAGACCAATCTCGGCTGTGCAGCACGCAGCAATAACAATAACAATATTCGTCGCGGCTGCTGCAAGCTGCGCTGCTCAACGCGACGCGTTGCCGTCTTCCTGCTCACGCCACACGCCTCACGCCTCACGCTCCATCCGAGCTAAAGCGCGACTGCGACTCTCATCAAGCATCAGGCATCAGGAGGAGCGAGAATAAAAGACCTGTACTTACATGCACGCTCAAACGGGTTTGATCAAACTGCAGGATTGCCAACTTGACACTTCCAAAATTTAAACATACAATTGACGTAAACACCTCAATGATGGTTTTATTGACTGAAGAAGATGAACAGATGAAACAACATCAATCGTCAAATGAAACACTGCAGTTTGACGCGTCTTCAAACTGCACGCAGTTGATCGACGAACGAAACATCAACAGAACACGCAGCGGTTGGCTCACCTACCGTTTGTGGTGGATTTCGGCTCATCGATTACTCGTTTGATCAAACCTGTTTGTTGTACTAGACGCTTATTACTAACAGAGTAAGTAATAAATAAGAAACGCAACGCGCATACTACTGTGCTTACTGACGCGTCGTAACTCGTATAAGGAAATACGGGTGGGAAAACATCGTTCGGTAACTTATTATCAAGAACCCTCTTCAGACACTCAAAATGAATACGTTTAGTAGATCAGAGTTGGGAAAATAAGGGTGTAATCGATAACACGATTACCGAGTAATAATCCGCGCTAACTGAACCATTGGATGGCAATTAAATGTAATTTTCACCGATTTAAAATAAACTTTAGGGTTGACTGATGAGCATAAGTGTTGGGCGTTGGGAGTCAGCAAAGCACAGAAGTTTCACCGGTCAACGTATGATTCATGTTGATGGACGGTGCTCCCTATACATATATGATATTCTGTTGAGTCCCCGAAAGAAAAAGTATGCCATCGCGCGATGAAGTATATAGTGGAAGTGCAAGTGCATGCCATTTATTTTGTCTCGGTCTGAGTCCAATTTTTGGAGGGGTACCGACGAACTCGACGATTTTGATACCATCGAAGACCGGAAAACATCAGAAATTAAGTTGAATTTTTGCCTTTATAGGTTAAATCAGGTTAATAAGGACTCACCGAATCATTTGCGACAGTACGCTTACGATTAGACCAACCAAACATTCGGTGTTGATGTTTTCGGGGCAAACAAGAAGCATCAAATACATTGGGCTCATCTGAACATTGAAACTTTGAAAAACCTTATGCGTCTCTAGATGAGAATTAAATGAGTTTTGAGCTGTGATTGGTGATGATTCCCGACAACATTGATGGTCGTCCGGGGTGGTGGATGGTGCTCACTGCTCAACGATCACCAAATGCCCGCTTGGAAGCTAATTTAACGATCCAATTTGATCGTTTGTGGAGGCCTCAGCGCAAATTTGGGCGTTTGACAATCGGTGCGCCCCATCCACCACCAAAGCTTATCGGTTCGCAAAGCTTTGACCTGAAGGTCATCGATCTGATGTTGCCTAGGATTACTGATAATCATTACGAAAATCAAACTCATTTCGAATCTTCTTCAATGTGTGAAGGTGTGCTTTATGGTAATAGTAAATGGAGTACATTCATTGATACTATCAGTACTATCACCCAGAGCTGCCGATTTGCGTAGATTTGATGGCATTTTGAAATTCACCGAAGATTCCACCGATTGAGAAAAGATTACAGAGTTTAGTTCAGTGTATGACTGTAATGCACGAAAATACTGGCGTCTTCTATCTTTTCTTAATGGAGCTGTTGCAAACTTTTGCTACAGGCTTATTAATAGTTGAATATGGGGTAAAACCCTGTAAAAATAACGATTAGCGCACTAAAAAACCACGAAATCCACTCCTAAACTCACAAAATGCTTTTAAACGCGAGACCGTAATGGCGGCCTGGGCCGTGGTTTTCATTGGGGTTCCCTATCTTGAATCAGCGCTATCTACACGAAGTGTTCTCGCAACACCACACAAGAAGAAGAAGAAGCATACAATTGCCATAAGAAAACTGCGGCCTCGGCCGCCATTGAGGTCTCGCGTTTAAAAGCATTTTGTGAGTTTAGGAGTGGATTTCGTGATTTTTTAGTGCGCTAATCGTTATTTTTCCAGGGTTTTACCCCATATTCAACTATTAATAAGCCTGTAGCAAAAGTTTGCAACAGCTCCATTGGTATAGAGTCGTCAATAACTTTGAAAACTTGCGGATATTTTAATTAATTAACGGCGTTTCCACAGATTGAGAAAATATTACAGATCAGAGTATTTTCGTGCATTGCAGTCATACACTGAATTGACCTATGTCATCTTTTCTCTACCGGTGGAATCATCGGTGAATTTAAAAAAGTCATTAAATCTACGCAATTCGGCAGCTCTGCTATCATCAAAATGTCTCGAGTTTAAGTACTTCGAGCATAGAATCCACTTTGAGCGCCTGAGAACTGAAGAGACTATACAGTTTGTCGCTAAAGTAAAACCATCGCTTTACATGTAGTGGCCGGATCGAATCAGGGGGGAATCTAGGGAGGAGGGGGGGGGAGGTCGTCAATTCAGGTCCTTAGCCCCGAGTGGCATTTCGAGAGGGCAGCAAAACGAGGAAGAACCGACAACAAATGTCATAACTTTTAATAAATTTTCCACCAGGGGGCGGAAAAATCACAAGCTTGCCCCCTACCAAAGATCCGCCCCTGGATTGACGTGGTCATCTTTGGCACTTTTCAGATATGTATAAAGTGCAACACAAAAGTCTTAGGAGGGCTCAATATATCGGGAACGAATTACGATTGTTTATTTAAAAAAAAAAAAAAAAAAAAAAAAAAAAAAAAAAAAAAAAAAAAAAAAAAAAAACGTATAGTTTCCAATATTCTTTATCATTTTGTGGTAAGTATATGTACGAATATTTGAGGGGGTTTTAACTGAAAACTTTTAAACAGCGACTCCTATCTTGGTAAAACGTCGTTAAGAAGAACATACGAAATTCTAGGCTCTTTGGCACAAGCACTGTCGATATCATTTTTGTGTTCGAGATAGCGCAGGTGAAAGTATAATTTAGACCAATATTCGAGAGTTAAAATACATTTCCTTCAAGTACGCCAAAGTCATAACATTGATTTTGAATTTTTGGAAAGTCAAGAATAAATGTTTGACCAATTTTTTGGGACTACCATATTTATAACTACAAGCGCTTCCTTAACCTAACAATTTTGGGTCGTATTGTTAAGAATTTGAAAGAAATATACGATTTTTTGAAAATTGGTATAAACTGAACTCTTAATTTTCGATATCGCTGACACAAAAACCGATATCGACATGCGCGGTAGGACCAAATTAGGCGCGATACACCGCACCTCTGCAGAACAACGTAAAGCTATGACTAATTTTGTAACTTACGATTGGTTCTCATGACTATACTAGATCAAAATCAACTAAGTCGTGCTCACCTGTAACACACAAAGAAAGCCAGAAATTAGATATGGTAAGAAACTACAATAACATACACGACTATGTAATTCGTAGAAAAAAAAAAAAAAAACAAAAAAAAAAAACAAAAAAAAAAAAAAAAGTTGAGGTTCAAAACCTGAGGTAAAAATCAATATTTTTTCGAACAAATCGAGAAATTTGATTCATTTTGCTGAAAGATGTACAGATTTAAATCCGTCAGCACATTTATTATTATTATTATTATTATTATTTTTTTTTTTAAATCTTGGGGTACTGGGAAAATATATTAACCCCTAGAAAATGTACCCCCCTCAACAATCTTATAAGCACGTATCGTATGTATACGGCCATTTTTTAAACCTACACACTGAGTGAATTCATTTTTCAATCCAAGGTGTAATTTGTTTGTGTTAAAGAAATTGCACAGTGAAATATTGATTAAGGGGGAATTCCTTTAACTCAAAGAAAATGTCTCCTATACTACGAGTAAAAGATTCCTTGTTGTGATAGTGATTCTCCTTCATGCAACAGAACTTTTACTTCGCGCAAGGAAAACTGTCACAGGTAAACGTGTTTCTTTGTTTTTATAGAAGTGATTTCTATCAGTGCAGCCGTTGCTGAAAAATAGCAGCGGTAAATTTCGTTTTTTTTTTTTTGTTTTTTTTTTTTTTTAATTTTTCTTTCTATACACTTTGTACAATAAAAGTAGTAATTAAAATTGGAATTATTGGCGGTCGAGTCTCATTACGAGCGATGCCATTCACACCATTCACACGGTCGTTGGACAGTCAATCAGTCAGGTCTTCTGTCTTCTGGCGGCCAATGCCTCGAGCCCCCCCCCCCCCCCCCCCCGGAAATCCAAACCTCCGTCCCCTCGTTCTCAATGTCTGTGGCTCTGCGGTCTTTCATCTATTCGCGGATGATGCCCGAAGTCCGCAACTCCGCACCGCACTTTGCCAATTCTTTCTCCTACGAGGAGTACGAGGTCTCTGACTCTATCGCGATCGTCGGGCAGCATACTTGCCAAATTGAACAGAAATATCTGCACGCGACCCTTTAAAACTGCGGAGTTTTATAGAAAAACCATATAAAACAGATGGTATGCTCGTCCTCAAAATTTTACTTTTCAAAGTGTGGTTGTGCGTGTGAGAACGAGCATACCCTCTGTTTTATACTTGATATTTCCATAGAACTCCTCAATTATCGAATTCGAATATTCGTCCGCATATTTAGGCAACAATGTGCAGCAGCACTGTCGCATGACTTCCGTCTCTTCGGCGGGTGGACCGCGAATGGTTCTAGACTCTAGAGGAAGGTACTCTGTGCTTACATTTCGTATATCGACTAGAGCTCGTTTCAGAAGTGTAGGCGCACCGAAACCATAATCTTTGGCGAAATTTCGACATTCCATTCCTTCAAATCAAAACAAAACTTGACTCTGACTTCAAACTTTTGATTTTATAGCGTTCCTCGATGAAAAGCCAACGCTCATGTTCATTTCCATTAATTTTCATTTGAAAACAAGAGAAATAATGTTGAAAAATTTCAAAGGTCTAGGTGTGCCTGCGCACTTCTAAAACGAACTTCACCGCACAATAGAGGTAGTTTCAGAAGTGTGGGGGCACCTAGATTGATAATCTTTGGACTTTGTCAACATTATTTATCATATTACAAAATGAAAGTTTATGAAAAAGCATGTGTGTACATAAGCATTGGATTTGCATTGAAAAACGCTTTAAAATCAAAAGTTTAACTTTGGAGGCAAGTTTAGTTTTGATTTGAAGGAATGAAAATTGAAAATTCGTCAAAGATTATGGTCTAGGTGCGCCTACACTTCTGAAAGGAGATACAGATATGATGTCGTTTTAAGAACGTATAAAGAAATATTTCGATTCACCGATGATTCAAAAAGTTAAGAAAATATTACCTACACAATTCAGTTCACTGTAATGCTTGAAAATACTCTGATCTGTGATTTTTTCTCGATCGGTTGAATCGCCGTTAAATTACTAAAATATTCGCAAGTTCGTTTAAATTCAGTTGACTCCACCAATTGAGGAAACGTTACAGATTTGAGTATTTTCGTGCTTTAATAGTCATAAACTGAACTCAGCTGTGTAATCTGTTGGACAACCAGTGGAATCATCGGTGAATTGAAAACCGTCATTAAATATACGCTAAACGGCATAGCAGCTCTTGCATAGTAAATGCTCTTGCATAGTAAATTCAATTTCGTTTCGTGGCCCTGACTAGAAGATAGGGCCCCTAACTTAGGTTGGGTCGGAAAAATAGAAAATTCTAGCAGAGTTCGGCGAATAGGGGTTTAATCGATTACTCGATTACTGAGTAATTGACCATCGTTAAACCTTTGGATGGTATAATTGACACTTATTTTCACCCGGTAAAAATAAACTTGAGCGGCATTTCGTTGAAATCAAATTTTACTACAAGTATTGTGATGGGTGACGTGTCAAAAATCAGTCCAGCCTGATTACCATAAAATCCCACCCTCTGAAAAAACGACGACTATATGATTATTACTCACTAATCTGATTAAATCTAAATCCATCCATGAGTTAGGAGGCCATCTTAACTCTGGTGCAACTGGCGATTTTCTTGGTGCAAAGAGGACTCCGGTATCTTCGTAGTTGACTGTAAGTCGATTAATGAAGCGTTTTTTTTTTTTTGTTTTGTTTTGTTTTGTTTTTTTGTTTTGTTATTGTTTCAGAAAAAAAAGGAATTCTAATATTAGCACCTGGTAGATTATAGACTTAAAGAGATAAAAACCGGATTGCGCTAACACTTTAGTAATTAGCAGGCGAACCGACCGGCGACCCTTTTTTTCTGTGCAGTAGGGAGCGATTTTTCACAATAATGGGGCTGTTGCACGCTTTTGCGCGAGCGTGATGGCGGCGTGTGACACTAATAATGGAAAATTCCCATCTAATAATATTGTCACTCCATCAAGAAGTGACCAATAAGATAAGACTTTTCTTTGACACCGGTGTCACCAAGTGTCACGATATCATTAATCGGATGTGGATCATTACTCTGGTGTCTAATTACTCTGAGTGAATCTTCCTTATTTGTCAGCAAAGAGAAAGAGACGAAATTGAGATGGGAATCTCTCATTATTGCTTTCAAACGCCGCCATCACGCTCGCTCATTTAAATGCATTCAATGAGTTTCGCAATGAATTTCGAGAGTTTTCAGTGTTACCATCGTTATTTTTGCAGGTTTTTGCATCTGAATTGACAGTTAAATAGCTTGGAGCAAAAGTAAAAAACAGTCCCATTACTCAAAAATTTTCATCTGCAGCTGAAGCTTCTATCATAAATCTATATAGTCGGCATTGATTTCTAAGACTGTTCAAAAAGCACTGACAACATCGTGGAGTACCGTTCGTTTAACCGTTTCAATACCACGTCCGAGTTGTTCGTTTTCGTAGCTCGATCTGTCATTGACAGTAAAATATACGCTAAATGGGGCTCTTGCAAACTTTTGCTACGGGGGATTGAAGCGTTGATTCTTGCACAAAAACCTGTAAAAATTACGATGAGTACACTAAAAAATCACGAATTCACTCTCAGAATCGGGCATAATGGCGGAGAGACTCAGGTATCATGGGAGATCCCTATCTAAAATGAGACACATCTCTGTGTTTCCGTAGAGAAAATGACAGATTAGACAGGAATCTCCCATGATACCTGCGTTGAAGCGCCATTACCGCGATCTTTGCCGTTAAACCAGTTTTGTGAGTTTATTACTGACTTTTAAACTTTTTCCGTGTGATTTTCGTGATGTTTGTTAGACATTACATAAGATTGAACCATTTACTTGCTGTTGAAAAATAATGGTTCGTGAAGCGCCTTTAATTGCCAGGGTAGGCAACACGATTACCGCGAAGTGGGAATAGTTAACTATGTACTACTCACTAAATTTAAGCGAGTTATAGTTTGATTTTGTCTGGTAAACTGAACCTGGTAGTACATAACAGGATTAAGGTGCGAAACTTTTTTAGATTTCAATCTGATGCATAGCGCTATTGGTCACTTATGGGGAAAGACGCGTTTTTAGCATTTTAAAATAAAAATAAAAATGAAGAATAAACGGCAAATCCAAGAACGTCAACACTAAAATTGGTTGAGAATTAAAGCCGAAACGTTGAAACTTAATTTCGCCACAAGTTTGATGATTTTTTATACGCCGTAACGACATAGTGTGTCCGGCTGTTATGAACGTAAAATCAGGTTTTCTCATCATAAGATACCCCTTTCTCACCTCTCTCGCAGATTAGTCCATGTATTCTGACCCGCTGATTTCAAATTTGGCCTTGGTTTTTACTCAAAACTCATACTTTTTCCAGAATTTCGAATTTTTTGCTAAGAAGACGTAATTTCGAATTTATGTAAAATCTAGGCCAGTTTAATGAAAACTGATAGCATTTTTGAAATCAAGCGTCTCAAAATACATACAGATAGCGACGATGAAGTAAAATTGTAGGCGTAGAATTATTCTAAAACACTAAAAATTAGTAAAATTAACACTGATGGATGGACACATTATGTCGTTTTTGATGCTTACTTAGTTTGATGACTGCGAAGATACTACACAAATCTACCTCACTCGCATACTCATTGATGCTTACGAGAATTTCCTAATTTCCGACATCCCTTCCGATATCATTTATTTACGAGTATTTAAACTTGATATTTTCAGGGAATCTCTGTGATGTATGTTCGCAAAAGCCAACATTCCTAAAATGTATGGTTTTTGCGTATACCTATAATGGGGCAGGGGGCTGTTGCACACATTTGCAAGCGTTTATTGAGTTTAGGAGTGGATTTCGGAAGTTCTTAGTGCTCCCAACGTTATTTTTCGAGGTTTTTACACCAGAATCGAATATTAAATCGCTTACAGTAAAAATGTGGAACAACCCCATTGAACAAACGCAGAATCCAGAATCAAGAGCTCAGGAGCCAAATAGCGAATACAGGATGGATGGTCCTCAAGCTTGATGGATGTGGAGGACTTACGTATAGTTACGTCTTGTCAGAACGAGCCGTAAGTACAACCGTAAGTAGCCGTAAGCTCTTAACATCCATCAGTCTCAAGGACGGTCCGTACCGTATCAGGGCTGCCGTTTTGCGTATAATCAATGCTATTTTTCAATTCTCCGATGATTTCACCGGTTGAGAAAAGATTACATAGTTCAGTTCGTGTATTACTGTAATGAACTGAAATACTCGCATCTGTAATATTTTATCAACCATTGGAGTCGTCGATGAGTTTCAAAAACTTGCGGATATTTGAAAAATTAAACGGCGATTGCACCGATTAAGGAAAGACTACAGATCAGAGTATTTTCGTGCATCACAGTCATACACTGAACTGAACTGTGTAATCTTTTCTCAACCGGTGGAATCATCGGTGAATAGAAAAATATCATTGATTATACGCAAAATGGCAGCTCTGTACCGTATATTCTATTTGGTCCCAGCAGTAGCGCACCGGGAGTTTCTTCATCTCTCTCTCTTTACTCCATTAAAAAAACGTATGTAAGACAAGGATGGACAACGGGATAAAACCCCCTCTTTCACGGAAAAAAAAGATTAGTGAAAATAACCATACGGATACCTGATTTTGGCACCTGCTAGATGTTATGGTAAACTTGACCAGAAGTATGGTACATTTACCGATACTTTAAGTAAATTCGACATGCAATCAGGTGACATCACCTAGTACCTAGTCAAAACATATTATACTTCTGGTTAACATTACCATAACATTTAGCAGGTGCCAAAATCAGGCATCCGTATGGTTATTTTCACCGTAGTTTTTTTTTCCGTGTTCTGTCCTTTTCCTACTTATACATTCAAATGGGAAATGAGAGAGATGGGAGAGATCCTGGTTGCGCCAGTGGGTCCCAGAATAATAAACAAATGGAATATGCGTTGTAAACAGCGTAGTTATTACTATTTTATCAATGTATCAGAAGCGAGAGGTTCACCGCGGGAGAGCGTGGCGCGAAGCGGTCTGCTACGATACGATGCTACTCAATATACTACTCTCCACCATACACACACACACTTAAACACACATTCACACACACCTCCATGCACCAATCCGAGAGGGAGTTGTTCCGATACTGCCCGAGCTTACACCAATTACACCGCACCGCATTTGAAAAGTTGTCGGCGGTGGAGGGCAGCAGTGAGCAGGGTGTGCGGAGGAAGGACGGGCGGGGGGAGGGGAGGCAGTACGGTGTTAAAGGCAAGGATGCCGGAACGGCCTCTAACTGGACTAGTGGGTCACCACCTCCACCGCACCTACCCGCGAGTCCTGTCCCGACTTCCCGATTCCCGAGTCGGTCGTCGGGGACTGTAGTAGGGCACCACTTGATTCGCGATACGCGGTGCACACAGCGGCCGGTGCGCGGTGCCTGTCTACAAACCAAGTCTTTCTCTCTGCAAAGCTTCTTTTAAGATGGACCAATGCCGGTCTGCCTCTAATCTTTGGCAAATTACATTTTCTTACAGACCTTTGCCTTTATGAGATACTAGCCGTTCCAGGCACCCTACTGGCGCCCTCTACGGCCAGCATTCTCGGGGTAGTTAAAGGCAAGGATGCCGGAACGGCCTCTAACTGGACTAGTGGGTCACCACCTCCACCGCACCTACCCGCGAGTCCTGTCCCGACTTCCCGATTCCCGAGTCGGTCGTCGGGGACTGTAGTAGGGCACCACTTGATTCGCGATACGCGGTGCACACAGCGGCCGGTGCGCGGTGCCTGTCTACAAACCAAGTCTTTCTCTCTGCAAAGCTTCTTTTAAGATGGACCAATGCCGGTCTGCCTCTAATCTTTGGCAAATTACATTTTCTTACAGACCTTTGCCTTTATGAGATACTAGCCGTTCCAGGCACCCTACTGGCGCCCTCTACGGCCAGCATTCTCGGGGTAGTTAAAGGCAAGGATGCCGGAACGGCCTCTAACTGGACTAGTGGGTCACCACCTCCACCGCACCTACCCGCGAGTCCTGTCCCGACTTCCCGATTCCCGAGTCGGTCGTCGGGGACTGTAGTAGGGCACCACTTGATTCGCGATACGCGGTGCACACAGCGGCCGGTGCGCGGTGCCTGTCTACAAACCAAGTCTTTCTCTCTGCAAAGCTTCTTTTAAGATGGACCAATGCCGGTCTGCCTCTAATCTTTGGCAAATTACATTTTCTTACAGACCTTTGCCTTTATGAGATACTAGCCGTTCCAGGCACCCTACTGGCGCCCTCTACGGCCAGCATTCTCGGGGTACGGGCTAGTAGGTAGTTAGTTTAAGCTATAGAGTTCCTATTACTGGCGCAACCAGGATCTCTTCCATCTCTCTCATTTCCCATTTGAATGTATAAGTGGGAAAAGGACAGAAAGAGGGGGTTCTATCCCGCTGTCTATCCTTGTCTAACATACGTTTTTTAATGGAGAACTGAGAGAGATGAAGAAACTCTCGGTGCGCTACTAGTCCCTATATACTATGAGAGTTGCGCCATTACTGAATCCATTTCTGATTGGCTTGCAGATTTAGGCTGTCAAGAAAGCCCCAAGAGGCAAATGCAAACGGCGGAGGGTTTGTTTACTTTTCGCGTACTAGCTTTCATTACACATTTGAAGAAACAGTGAAGTAATTATTGTTGATTTTTCCTCTGCTTTGAATGTTATTCAGAGAACATTATCTCTTTCAATAACGACCGTTATTGTCGAGAATCTCCTAACCTATAAAAGATAGCGAAATAGCAGCAACAGAGCAGAGGCAAATGGCCATTCGCCATTTGCAATTGAGGCATTTTTCGGTAAATGGGCGTATGGCAAAAAAACGACTTTCGAGAAAAACGCGTTTGAAAGTTTAAAACGTTATAACTTAGAGACTACTGCAGAGTTTTCAAAATTTGAAAGACTGGCTTGTAGAACCAACATTCAAGAAGAACTCTACCCAATTTCAAGTTTGTAGAGTGGAAATTAGTTGAGCAGTGAAAGTTCAAAGTTGCTGCGTTATACGCCCTTTTACCGAAAAACGTTTTTTTTTCTCTCCCAGCCTATCCGACAAGTATTGTTTGTGTTAGATTTGTGTCACAAACTTGGAGGAAAGGAAATTGTAAGAAGGAGGGATGATATTAAGGCTCTTTTGGGCCTATTTTTGGCCAAGAAGGAGGGTTTTATTGTTGATTTGTCGTCATCGGAGACCGAGCCAAAAACGCAAAAAACACACACTGACTTATCCACTGAGCTTTTATCAATATCAGATACAGATGCGATGCGAGTACCGCTCGAAAGGGGTACTGTAGCCCATATGTTTCTGAATTCAGCCGAGGTGCGTCCATTCGAACGATTGTTTCGTGGTTATTTTCCGTTCAACATATGAATAACTTTATATCACCTGTTAGGTCTTATCGTCAGGATTTCAAAAACGAGTTCTCCAAAAAAAGGGCGTAAATCGCCATACGCCCATTTACCGAAAAATGCCTCAATTTGCCTCTTGGTGCCCCATATTTGCCCCATTGATCAGCTTCTTCTTCTTCATTTTGAGAGACTTGGAGCAACTCTCATAGTATATAGGGACTCTAGTTAAAGCAAGTTTTTTTTATTTATTTAAAGAATCATAATGATTTTTATAGGAACGATTGAAGAGGAACGGTAAAAATTACTGACAAAAAAAAAATGGCGCTCAAGTTTAAGCGATGAGCGTATGGACGGAGGGAGTTGTAACAGTCTCAAGACGGGCGACGAAAATTGAAAATTTGAAAGACCAAGTGCTCAAGAGATTCGCGAAGAAACGAAATCCTCCCTCTACCACTCACCCTGCATTGCCCGATGAAAATCTGCCGATCGTAGGGGGGGGGGGGGCATAGAAAGATAAGAGAGTCCAATGCAGCGACACGCCTCGGAGGAGATAAGGCAAGCGACGGAAGAAGTCCCCCTCTAATTTTAAAATTCAATTTGCGGCGCTCACAGACGACTTTTTCGGGGGGGGGGGAGGAGTTCAGGGATCTCCTCGAAATACCCTAAGGAATCATCGTGCCAAATTTGAGGGAAATCGCTTCAGCCAATTTTCAGGAAAATAGAAAATACATTTTGGAGGGGCGTTGGCTTTATATTTATAATAATGAAAGAAAATTACGGTAGACAAACATAGATGTACCAATAAATGGATGCAACAGAGGCATGGGCGGAGCCAGCAATTTGGCAACTGTGGATTCTGTCCGTTTGAATGTATGAGAAACAATCGATTCTTGAAGGGTCCATGGCCCAATTTCTAATCGATTGTTTCTCATACATTCAAATGGGAAGAATCCACAGTTGCCTAATTGCTGGCTCCGCCAAAGAGCAGAGGCACATCAAAATCTCGCGGATTCATCAAAACACCAGTTAATACCCCTCTGACTTAGTTTGGTGTTGAATAATGAGCACCTAGAGTCAGTAGCGCACCGAGAGTTTTTTCATCTCCCTCTTTTCTCCATTAAGAAACGTATGTTAGACAAGGATGGACAAGGGGATAAAACCCCCTCCTTCTGTCCTTTTCCTACTCATACATTCAAACGGGAAATGAGAGAGATGGAAGATATCCTGGTTGCGCCAGTGCCTAGAGTCAATATAAAAACAAGTCAGTCCGATAGCACACTGTGATCTCTATGACCGACTCGGAAAACTATATTTTTTACTATGGGGTTGATTTCCCCAGTTGGTCGAAGGTCCACTTCAACGGGCGAGTCCGATCGCGCTATGATATTTTGATCCCTCCATTCAATGCCGGTAGAAGAACCTGCCCAAATCGGGGGGAAAATCCCCATTTAAAAAACACAATTTTCCAATTTAGTCGAAAAGACTACGGCCGAAGCTATTGAACTGACCTGTTTAAATGGACTTTGGTGAGCACCCTTCATCACTCCTCCTCACTTCCTAGCCTATCCCTTCCGGTGTTTACTGTTGTTTTGTCGAATATCCGCGAGATTTCGGTATGCCTGAAATCTGTCTCATACACAAAATTTTAGTGTAGTGTTCCTGTTCCATCTCTATTTGTCTCTGAAAATTACTTAAAGTAATCGTAAAAATAACGTAAATTGTGGTAATAGCTTCCATTATAACTTAGTGCATGATGATATCGTGTCAATGGTGTACAGAAAATCCGTCTGATTATTAGCAGAATATCAGACAAAGTGTTCGGTGAAGGGTGAGAGAAAAAGAAAAATAAGAAGAAAAAAATTCATGACAGGGACGATCAGTGGGTTAGATCCTCATTTTCAAGAACGTCGTAAGAAATCAATAATCTTGAAACTTCGAAGCAACAGGCCCAGCCCCAGTGTTGTAAAAACAATTAAAGTGAGGGAGCCGCACAGAGCTAGAAGCCGTCAAACCCCTTTCATATCTTTCAGTCTTACAAAAAGTTAACGGCGGAAAACTTGTTTACATCTACCGGTACGAACACGTCTGTGAAACCAACAAATAACAATGTAAGACATGAATTCCTTTTAACTCGAATCAATAAATCACAAGAAATAAGTTTGAGTCAACATTGAGAGAAAATAACATCACTTAGAATATTTGATGAGGCGTATACTTGGTTGCTTGGCGTACAAAGTGAGTTTTAATTGCTTCAAAACGACAAACAAAAGTTAAGTTCTGCAACAGGAACAATTAATTATATTCGGCACTTCATTAATGATGGATAAAACACCGACACTCAGCCATCTTCTTGAGCTGCACAGATTCATTCCTTTTCACTCAGTGCATTCAAGTTAGTAATCAAAACCCTTTCAACGATTGCAAAGTTTTATAGGCACCGATGCACTTTCTTTATACGATGGATTCGCAATTGAGGAGCTAGTTGGAAAAACGGCCTTAGCCGGCTAAGGCCGTTTTTCCGGAGAACAACTTTTCTGAGAGAACATAGGCTCAATAATATCTCCACAAAATTTCATGACCGTACGTCAAAAATTGAGTGAGATATGGGAGTTTATATGAGAAGAGGTTGCCACTTCTGCTGGCGACTATAATGACCATAATGGGGAAAATTGAAGATGGTGAAGAGGACTCGGGCAACAGTGAAAGCGAGAGTGAATACGAGGAGGAATAATTTTATATTCTTTATTTTCTAATAAATTCGCCTCTTTTTTTGCAGATTTTTGGGTGTTTTTTTTTTTACATCTATCATGTAGTACATATGTTCCATACAGAAAGTCGTTCTCTGGAAAAACGGAGTTAATACTCAGCGTTTAATGAGGACTTGTCTCTGTGCAACAGGTCGTTCTATGGAAAAACGACCTTAGTAGACCTTTCGTATTTATCCAATTTCTTCTTTCCTATACAGCCAAAGCATATTTCAGTTGTACCAACTTCAACCTGAGGGTATGGATCAACTTTTTTGATCCAACCCAAGCCTGATTCTTCATCTATGAAAGATTGGCACTCAAATAAAAACTTTAACAGCCGTTTTCTCAGAACGCGATTTTGCTACTTAGGCCGTTTTTCCAGCTACCTCCTCAATTGCTCCCGAAGCGCACTTCACAAGAACCCAGTGGCGGCTCGTGCGATAAGGCACCAACAGATTATCTCCATTTAAACCGACGCAAAATAATCGATCCTTAGGGGATTCACTGAATCGATACTTTTACTTAGGTTTAAATGGCAAAAATTGGTTGCCAATTAAGCACAAGCCGCCGGTCAAAGTTCGTGGAAAATAATACTTTGCATGCTACCATTCTGATGCAGTAAAAGTTAGATATTTCCGGTTTTCGCTGAAATCCATTGATTTTTAAGAGCTTCTAAATCAGCGCTATTGGCCGATACATGTTTTTTCCTTTTTTCAAAATTCAAAATTCGTCTGTCGATCTTCCTACACGGGGGCAAAAAAAGACCATAAAGACCATAAAAAGAGACCATACTCCAATGGACTGTTTTATGGTACCAGGGCTGCTGTTTTGCGTATAATCAATGCTATTTTTCTATTCACCGATGATTCCACCGGTTGATAAAAGATTACACAGTTCAGTTCAGTGTATGACTGCAATGCACGAAAATACTCTGATCTGTAATCTTTCCTTAACCGGTGGAAACTCCGTTGATTAATTAAAATATCCGCAAGTTTTTTAAAGTCATCGACGACTCCACCGGTTGAGGAAAGATTACAGATGTGAGTATTTTAGTTTATCACAGTCATGCTCTGAACTGAACTGTGTAATCTTTTCTCAACCGGTGGAATCATCGGTGAATTGAAAAATAGCATTGATTATACGCAAAACGGCAGCCCTGTATGGTACAGCGATAACTCGTATCGAGATTCGCGTTCGAGGACCTCTTTTTCCAAACAAACTCTGATTCCATAAATAATTTCCTTAAAAGCGAATTTTTTAACGGAAATTTTGGCTATTGAACCAAAAATCAATGCGAATTTTTTGCGATTATATGAATTTTACGTCCTTGAAAATACGCACTTGCCTGGTTTCACGACTTAAACTGCCAAAATCAACAAGATGTGACAGATTAAACAATGCATTTGGAGGTTAGAATCGCCCGAATTCCCTGTCATTCTGCATTTAATATAGCAACAACAATAACATGTGCGTGGGACGGTGATTCGAACCTCCAAATGCACCGTTTAATATATAAAATCATGATGTCTTCGGCGCACTTTAAGTCGTGTAACCAGGCATAATTGAGCATTTTTGAGGATGTAGATTTCATAACCTCAATAAGGTCGCATAAATGATTTAATAGCCAAAATTAATTTCCGTTCAAAATTGCGCTTACGGGAAAATTACGTTAAACAAGAAGTCTCCGAACGGCAATCGATACGATATATATCGCTGTACTAAAACAAGTCTATTTCGCATTTTGAATAATTGGTTACATAGACAGTAATTTTGGGGTCGATCCATATCGTTATCCCTCCCCCTTCCTTGTCTACATGGATGATCCCATACATAGTGATAATAGTCGACGTTTTCAAATTCCAAATTATTCTATTTGATTCAACTAATTAATTATGTTGCACAAGTGCATCGGACACCAATCTAAAGTTTATTGTATGTGGGAAAGTATTCGTGAAATGATTTTTTTTCTTTTTTTTTTTTCTTCCTTCTCCAATTTCACATTTTTTCACTTTTACCCGAACCGAAAATACTAGCAAACCAAAAGTTATTGACTGACAAGAATCCGCACGAAGCGCAGGTTAATTGCTTCGATTATACGATGATTGGCCAAATATCTCGAATTCCTGACTACCAAAACTTTTGGGTTTGATCGTAACATCACGCATCGCATAGGTCGGTATTAGCAGATGGGTCGTGAACATTCGGTCATTGTTTCCTTCTTATGTACTGCAGCAAACGTAAAAGTTTTGTCAGTCAAGAATGCTTACGGCACGCTGAAGGTTGTTTTGATTACACGAAGATTGGCCACAAACCTCGAATTATTGACTGTCAAAACTTTTGCGTTTGCTATACAGTACGAGGGTGCATTTTAAAGTAAGTTTACCTTTTTTTTTTCTCGCAGAAACTATCAATTCTAGAAAAAAAAAACAAACCCAGTGTTGAAACGTACGTACTTTCAGCTTTCTAACGAGTTTTGGTTTTTCAAATTTGGCCCACGCGTTGCGAAAATATCGTGGATTTTCTCCTTCAAACGTGCCCACCTTTTCACGCGCTACAGAGAAGACTGTGAGTTTCGGCAGGCGATGCGTTTATCTCCGGATCAGACACCTCAATAACACCTGAGTGTATGTTGTTTACTGAATAGACTACTCTTATACTGATAAAATGATCGATCTTCAAACTTTCGGTCAGTACTGAAAGTGAAATCATCATGAATTGAAGCTGGCTCAACAGCTTGCGTCAAAACCTGGTTCAGGAGTATGGGGAGAGAAATTTACGACGGCTGTATACAGAAATTGTTGCACCAATATGAAAAATTCAAGAACCTAGTGGGTGAATAAGTCAAAAAATGAGAGGAGATGCCTCACAACAACGTTATAACTTGTTTCAGTAAAATAATAGCTCAATTTTACTTTTTAAAAGTCTTAAACTCATGTTTTCTGTGAGGCTCCGCAGCGCGTAAAAAGGTGGGCACGTTTGAAGGAGAGACGGGTGTGGAAAATCCACGTTATCTCCGCAACGCGTAAGCCAACTTTGAAAAACTGTAGCTCGTTAAAAAGCTGAAAGTACATACGTTCTAACACTGGGTGTGTTTTTTTTTCTTCTAAAATTTCTGGAAAAAAAAATAGGTACCTAAACTTACTTAAAAATTCACCCTCGTACTTAACTATTTGAACCTACGCAAAATTATCGATTATTTGAGAATGCTATTGAACTCCGTATGAGTATCGACCGATTTTTATTGGTTGGTGATGGAATGGGTCTATTGAATTTTTGCCATTCATAAGCAGCGTCGCGCCACACAGTTGGACCAAATGTGAAATTTTCCGGACAAATTTTAAGAATAAAAATCTAATTATGAACAATAGACAGCTAAATAATTATATGTATTTATAGATGTGTGAAATCGCTCATTTCAGAGCTTTAACTGAAAAATAAAATATGTTTTTCTCGAGAAAATATTAACGCTGAAAGTTTTTTATAGAGCCCCCAAAAAGAAAAAAAAACTTTTTATACCCAGGAAAATCCGTTATTAGGTTCAGTATGCATAGCACAGTGGATCAAAGCATGGATTTTCCCGGACATATCAAGTTTTTATTTTTTGTTTCAGCAACGTTTTAAGGTCGGCAATTTCCGGGAAAAAACCACGTGATATATATCAGAGTTGGGCAAAAATTTATGGGGGTTTTTCTTGATTTTTCTCACTTTTTTGGCCAAATTGTGTGAAAACATGCTTTCGGATTCATTGATCCCAAAAACGATTAGTATGACTCAAAAGGTCGTAAAAAAGTATGCCTTTTTAGTCCTTACAAGTTTTTCCAATTCGTAAACCATTTCCGAGAAAATCGTCCCTGAAGTTGCAGAGGTCGTCCAATAACCGCCTTTTCTTTGATTCTGTCAATTCTTGGCCGACTTCTCCAATTTCAGGGACGATTTTTTCGGAAATGGTTTACGAATAGGAAAAACTTGTAAGGACTATAAAGGCATACTTTTTACGACCTTTTGAGTAATGCTAATCGTTTTTGGGTTCAATGAATCCGAAAGCATTTTTTCACACAATTTGGCTAAAAAAAGTGAGAAAATTCAAGAAAAACCCCCATAACCCCCCTCAAAGTTTGCATACAGCGTTTTCACGGCCAAAATCGGCAAGAACGCCTAAAACTACACCAGAGTACCTATTTACGAGCATTAAGAAAAATTCACGAGGGAGTTATGACAATTTGTCAATTTGTTTTTCGGAAACTTTGCAACACTGTAACTCGAAAAGACTGCAATTTCGGACCCATGTTTATCGGAAAAAAAGTCTTATTTTGACCTGTAGAATCCGCCCCCGAAATATTCGGGAACAGTTTTTCAACACCCTGTATATCATACATGACTCATTTTTACGCTGTGAAATTGAAATTTTAACTCAATTTTAGATATCATGTCTTTCATAAAAAAACTGTTCATAGTCTTGATTTGCGTTCTTGAAGCGATGTCCGAGAAATTCTATTTTTTGCTCAACTGTGCGTCGCCAGGACACGTGATAATTTCGGTGCGTAATCCGATTTAAACGGACCCCACTGGAAACCACGTTTATCACATGTTCTGCATTTTTTATACCTATGAAACACGCAATCCTATCGTATAGCATATCGGTCTAGCATTGCGTACACTGAAAAAACAAAGTTTATATACAGTCGCGGACAAAAAGAGTGTCAGACGACTCCTTGGGGTAGGCCACCTGCAATGCTTGAATTCATTGAGACAGGTATAGCGGATGGCCTACTTCAAGGAGACGTTTGATATTCTTTCTGTCCCCGACTGTTCAAGCAGAGCCATAAGTCCTGCGTTGACGGTTCGACGCAACCCGCGCTACACGTAAAATGAACGCTCTCTTATCTTTCTTTTCTTTTGTTCTCTCAAGACAGAGAGAGGTTTTGGCTACGCGTATTGCGGGTTGCGTCAAATCGTGGATCCAGGACTAATGGCTCTGGGTCGGTTCAAATAAGAGTTCATTTTCGAGGCCTCTTTTTTTCGAGAATCTCAAAAATTGAAAGACGTTAAAAAGCTTTGCTGTGATACTTTTTGTGATCCTTAAGGGTGTAATAATCAGGTTTAAGCAGTGGGGTCGAAAGATATTTGCCCAATATTTAGTTTTTGAATGATTAAAATTGAGTTCTGACGATTTCCGTCATTACCGTAACCTCAATATTTTATTGCGAATTTTTGCTCCCTGGATGAGTAAATGAGTCATTAAGTACATTTTTTGTTTTAGATCAAAAACATGTTGTATAATCATACATCGTATCGAAATATAATCATTTCTAGGTGTAAAAAATTGTTATTTTTTGTGTTCCTTTACTAAACTTGCTGAAAATGTTGCAATTGGCTGCTCATATTTTGTTCTCACAATCTTAAAAAAAAACTGAGCTGGACAAATGATATTTTTCTGTGAGGAATACATCGTAAATTAGCCTTCTTACAACATTTTTATGGTTTTGAGATCATTTACAGTCATTCAGCAACAAAAAATCGGCCGGTTAAGGTAATGATGTAGAGGTTACGGTAATGATCATGTACACAGTTTCCAATGTATTACATAGGTATTTTTTGGACTAAACCTATGCAGTTTGTGAATGTACCTTCTTAAAAGTAAAATAAAGTTTGGAAGATATCTGTAAGCAAAACGTATTTTATTGTTGAGCAGATACATGCGAACTACACATGTTATGTACTGGAACTGGGATAATTCAAAATGCAAACTTTATAAACATGCTGCTATTAAAATTGTATGAATCTGAGGGTAAAGAAAAACAATGAAAACTAATTTTTCATTGTGAATGAAAACTAATTTTTCAGTGATAAAGTTGTATTGAACCGGAAAACAAAACGCTTATCAAATAATAGTGCCTTTTTTATAATGATATTGCGGTGCCTCAATTTATTTTCCAAAACCTTCTTGGTAACGTTTGAGAACCATTAAAAAAAATAGGTAAATACTTAAATATACGTAAACAAATAAACAACATAAAAAATAAAATAAAAAGATAAATAAACGAATCAATAAACAAACCAACAAATAAGAGAACAGATAACAAACCTTTGAATAAAGAAATTCAAATTAAACGAAAAAGTCGCAGGGCACTTAGGTACTAACATGACTTAAATCTTTAAAAAGAAGGAAAAAAAGTGACTTTTACAGTAATCGGAAAATAGAAAAATTTGCTCGAGATCATTCATCTTAAATACATCATTAATACATACATATACATACCCATACATATACATTTTAATTCATTACCGTATACCACCAGCATTCTTGACGGAGGTTACGGTAATGATAGGAGGTTACGGTAATGATGGTTACGGTAATGAGGAACACGCTAGTTTTTGGCGGTAAAACACAGAAATATCAACGGATTGTAACGAAACTTCATATTTGAGGTCAGACACATTCCTTACATAGGAAAACGAAATCATTTCAAGAAAAAATTGAATTCTTACCCAATTTTTAGTCAGTTACGGTAATGACGGTAATAAGTTACCCTTTAACACAAAGTTCAATAAATTTGACACTAAATTTGCCAGAAATTTAAAACAAGAACGGAGAAATACTCAACCTGCGTGCTCCTGCCAGAAAATTGTCACTCAAATGTAAACAACCGCCACGGCTGACCTATAGCGACGAAAACAGGCGCGAAATCAAGGGGTTACGGTAATGAGGCGGGATCCAGTAACAAGCATAAATCGCTCACTGAACGCTAAAATTGTTGCACTTTAAACTTTCCCGCCTAAGAAAATTAATCCTTAGGATATACCGGAATTAAAAAAAACGGCTGCAAGCCAAATTAGCACAATTGAATTCAGTTTAATTCAAGGTCAAATTTAAGGATTCGGCAAAGTAACAGGTTACGGTAATGATATTTCAGGTATTCAAAGTAAAAAACAAGTGAGAAATGTCAGAATATAAGCCAAAACTTGCCTAGAAATAGGTTCGGGGGAAAATTTTGAAGGGGGAGGAAAAAAACAAACAAAAAATATCTGTGATTTAAAAGAAGAAAAATGCGAGTAACATGCAAAATGAAATCTTATTTGAACAGACCCCTCTGCTTGTAAGTACAGCCAAAGCAGCCTTTTAAAATAGCTTCGCAGAGCAAAAGTTCAAGCTGTATACCACATTACCACAGTATACCAAGTGGCTGACGATCGACTGAAGCCCGGGGCTACCTGATGGTAGACGGAAAATAAAGACTAAATGATATGGATAGGCAAAATGTATACATACATCATTCACACAAAATAACTAATTAAACAAGAGGCCCGATTCAAATAAAATTACGGAAGTGTGAACGAAAAAGTAAAGATTGGAGAGCTTTTCTCGCACAGAGCGAATTTAAGGTTGTTTGAACTTGGTGGATGTTTGGAGGAGAAATAAAAAGTTTGAAGTTTTTATGCTGTAAAATGGAACGACTGCATAATTCACAGTGAAAATTAAAGCTTCTTTAGCTATACATATGTCACACGTTTATAATTGGTAATGCACTTGCTCCGACGAAAAAGTCGATCATAACTGATTGCCAGAGAGTAAATGTATGAAAACAAAATCACAAGATGAGCGACAAGAGCTGCAGTGAGTGTCATCTCAGTTGAATCATTCGTCTTTATCAAGCGTTGCAATCTGCAATGGACGTAGAATAAAGATTACTTTGTAATAGAAGCGTCACTGCCTCAAGGCTTTGTGCAAACTTCTTTCGGTGACCTTGTTCAAATAAGCCGACCCGCGAAGATTCAAAATAAGCTGGGTGACTGTGAGACAGAGTTGGGCACATGAGGGTGGTAATCGATTACACGATTACCGAGTTATACGTAATCGTCGTTTTTATGGTAATCAGGGCTGAATTTTTACAAGCCATTCATTACATTAGTTGCAGAAGAATTAGATCTAATCGAAAAGACGTTAAAATTTACCATTTATCTGTGAAAAATACTTTAAATTGCCAGCCAAAGGTGTGACGATTACCGACAGTAATCGTGTAATCGATTACACTCATTTGCCCAACTTCGCTGTGAGAGTGAGGAGGAAGCTGAGTTGGGCAAATGAGGATGGTAATCGATTACACGATAACTGAGTAATCGAAATCGTTTTTTCGGAGGGTGATTTTATGGTAATCAGGGCTGATTTTTTACAATATAGTTGCAGAGGAATTAGATCGAATCGAAAAGACCCTTAAGTTTACTATTTATCTGTGAAGTATATACATTTAATTACCATCCAAAGGTTTGACGATTACCGATTACTCAGTAATCGTGTAATCGATTACAGTCCTATTTGCCCAATTAACTCTGTTAGGCAGTCGATTTCCGCAGTTGAAACAAGACTTTTGGTCGGACTTATCGTGTATTATCATAGAATGTGGGAGCAGAAAACAATAATAATTACTTCATATA
Source organism: Trialeurodes vaporariorum (assembly GCA_011764245.1). Taxonomy (NCBI): domain Eukaryota; kingdom Metazoa; phylum Arthropoda; class Insecta; order Hemiptera; family Aleyrodidae; genus Trialeurodes; species Trialeurodes vaporariorum. The sequence goes on from VMOF01000111.1 coordinate 73,780,069, forward strand.
ACAAACTTCTGCAGGAAATCCCAAGACTTTGATGCAAAGTTTGATGAACAGCGAATTTTGCATCGGGGGAGTGTTAGAATTCTCCGATTTCTTTTGTGATTTACCGATGCAATTTATCGGAGCATTCTTGCGAATCCCGATGAAATATATTCATCAGAACTCTTTACCGGTGAGTATCGGCTTTATCGGAGTAACACCCGCAAAAGTCGGTGAAAACTATCCTCAAAGTGCTAAACAACCTATTTCCGTGCGTTCATAATGGTGTTTTGGAGGTTATTAAAATGTAAAAAAGACATTTTTAGCATTAACACGCTGCGCCCATGATCTTTCGGAAATTCATAGGAAAAAAGCCTGAAATCAGCTTCTCGAAAAATTGAAAATTCTGATGCATTCCACCAGGATATATTGGTTCGTAGCAGAGCTGCCGTTTTGCATATAATTAATAGCATTTTTCAACTCACCGATGATTCCACCGGTTGAGAAAAGATTACACGGCTCAGTTCAACGCACGACTGAAATTCACGAAAATACTCTGTTCTGTAATCTTTTCTTAATCGGTGAAAACTCCGTTAATTAATTAAAATATTCGTAAGTTTTTTAAAGTCATCGGCGACTCCATCGGTTGAGAAAAGATTACAGATGCTAACATTTTCGTGCATTCCAGTCATACACTGAGCTGACCTATGTAATCTCTTCTCAACCGGTGGCGGTGGAATCATCGGTGAGTTGAAAAATTGCGATTAATTACAAGCAAAACGTCAGCTCTGGTCCGTTGAGCTCTGGAGCTCCCCCATCAGCTTCGATTTAAGGCGACAGGCAGACGGCCTTCTCAATTTTTCGACCCAGTTTGCGAAAACTCACTCTCCTGAAAATGTTGACCGGTGAAGGTAAATGCCCCTTTTCCCATGGCGCGTCGCATATCACTTGAGGTTCAGTAATCTCTGGCGAAAGTATGCTTTTTCTGGGCAATGATGTAATCTGATTGAAATGCAACGCATGACGGTTAATCGTTGAAGAATCGCGTCGGCTGAGCGGAGCTACTAAGCTGAAGAATCGCTCACAATCGCAATCGCATTGCGCACTATCACTTTGCGCAGCCCGCAGAGCTTACAAGCAAGCACATACCACGTATATACCGTTGGAGATTCCATGCAAGCAGCTCTAAGCACTGCTGTCACACTGTTGTCTGTTCACTGTTGTATGAGTGTGAGTGCAACAGCAACAGCAGCAGCAGCAGAGGAATAGAAAACCTTGGTTGTTGACCTCTAATTCGAACTCTATCGTCAAGTGGCGAGGAGAGGCGCAACGCCGAGCGCCGCATGTACTACACAACTTTATCAATTGTGTGCGTGGCGCGCACGATGGACGCTATTTTTCAGCGTATGCTCTGTGCTTTTTGTGCGACGCTCCTTGCACTACCCCGCCGGCTGCTCTGCTTGGTGTGTGCCCCCCCCCCCTTCACTTTTCGACCACCCCCCTGCCAACGACGCGACACTTTGCTCGACATCTTTCTATGATTGAATCGTGTACCCCGCGCTCTGACTCCAAAGAGTTTATTATACGTAGTGATAGTTGCGCAGGCAATCGTATAAACAGTATTTAAAGATTGTAACCAGTGAAGTGAGCGCGGATTTTTGTTTGTTTTGTTTTTTGTTTGTTCTGTTTTTTTTTTTGTTTCTTTGTTTGTGTTTTTTTTGGTTTTTTGTTTTTTGTTTTTTAGGAATTTAACCCTTTCAGTGTCGAGTGATGAAAAAGTAGTTTCACAATTCTTAGACCTTTACAACTGAATCGAACGAGTTTTTCTCTTAAAATTGCATGTGTATGTCAATTTTTTTGAATTTGCAAATAAGAATCTATGTTAACAAACGTCCTCTATAAGGGACTCTACAGCAAAAGGGTTCAAGTGTCCTCTTTTGCCAACCTAGGGTCCAACAGACGAAAATGAAGATATGAGAAGAAGGAAACATGGACGAGAGAAGAGTTACATCCATCCATGTCCTTCCGACCAGATCTGAGATAGTCAAATCCTTGTCACCTTGGCTGGCATTCGAACCCAGAACCAAGGTAAGTATGGCCAATTTGAGCCGGACACCAGACCACGGAGGCCGATGTGGTCTTTTGCAAAGTCTTTTGCTGGGTCATTTCCCTACCAAAGGTTTATAGTGAAAGCTACCAAAGCTTTATCTGAGCTTTAAATCTCTACAATCACTGATCGGCATACGAAACCTTAGGTAAGGCGAACCAAATGTAAAGTATTTTGCTATGGGTCATTTCCTCATTTCCCTATACCAAAGGTTTAGCAAAAGCTACCTAAGCATTTTATCTGTGCACTTCCCCCCTCTCTCTCTCTCTCTCTCTCTCTCTCTCTCTCACTCTCTCTCTCTCTCTCTCTCTCCCTCTCTCTCTCTCTCTCTCTCTCTCTCCTCTCTCTCTCTCTCTCTCTCTCTCTCTCTCTCTCTCTCTCTCTCTCTCTCTCTCTCTCTCTCTCTCTCTCTCTCTGCAAAGTGGAGCGTCTCAGAAATGCTGAAGAGCGCAGTGCCGTATGCTTATTGCTTGCTGTTTAGTCAAGCGCTGCTACGGCGCGCGCGGCGCTTGAGTCCAAGATTAAAGAAGGAAGTGTCTCAGAAATGTTACCGGGAGCGTGACTCGGATTCATAATTACTTAAATGAAGCTACAACCCGAAGGCTGTCCAATCTGCTTCGGACGGCCCGCCCAACACAACATTATAGCATCATGGGAGAAAAAAAAAGAAAAAAAACCTACTTCATGACAGCAGCGCCAACCGCCAACCCTCATGACCCAAAAAAGGTTGTACAAGGAAACTTTGACGATAATTCGACGATAAATTAAATGTACTTGTTACCACCAAGATTTTCACTTTTTATCAAGAACTAAACTTCTCTTCCTCGAAAGTAGTTTGAGCACTCTTGAACGAACTCTTTAATTAATTCATTTATGTTTTCTGCTGTGGCAAAGCGTGAAATTTGACAACAATGTATTTTCTTCATTTAAATTCACCAAAAAAGTCGAGCGCTTCAGTCATCGGCGATGACCAGGCATTTCGACCTTTCTAATGTGTTTAAATGGGAGAAAAGAACGTTGCCAAATTGCACGCCTCGCCACTGGTTTTCTGTAAATACCTATCTATAGCAGTGGCGGCACGTGCAATTTGGCTGCAACGCATTCTCTCTATTTAAACCTATGTAAAACAATCTATCTTCAGGAGGTGCAATTGCACTCCCTAGATATCGATACTTCTGCATATGTTAAATGGCAAAAGTGTTCAGAATGTCAAAGGGTCAAATGTGTTAGAATGTCAAAGTGCACGAGCCACCACTGCTATCTAGACTGCAAGTATAACTGTCAAACAGATTGGATGATTCTTCTCAGTAGCGGCTCTTACTGTTTGGCAACCGTGTCTTTTTTCCGTTTCAATCTATGAAAAGTATCGATTTTTCGAAGATTCGATGAATCTCCTACAGATCGATTATTATTTTAGGTAGTAATAATGTAGAGAATCCGTTATTGCCACATTTCACCGGCCACCACCAATTCTTCCTGTATAACTTATTCTAGAGCTCATTTATTTTTATCTTTCAATATTCAGTGTGAAATAATCGTGCAGGCAGTTGGTAAATTGTGATCCCGGTTCTGAAGAATTCCCAACATTTGTGGAGTCTTTGATGCGTGAACTTCTGATAAAGCTTTGCTTTAAAAAAAAAAAAAAAAAAAAAAAAAAAAAAAAAAAAAAAAAAAAAACCGTTTGGGAGGTACCGCTTAAAAACGGACTTAATTGACAACATTTTGGTTGCGAGGTTATTAGCAATAAGAAAAGCTAAGTCCAAATGCGAAAACGTTATTTGTAAAATTTAACCCTTAAAGACCACGGAGCGATAGCTTAGGGTTAACGGGATTTTACGCTTTAACGACATAGAATATATATGTCCGCCCCATATGAACACAAAAACAAGGGTCCTTAGACACAAACATGGGGTTTTTTCTTATAAGTGGACCTCTAATCGCGTAAACAGCATAACATCCGACGTAAATTGAACTGCCGAGTTCGAATTTGGCCTTAGTTTTGATCGAAATAATCTAGTTTTTCCACAATTTAAACTTTATCGCAAAAGATGCTTAAAAGTAGAATATGCGTAAAATCAGGACGAGTTACGTAGAAAATGATATCATTTTTGACATCCGCGATTCAAATACTATGGAGTAGCACAAATTTCATGTAATTAAAAAAATTGATAATTCATTGAAATGCATTAAAATTTAGTTTAAAAGAACACTGATGTTTGGTGCTTGTCGCGGACAGTTATGCCGCTAAAGAGGCCTACTCGAGTTAGTGGAGGGGATGTTGCGGCTCATTTAAAGTCCATTTATACAGGCGTCAATTTGATTTGTCCTGGGGAGGGGATGGGGGAGTCGAGAGTAAAAGAGAATGAAAAGTCCCCCTCAAAAAAAAAAAAAAAAAAAAAATCTCGATCCGCCACTTGGTTAGTGGAATAAACAATATATAAGCATCGTACGGTAGGCAATGCATGGAAAGCTAGCTCGGACCGCACGGCGCACGCCTCTGGTTGGCGAAATAAAATACGTTTAAAATTCATGTCATCATTGCGTTTGTCGTCGGGTCGAGTCGAGTTCATGTTTTCATCATGACGATGATAGATCCGCACTCTGCCTCCTCCCCCTTCCCCTACCCATTCGCCTCGCCTCCCCTCGCCTCCCTCCCATCACCCGTATCCCACTCTTCCTGTCTATCTTGATCTCTGCTTCTCTAAGCGCCCCCCCCCCCCCCGAGCTATAACGTTGTTGCTCATGTAGGTCTGTGTCATTGTCTTCTTCTCGCTCGTCGCCCATTTGAGTTATTGTAACAACCCCCCCCCCCCCCCCCCCCCCAACACATTTTTGCTTGAAAGTTGTGCGAGTGAAATTAAATTTATTGAACTGCAAAAAATGTAAAAATGGCGTTTTATAATTTTCTCTCTTTTTTCATACGGCGAGGGAAACAGAGAATCCATGGGCATGAGCACGCTTTTCAGACTCTGTCTCTAGTAAAGCCACTGGCGGATCCAGGAATCTATCCTTCTCTCTCTTCTCCCATTAGAACGCGTATGATAGAAAAGGACAGATTAGGGGCAGTCACGTGATTTTCGCCCCCTCTTTTATCCTTTTCTAACACATGCATTCTAATGGGAGAAGAGAGAGAAGTGACCATTAAATATTTGGTACAGACGGTCCCCGAAAGACGTGGGATGGTGAGCGATTACGCGTGCTTTTAAATGGCCTTAGGTGCACACTAATCATCTGGGTGTAGGACCGTCTGTACCGAACATTTATTGGACCAAGGACAATATCTTGGATCCGCTAGTGAGTGAACGAAGCATCCTTCACTTTTATTTTTATAAGTCCAGGCAAGAAAAGCAAGTTCGGACGACTCTATTAAAGATTAAAAAGCTGTTCGAATTCAACAAATATGAAAGTCACACATGAAAGTCACAATGGCCACTGTGAGCATAATATTGGATAAATGACAATTAATTTATGTAAGTGCGAAATTTTGAGGTCTTGTTGCGCGTAAAGGTAAATGAGCCCATAAACCGATCGGGTAATAGAATTCGAATGGAGCTCTCGCAAACTTTTGCTGTAGGAGATTGAAGAGTTGATTCTTGCATAAAAACCTGTAAAACTGACGATGAGTCACGAAATTCGCTCTCAGAATCGGGCTTGATGGCGGAGAGACGCGGGTAACATGGGAGATTCCTTTCTAAATTGAAACATTTATCTGTGATTCCGTAGAGACAGTGACATTATATAGACAGGAATCTGGAATCTCCCATGATACCTACGTTGAGTCGCCATTACAAACTTGCCGTTATAGAAGTTCTGTGAGTTCAATACTAAATTTTAGACTCCCTCGATGTGATTTTCGTGATTTTTGATGGTTTTTACATCAAAATAGACTTCATTTGCTCACAGCTTAAGTTTGCAAGAGCCCAATTAGGATAGCATTAGTTGTGTCTAGCGGAAGGTAGTTAAATTTCGTGCGCGACTGTACCGTTTTAGTCTACCCTGAATAATGAAGGCGGATCCATATAAGTAAGCAAGAGACAGTTTCCATCCGTCGAAGTGCGGCAGCTTTCGGGACGAATTGAAGTTGGATAGCGTCAGTTGTGAGTTGCGGAAGCTAGTTGAATATTAGTACACGACAGTAACGTGTTTTAGTCTACCCTGAATAATGAAGGCGCATCCATATAAGTAAGCAAGAGACAGTTTCTACCAGTCGCATTTCGGCAACTTTCGGGACAAATTTTGGAGTTGGATAGCGTCAGTCGTATATTGCGGTAGTTAAATATTCGTACGCGACTGTACCGTTTTAGTCTACCCTGCATAATGAAGGCGCACGCATCCATGTAAGTAAGCAAGATACAGTTTCCATCCGTCGAAGTGCGGCAACTTTCGGGACGAATTGGAGTTGGATAGCGTCAGTTGTGCGTTGCGGAAGCTAGTTAAATATTCCTACGCGACAGTACCGTTTTAGTCTACCCTGAAAAATGAAGGCGCATCGTGCTTCCAACGAGGTAAGGCCAGTCCACCTCTGAGAAGTATAGAGAAGCATACGGGAATTTGGACAGATCCAGTGGAGTACTTTCTTTACAATAATGTAGGATTCAGAAGCAGATCCGCTCGAATAGGCTAACCATTACCACCAGCAACGGCTTCACGTCTACCATTTTTTTTTTTTTTTTTTTTTTTTTTTTTTTTTTTTTTTTTTTTTACATATATTTAATTTGTTAATTTTTTCCCGAAAAATCGCCAACTTAAACCACCGTACGCGAGGGACAAACGACCACAAATTTCAATTTTTCTGGTGGTCGTATCGTGAAGATTCCGTTTTTCTTAGCGTTCCCATACTTCATCGTGATGTTTTATCGCAATTCGTTTGCGATATCGAAAGAGTCGGTTTATTGACCTTCACCTTGGATAGATAACCGTTTTATCGAAATTTTAGGGGGAAGGAGGGGTCGGACGAACAAATTGACTGAAACGTTATTCGTGAGAAGTTTCGCGAGAATTCCGAAAAAGTCAATAAAATGATCCGTCGTCGATTTATGCCCACAAACTATTTTGGGAACACGCTCTCCTCCCCTCAATAATAAGGGACTTGCACTGCAAAGGGGGGAATGGGGGGGGGGGGGTTCAGGAGGAGTCGGATGAGCATAGAGTCAAAAATCAGCTTTTAAGCGATTTTTATTTCATTATGTCGACTTTTACCTAAAATGCTGAGTGTAAGTAAGTACTTTCATACATCAATACATAACTTCGTTTCGAGTCTTTTCTAGTTCACGCAGTGATGGATTTCGAGCATTATAAAACGGGAAACAAGCCACTTATACCATGCTTCATAAAATGATGTGATCTCGTTGCAGACTTTCGGCTACGTAAAGCAATTATGAATAGAAAGAAAGACGCACTGACTGTGAGAAAAATTTCCTGTTGCCTTAACAAGAATTCTATTTGATTCTTTCCTAGCCGAAATCCCGGTTAAAGGTACCGGACTTCCGATTAGGAAAGTATCAAACAGAACTATCAATTCTCATTGCGGGACCAGGAAATTTTTTACAGTGAGGAAGGAGATTAAAATGTACCTAGTCGGGACAGTGGCGTAGCGTGAAATTCGGCAACGTCGCACTGTGTCCATTTAAACCCATGAAAAAGATCGAACTATTGGGTGTTCGGTGAACACCTTCGCATTCGACCTTTTACATGGGTTTAAATGGACACAGAGCAACATTGCCAAATTGCACGCTACGCCACTGGTCGGGGACAAAAAGAATGTCAGATGACTCCTTATATTTTTGCTTAAAGGCAAGCCACCGCAGCTGCATTGCTTAAAGTCATTGAGATAAGTATTGCCTTTTGCCTACCTCCAAGGGTCGTCTGAAATTCTATCTCGGACTGTACAGTGTATAGTACATGAGTACATGCATGAATCCGTTTTGAAAAACATATTTTTAAACAAGGCGAGAGCTTACCAAGAACAATGAGCGCTTGAAAAATGATAAATATATCAGTACATACCTGCAACAAAGAAACAAATGGGAAAAAATTAAGAGGTTTTCAAACGAAGATTATACTACATTAAGATTACCGCAGAGATAAAGAAGTCCTAGACGAATTCAACTCGATAGTCTACTCGGATGACGCAAATAAAATACTGTTCACGAAAGCAACGACTTAACAGATGCCATAAATAGGGTCTGTTGCAAACATTTGCTGTAGCGTTATGTGGTGGGTCCATTGACCATTCCCACGTAAAATCGCGTGAAAATCATATTGAAAGGATCACAAAAAAATCCGATCACAAACTCAATAAATGCGTTTCACAAAATTCAAAGATGGCGGTTGAACAAGTGAGTCACAACAGGGAGGCCCATTTAATTGAAACATTCTCCACAATGGGTGACTATTTATGAGCATCGAAAGTAGCGATTAGATGGAACTCATTCTTACCAACCAGTAGCGCACCGAGAGTTTCTTCATATCTCTGTTTTCTCCATTAAAAGTCGTACGTTAGACAAGGATGGACAAGGGGATAAAAACCCCTCTTTCTGTCCTATTCCTACTTATACATTCAAATGGGAAATGAGAGAGATGGAAGAGCTTCTGGTTGCGCTAGTGTTACCAACTTATGGGACCGCGCCATCTTTGGGGGGCAAAATTTAAAATGTTACGGATGATAAATTAACAAAATAATTACAATAGTCAGATAAAGGAAACCACCAAAACTACGTTTGGTACCTACTCCCTACCATTTTCTCCACACGAAACGACGCGTATTCAGCGAGAGAGGTATTCGCCGTTCGAGGCGAGGCAAAGTTGATGTTTTAGCAGTCCAGGCACAGAATAATACAATCAGAACGGAAACTCCCATAAGAGCCAATGGAAGCAAGTTTGGAATTTACCGGCACCAATAGGCAACGCTGTGGTCCTATTTCCCAACATGGCGGCGTGTGTGATTTGTGTTGAAACTCATTTATTTCTGTAAATTCTGGAAAGAAATCTTAAGTTTCCGGCCTCACTTTTATTCTAACGGCATTTCAGAATGAAAATTTCGCGGATCATGTCCTAAATTTTTTTTTCGAGCGCGAATCCACATGTAAACATCCTATATCCCAACATGGCGGACGCGAAATGAATTTGCTTCAAAATCCGACAGAGTTTCCGTTCTGATTGTATTATTCTGTGGTCCAGGGGCCGAACAGAGCGCGGGACCGATATGGACGGCTGGTCCTCTCGTCTAACCGAGGAATTGAAGGCGTAAGTTAGTTACGGCACGTTCTGACCAGAGGTAGTTTCAGAAATGTGAGCGCGCCTAAACCGATAGTCTTTGGAATTTTTTAACATAATTTCTTTGATAACAAAATGAAAATTAATGAAAATGAATATGAGCATTAGATTTGCATTGAGGAATGCTTTAAAATCAAAAGTTTAAAGTCGGAGGGAAGTTTTGTTTTGATTTGAAGGAGTGGAAATTGAAAAGTCGCCAAAATTTTGGTCTAGGCGCGCCAACACTTTTGAAACGAGCTCTAGAAGTCACTTGCGCCCTCAGTATCCATCAGGCGAGAAAGTCCATCCCGTACTCTATCTGCGGCCCCAGTGCCTTGAAAGTGGGCCACAGATTGAGAAGAAGCATGAGGCGGCTGGTACTGATAGACAGGTCACAGTTCAAATATACGGTGCAATTCAGATAACTTTGATTTTTTTGCCTTTCCATTCCATGTAAAATAGACGTATGCATAGGCTAAATTTCCCAAAAATTTCATTAAAATCAGAGTGCCCAGTAACCTCCTCCTACTAACTAGAGTAGCAACCCTGATATCCTTCCTGTACTTGAACGTCTTAAACATTTTTTCTCTCGCAACTGTTCCCGAATTTCTTATCTCATTTAGGCCATGAACAAGTTAGTGTCAGGAATGACGCAAATGTGCCTTGAAAGATTAAAAGGGCGGGGGGGGGGGGTCGTCAGGGCAGGCTGCGAAATGACGACAATCTCGGAGAGAGGGGGAGGAAATCGAAGAGTGGGCGGTATGGGCGGGTGTGGGAGGGAGGTGAAGAGTGTTAGAGATGGAAAGGGAGCGCGGTTTGCATACAAATCACTCGAGAGTGATATCACTTATCACCCCCTCGATTCTTGGCGCCAAAAGCTTCGCTTCCCCCTCCCCCACCCTCCGACTCCTCGGAGTCACCCCTCTTTTTCGCGCGTGCCGCGCCATCTCTCGTCCCTCTGTTGAACTATGAACTCCGACGATGCGGTTAAGTGCGATATAGCTCGGCGCACATTAGACCGAAATATGAACTTTTCCGAACATGAAAAGTTGACGGTTTTTTTTTTGCTTCAGAAACATTTTGATGTTAATATTTCCTCGCATTAAAACCAAATCATTCAACTCTTTTTAAAGCTCTGAAATAAGTAATTTCACACATTTTAACGTTGTTATCTAGTCATTCAATGTTCAAATTATCTTGATTTTTAGTCTTAATATTTTTTTTCCAAGAAATAACATGTTTTTCGATCCACCGTGCGGCGCTCGCTCCTCCTTCGTATATTGCATCGACTGCCCCTGCCACTGTGCAAAGCGCAGAGCGATCGTTTGTTAACCGTCGCACAATAGATCATAACATTGAAATTCTCAGCCACAATTTAACAATTAAAAATCAAAAATATGAACAAAATGAACTGCAAGGTAACTTGAAAATGTGATTAATCATTCATTAAAGAGCTTGAAGTGAGTCAAATAACATGGTTTTTGCAAGAAAATATCAACATTATGACCGTTTTTAAAGCATAAAAAAGAAACAATTTTCTTGACCAGAAAAATCCATGTTTTGATCCAGCGTGCGTTGCGCCGCGTCGCGTCGTGTCGCCGATGCAACTTTGAATAAATTATCTTCATTAATCGAATCACACGATGGAAAACTTCGCGCCCTTTCTCTTCGCACTCCTCGCCCTTGCACTGCGACTAGGTGCTGCAGCGGTGGATCCGGGGGCACACAGGGGCACAGCACGTGCCTCTGACTCCCCCGTAGCCTCAAATTTCGTTTTTTATCTTTCAACAGAAAAAAGCACAAAAAAGCTTCCGGCACGCACGGAGGGAAAAGTGCCTTTCCGGTTACTGCAGATGAACTTTTAAATATTTTGTCAAAGTACCTTCTAGTATCTGGGGCAGTCGCAAGGTTCTGAAATTTTGTGTTGTTTATACAGAAAATGATAGTACTTGATGAGCTGAGAACAATGGTGCCTTTGATTTTTTCCTAAGTAGTGTCCCAGTTTTGGAGATACACACGTAAAAAGTTGCACAAATTCGTGTGCGTAGTGACGTCACTACGCATAATTCCCATTTAAAACAAAGCATTTAGGGCCAAAATATCATATCCGGAACAAAAGGACTTAAGTAGAAACCAAAGGCATCTCTGTAAGAAGCTCATCAAATGCTTTCATTTTCTTCATACAAAACACAAAGTTTCAGACCCTTGCAACTGCCCCATTCTGGTAATGCTCACGATACTTTTTCTAACTAAAGAAGAGAATGGAGCTCTTGCTAACTTTTGCTGTAAGAAATTGAATCGATGATTCTTGAGGAAAATCCAGCGATAATTACTGCGAGATTACATTAAAAAGTTACGAATTTCACTCACAGATGCACAAGGTATACAAATAAATTACTTTAAAGTTAAAGTCATTACGGCGGAGCAACGCAGATGCCATGGGAGATTCCTATCTAATTTGAGGCTTCAGTCTGTGAGTTTCTCCAGGGAGAATGGCATATTAGACAGACTTCTCCTCATGACGCCTGCGTATGGATCCGCCATTTAAGAGCAAAGATGGAGGAGCTACACATAGGTATTACAGGAAACCCATAGCTAATCTCTCTCAATGGCGTACCGTGCAATGTGGCAACGTTGCACAGTGTTGATTTAAACCAATGTAAAAGGTCGAATGCGAAGGTGTTCACCGAACACCCAATAGTTCGATCTTTTTCATGGATTTAAATGGACATAATACAACGTTGCCAAATTGCACACTACACCACTGATCTCTCTCAAACTCTCACTCTCTCTCTCATCCACTCTCCAGTGGCGAGGCGTGCAATTTGGCAACGTTCGTTTTGCCCATTTAAACACATTCAAAAGGTCGAAATGCCTGGTCATCGCCGAAGACTGGAGCGTTCGACTTTTTTGGTGAATTTAAATGGAGAAAATACATTGTAGCCAAATTTCACGCTTCGCCAGTGCAGTCGCCATCAAAGATTACTTATACATACAGATACGGCAATAGCCATCTCGCCCGTGTTAAGTGAAAAATGGATAAAACGCCGGCCGTGATACAACCGAGCATACAGAGGGGATCATTAAGATTACAGAATTCTGGTTCGAAAAGATTACGTTTCCCACTTTTCCTGTGTTTGTTTGCGGAACTAGAACAAACACGGAACGTGAACAGTGGAACACGGAACAGTTTTGTAACAGACAAACATGGAAAATGTAATCTTTTCTCTGTAATCTTTATGATCCCCTCTGTATGCCCGGTTGTATCACGGCCGGAGTCAACTTAACAAAATTCGGGCTTATGCCGTATCTGTATGCATAAGTAATCTTTGGTCGCCACTGCCACCCTCCCATCATCTCTATAATCCAAATTCCCTATAATTATTCCACGATGGAATTAGATTCCCTGACAATTCCAGGTTTTCCAGATTTTCCGGACTGGGCACCCTTTTTTACTGACAGTAAAAGCAACCCCGATTTGTTAACATTTGCAAAACATTGGTTCAATGAGCGCCTTCAAACACCGAGGTCGGCAAAATTAACACCAAAGAGTAGGAATAGTTAACTGCTTATTAAGGAGCAAGTAATAGCTTTGATTTCTTCTCCTATACTGAAACTGTTAGTATGAAAGATTGAATGGGTTTTATAACGTTATGGCGCCTAGACGGTTTTAGTGACGAGCGAAGCATTTGAGATCCAGAAATTGATTGGACAAAAAATGTTTGTCTCAATTTTACCAACATGAAAAGAAGGACTGAAGATGAAATTGCGCCAAACGAAGTATGAAAATAGGTTAAGAAATTATCGACTCGAAAGATCTTTAAAATTAATTGAAGAAGATGGGATATGAATAATCTCAAGACAGGTTTTTGGCAAGAGCGCAAAAAACCGTGCTTAAAATTCTCTTAACACCTTTCAGCGGATTTAAGAGCTGTGAATGCGTGTTAGCAACTGACTCCAAACCCTGACATATCTCTATACGAGAAATTAAAAAAAGTTTAAGAACAGTTTTGTAAGCAATTTGCGCAACGAAGTGTACAAAGCAAATAAACTTGGACTTCACATGGGCATAAAGGTGAAGTTCCAGCTTGTTTAGATTTGTATGTGCCATGCACGATCTAATTTTCAAGATACTTTACTTTTCCGTGACGGTTCTCTGAAATTCGCAGGTAGTATAAACATCCCAAAACTTCTTTAAATATGTATAACTCTCGCAGAATTATCAAATCATGCTATACAGTTAAAAGTTTTCAGAACTAATCATCATTCTTAAGTTCCAGAAAATTCTGAGTTTTCCAAAAGTCTCTAAAATGGGTTCACGATTTCTTGAGTTGCAGAAAACCTTAACCCGACCATTTGAGCAGAAAACTGAAGTCCTCGCGATTTAAAATGTGAATCAATAATAATAATAATGGAAGTTCAATTAAGGAATCATTACTGCCAAGAGACAAATAAAATTATTTGTAAAAGAGGGAAACAAGCGATGATACATTGCAAATGACAACGTGTTTTTAAATACGAGAAAAAAGAAATAAAAATGAAAACTAATTCATATCAATCGGCCAATCTTGTAAGTTTCACAGTCAACAGCTTCTCTCAGCATACATTCGGCCGTACAACCTGAACTTTTTATTTCAGTGTTGTGTTGGAATGGCGCACTATCGTCCCAAATCAAATCCTAGGCGGTCAAAAATCGATCGGTTCCCAGAAAAAAAAACGAGAAAAAGTCCCGAAAAAATGAGCTACTATAGATGATTTTAGGGGGTTTATTTAGCAAGGTATTTACCCCTGAATTGTCATACATCCAACGGAGAAAATTATTAGATGGAACCTTAATTCCTGTGATATTTTATGTCTTTGTATTTTTGACCACCTATGGGACTCGATTTGGATCCATAGTGTGGCGCCCCGGGCCATCTCTGGAATCTTTTAGAAGTTGAAAATAAGGAAAGGCCAATCAAGCGAAGACGCCTTCTTAATTCGCAGTATAGTAGACCGGAGAAAAAGAACAGGCGAAGAAAAGTCAATGTCAAAAGGGATAGCTTAAAAGCTCTTCACCTCAAATAAAGTTGATGGCTATATAGTTCAGACCGGACGCACTAAGGGGTATTAGACCCCGATCCGTGGCAAAAAGTCAACATTTCGTCACTGACCAAAACTAACTGTCAACATATTCGTATTTTACACGGCTTTCCGCTCCGTGTGCCATAAACCGGAAACATTTTCCATGATTAGTTCGTCAGCACTCTAGGAACTTATCATACTTGCCGCTACCTGATTCGGCTCCTGAGCGACTACAGTAAACAACGATGTGTTTGAGGTGCTCGGCTACATTCCCGGTTCGTCTAGAATAAAAGCTGTGCCATGGAGGAAAACTTGAATAAAACGTATAATCTTTGCTAATCGTTTTTCTCTTTTAATCGATTTATAAAGTTTTAATGTGACTTGAAAGAAATTACAGAAAAATGGGGTTGTTGCACACTTTTGCTTTAAGAGCTTTAATAGTCGATTCTAGTGTAAAAACCTCGAAAAAAAATGACAGCAGCTCCAAAAACTTCCGAAATTCACTCCTAAACTCAATAAACACTGTTATTTGGGCGAGCGCACAGTGCGTTGTCCCAATGGACGAAAGTGACAAAAATCAATAACTTCTAAACGGAAAGAGATATAAGGATGGAACTTTGTATAGTTTGTCCCCTCGATGGGTACTATTGCACGGCACAATTGAATTTTGAAAGGGCCCCATTTTGGGGGCAAAAGGGGGGGTCGATTTATACGTATTTTTTTAAAATTGGAGATATTCAGGTGGTGTACCTCTTGAAATGGTCCATTTAGGTAGGAAAAACACCAATTTGAAGGAATTTGAAGAAAATAATTTTTTTCTCATAGCCTAAGAGGCCTAAAGGGAAGAATTAGACAAAAAATGGAAGTTTTTGATCAATTTTGTGAGAATTTGCCGAGCTGTGATCCTTCAAACAGAACATTTCGTCCATTTAACTCAATTCTACACCATTAGCTCATATTTGGGCAATTTTGAAGCTCAACAGCACAATATTTGAGCCATACTGACGCAAAAGGCTCGAAACTTGCCTTTTTCCGAGCAAATGACTCAAACCTTATCTAATAGTGCCAAATTTCAGAAGCCAACAAATTCGTTTTAGAGGAATAGAAAACAACACAAGAGTGCAGCTGTACTTCTGACATTAATGAGTTTGATTTCAGTGTTAATCCTCTTGTTTAACATTATATTATTGGAAGAAATTAAATCAAGTATTTGGGAAAAATACTGACAAATAAGTGAACAAGTCTTATGAATATTTCCCGTTATCTACTCGATCTCTCCATATTGACCTTGGAATTTTAACAAATAGGCCTACATAATGTTTTTAGGGAGGTTTGATAACATAAACGGCTTCAGCATTATGGTACGCATATTTACGCTATCTATTGGGTGTTTGCTATAGTGCAGTAGGTGGGCATCAGGTTCAAATAGTAAAATTGTTGCCTTGCAGAGCGATTTTGTCAATTACAACCAATTCTGCCGAAGCAGTGTCATATCCGACATCATGGACTACTCTATAGTAAAGCACTACTTATTTTGATTTTTCTTTAGATGATAAACCATGTTTTTTTTGTATTATAAGGCCACATGGTGTACCTGTCAATTTATCTACATTTTAATGCTTTTTCTCAACTGTGATGGAACGGAATAAAAGAAAGTTCCGCAAAGTTCCGTGAAACTCTATAACCAGGAAAGCTCAGTATTACGTAATGTTTAAGAATCCTACAACCTTTACTGCAGCCACCTGCACTCTGCAGCCGCGCCTGTAATATACGAATTTTCGTGATTTTTTCGGACTCGTGAAAATGGCGAAATGAGGTGGCACTCAATTTAAGAGATTTTTTTTTTTTTTTTTTTTTTTTTTAACTGTCCTTGATAGTTGGAAGGGGATTTCTGGTATGAAAACAAGTTAAAAGGCCATAAAAGATAGACCACCATAACTTTCGAAAGTTGTGTCCTCACAGAGCCAATCAGCATTGATCTCCAGAAGTCTATTCGAGGATCTGTGACTGCCTTTCCATTTTCTCGAAATTTTGCCGGACAAAACTTTCGAAAATTGGGACGATTGTTCTTTCATGGCTTCTGAACTTGTTCTCACACCAAACACCTCCTCTGAACCACAAAGGACGGCCTTATTTTTGGAATTACCTTCGATTGTGTGCCGTCTCTCAAATACTGTTCTGAATTTATCCAATTCCACGAATATGAAAGAAATCACAAAAACTCGTACAACAGGCGTGGTGGCAGGTGGTGGCAGTAACGGTTTCAAGATTCTAAAACATTGTGTGATTCTGAACGTTCCTGTATAAATAGTTTTGCGGAATTTTGCGGTACTTTTTTTTGACACTCCATCAAAGTTGAGAAAAAGCATTAAAATGAAGATAGATTGACATGACCACTTTGAGTCCATGAAAAACACATAAGAACAGGGTTTAAAAATCTGCAAAAATCAAAATAAACAGTGCTTACCTATAAGAATGATTAGTCTAAGAAGTCGGAGATGTCACTGCTTCGGTAGGGTTAGGAATGTTATGTTGCGTATCTGACGAAGTTGCAGTGAGAGTCGAAAAATTTCCACTTTGAACCTAATGTCCGCCGACCGCACCGGAAAACACCCAATGGGTAGCGGATAAAATGCGTATCAATGCTGAATCTGTTGTTGTTAAACCTTCCTAAAAACACTGTTTAGGCCCTTTGGTTCAAATTCCGAGATCGATTTTTCGATTTTTGTCCATTGGTCAACGCACTGTGGAGCGTAACGGTGGCTGCGGGCAGCAATAATGGGATATTCCTATCTTAATTTTGTCACTCTCTGCATGCTGATACGGATGATTCACAAAGTAATTAGTCACCAGAGTAATGATCCACATCCGATGAATGGTACCGTGACACCTAGTGACACTAGTGTGAAATGAAAGTCGTCTCTTGTTGGTCACTACTTGATGGAGTTACAGCATTGTTAGATAGGAATCTCCCATTATTACTGCCCTCAGCCACCATTACGCCCGAGCAATTAAAAGTGCTTATTGAGTGTAGGAGTGGATTTCGGACGTTTTTAGTGCTGCCAACGTTATATTTTGAGGTTTTTACACCAGAATCGACTATTAAATCGCTTATAGCAAAAGTGTGCAACAGCATGATTGTATAAAAGCCAAAACTCCTATTTTCAGAGGTCATTTTGGTATCTTTATTTCTACAATTTTCCAAAGTTCTTTAAGATGAACAGTCTACTCGATTCATAAAGTTTTAATGTGACTTGAAAGAAATGATAGAAAAATTGTGTAAAATAGCAAAATTTCCTATATTCAGACAGAAAAATTGTGTAAAAAAGCAAAGACTCGTACTTTCAGAGGTCATTTTGCTATCGTAAAGTTACATAATTCCATTTTCAGTTTTTCTTTCTCATTTTGACGAGAAAAAAAATGTTAAATAAAATAAATAAAAAAATAATTTTGGCCACGGATCAGTGCCTAATACCCTATAGTGGTTCGGCGGGAAACAATTGGGCTCTTAGACGATTGCGATAAGGATAAGGGGGGGGGGGGAGAAGTTGATGAAGGAGGAAAAAGAAGCAAACGATGGAGGCGGAATAACTTCTCAAAAGGTACCTTGTCTTTTACGAAGCGGAAACGAAGTACAGAACAAGGAGAAGACGAATCAAACGTTGCAAAAATAAATGAGAGGTGGGTAGGAAGGTGAATTGTGGGAGGAGGGGGGGGGGGGGGTGTTAGGGTATTGCGAGACCGTTGCGTTGACGCGGAGGAGCTCAAGAAAGTAATTTTCGAGAGACAGAAAGTGAAAGTATCGGTGCGGTGGTAGCAGAGCACTGAGCAGCCTTAGATGCATCGTTAAAAAGCTGGAAGAGCGACCGAGACAGATCTGAGGAGTGAGGAAGGTTAGTGGTTGAGTTCTAGAATTCACCGGTATACTGGAGCATTCAACTGGGGAGCAAAGATTACATAGTTGAGTTTTGTAGTGTATATATGTTAGACAAAAACACTGAAAATATTGTAATACATAATCTATAATCTCCAGATGACTTCCCTCGGTGAATTCTAGAGCTCTATACCTATCGGAGTGATCGGAGAGGTTAGTTGTTTGCTTCCTCTCCTAGCTTTACAGCGCAGCGCCACGCCGCTCAATGGTCCAAATTTGCTATTCTAGTAGGTACTACGACTTTCAAAAGAAAGTACCCTGCGATTGAAATTCTTATTGTTAAATTGTTCTGTTGTTTTTTTTTCTTTCCTTTTTTTTCAATAGAATTTTCAATTTTTCATGACGTACTTTAACCCTTCACTGCATGAAGTTCCACCGGTGGAACAAATTCTTCAAACGCTCATATAAAATACAGGTTTTGAGATATGCCTTTGGCGCATGGTGGGTCAACGCGGGAGAAGGTATGTTTTGAGCTCAAAA
Organism: Trialeurodes vaporariorum; assembly: GCA_011764245.1. Lineage (NCBI taxonomy): Eukaryota > Metazoa > Arthropoda > Insecta > Hemiptera > Aleyrodidae > Trialeurodes > Trialeurodes vaporariorum. Next base: position 73,798,884 of record VMOF01000111.1, read on the forward strand.
AAAAAAAAAAAAAAAATTGGCTGAAAGAAAACATCATGCAGTGAAGGGTTCGTGATCGAAATCATGTCAGGGGGGAAATTTGCCCCCGTATCCAAACTGACCACATTTTGATTATTTTTATAAAGTTTCCGGCATTGGCTTTTTGAAAAATCCAATTAAAAAAAAAAAAAAAAAAATAAAAAAATTGAAAATTTAAAAAAAAATAAATAAAAAAAATTCCCGATCACTTGTAAAAAACGAGTAAAAAATAGAAAAAAGAGAATTTTGACCGAAAAACCGTCAAATTATTTTTTTCACTATTTTTCCCATGTATTTGACCACCTAATACATTGAAAAATCCACATTTGCTTGAAAAAAAAAAAATCATGCAGTGAAGGGTTAAAGAGACATTCTGTGTAGTTCTTAACACCTTATGGACCAAGCCCGAGTATACTCGTTCTTCTACTCTAGTCTATTTTTTCAGTCTTCATTTAGAATAAACGCGAATATCCACAAAAACAACACCTACAAGATAAGATTTCGTCGGGCAGGGCGCCTTCAATTCGTCGTATAGGCAACGCCAACTCCCCCGAGTACGAACAGTTAACTACATTCCCTTTATAAACGGAAGAGTGCGGCTGTTCTTTTGAACTAACCTAGTCCTTAGAGGGTTAAACACTTGAAAGCCGCAAAATTGTTTCATGGTTGCCCGAGATTTAAAATGGTGAAAATTTCGACCAGGGAACTTTCTTGAGAAAGTCAAAAGAAAGTCTTTTTTATTAACAAATCTCTTAACTTAAAGTTTGAAAAATGTCACGGAGATAAAACTTTTGGGGAATATCTGCTCGGTAAAAATATTTTTCTTTTCCACGCGGTACAACCGATTTTAAACGCCCCTAAGCCTGGGTTTTCAACCCCCTAAACCCACATTTTGCTATGGAAACACCCCCCCCCCCCCCCCCGCTTGAGATACATCAATCGAAAGCTTGAAAAAAAGAGGTATTTTGGCGCAAACCGGGGTTCTTGGTGTGTGGATTCTTAATGAAATTAATATGGGTCAAAATCAAGCGAAAGTCGAGCTTTGACTCATCATCTGAACTTCAGTGCAAATGCATATAAAGAGATCCGATTTACGACAAAATTCCTCATTTCTTGTAAGCTTGGGATGGATGTAGCAAAAGATAAGGCCATAGCAAAATTTGGGTCGAGGGGGTTGAACATGGTTTATGGAAGATTTTTCAAGACTTTGCAAGGACTTTTCGCAGGATTTCAAGGACTTCCGACAAGCAAAAACGGTGTATTTTTCAAACCAGCTTTCCAGAGGCAGAAAAAACTCAAGTTGATTCTCACACAAGGGTGCACTAATCAGAGGAGAACCGTATATAAAAAAAAAATAAAAAATAAAAAAAAGTTCCTACTAAGTCCTGCATTCTTTCTCACGGCTTTTCAACCAAAGCAACACGACATTCCTCAGGCACACAGCTAATGAGCTAAATTTGGTCATATTCTAGGATTTTTAAGTACATTTGACAAATTCATCAAAATTCAAGGATATTCAAGCATATAAAAAACGAGAAAAAAAAATCAAGGATATTCAAGGACACTTTTCAAGGCGCCATGAACCATGTTGAAAGCCCCCATCGTGGGGCCAAGGGGTGTCAAACATAGGTACGTTTTATCAGGAGGACAAGTAAAATCTAATTATTTAGAAGGTATTCCAAAAAATATCTCTGCGGCATTTTTCAATCATCTTAAGTAACGACTTTACCTGCTAGAATAACCATCCGGACCATAGTGCGCCGCGCCGGCTAGTTGGGGCTTGATGCGGCTACGGTTTCTCTACAGCTGAGGCTCTGTCAGCTAAAGTTAATGCGAGGAGCTTGAGCTTCTAGCAGCCTAGCTATTGTTACTTGGCTTTCTCGCATCGCGTCGCCAACTTTCGCGTAGTTGCCACATGGAGCAGTTTCCGAAAACCTTATTCTTTAAAAAATATGATTAATAGCCCCTTTTACAGCTGCGACTGTATATATTTCCGGGAAATAATTTGGTGCTATTGTTCCAGCAAGATTTTATTTAAAGAGCGTTCCCGGGATTTAATACAGCGACAGTATCTCAGAGGTTTTTCTTAAAAAATAATGCTTGTAAAATCAGGGTGTCTAGTGGCGACGATTCGTGCAATCTGGCAACCAAGAAATTTTTTCATTTAATTTGAGGTAAAATAATCGATTCTTGAGGAGGCTGAGAGCCTCTCAGAGTATCAATTATTTTCAATTCATATAAATGGGGGAAATAAACACTGTTGCCAAATTTCACGAGCTGCACTGGTGCCTATAGTATTTCCCAACCGTTTAGATTTTAGATTTTTTCCACGATGAAAGAATGAAATCATTGAGAACATCACGCTGCAAAACGTTGATAACTTTCTAATATTTGTGAGACTCAAACTCAGTGGCGGCTCGTGATGTTGGGCAACAAGCGGCTCCAACGATCTTTCAGGCGATTCACTAAAGTCCTGAAAAATCGATACTTTTGCAAAGGTTCAAATAACGGGAGGAGGGGGGGGGGGGGATGATTGCCAAATCGCACGAGCCATTAGTGCTGCTAACAAATTATCGCGCCAGGACCTTTTTAAAGAAAAAAAGACACTGATTCGGTTTCCACTTTCTACATTCACGTTCCCAGATGAAGCTAGTTTATACTTTACAACCAAAATTCCCTGATAGTTCCATATTGTTTTCCACGCAGAAAAAGTCAAATTCCCGGACAGTTCTAGGTTTTCTAGGTTTTCTCGGTTTCAGTGGCAAAGCGTGCAATTTGGCAACGTTGTATTGTGTCCATTCAAATCCAAATAAAAGGTCGAATGCGAAGGTGTTCGCCGAACACCCAATAGTTCGATCTTTTCCATGGGTTTAAATAGACAAATTGCAATGTTGCCAAATTGCACGCTACGCCACTACTCGGTTTTCCCTGATGCTAGACAGTAGACACCCAGACACCCTAGGTGAATGTTACCCACTTTGAGAAAGTTTGTAATCTTGTAATCTTATAGAACATAAAAAACATATTCTGCTATGCTTCGTGATGGTTGCTGTTTGCGATTGATTTTATCGATTACAATAAATGAGATTGATGTAAGTTTTTATATCCGCATACATCAATTTAACATAATCTGATAAACTTACAAGGATTTGAAGATCGATGCACAGAAGCTCATGCACGGACGGCTTCTGCTTTGATTACTTCGAGTCGCCGGAACTGCACATTTATTTTTGATAAAATAGAATTGAGTCTTGGCTTTCCAAAGCGATCGAAAAGGCTTGATTATAATTTGTCATGGACTCAACAAAATTGTCCTAGATTGCCATCAAAATACTTCATTAATTTGAGCAGTGGATTAAAGGAAAGTGTTACCCACGAGCGATCTATGTCCGCAGTGTTATTCATACCGTGATTTATAGATATTTTAATCGTGCAGGAATTAAAGAAGCAAAACTGAGCAAATAATCATCTCTACAGATCAGCTTTATCGAGTGACCCCTCGCGATTACATAACCTTGATAAAACGGACAGAAAAAGTACTCTCGTAAGAAAATTTTAATAACCCGTAAATGGTATCACTCAAACATAGAATTTGTAGGAACCGTGTCATTCGGAAAAAGGGTTTTACCAGAAATCGGGGATGGATGGGAACCGATTCGAAACCCGGAACTGGAACCCGAGGAACCGGTTGATTTTAAGGAAACCAGAACCTGAACCGGAACCTGGATGAAAATTTCAAACAAAACCGAAACCGGAACCGAAATGACGCAGCCCGGAACCGGTTTCTAACCGGTTCTGAATCGGTTCCGTGTCAGCTGTGATATATTTTTTATCTGTGGCAAAATTTTTGGCATGAAGTAAATCTATTTTCATTGTCATCTGACCTCCTATACAGCCTTTTGTTGCTTAGATCTGTTTAAATTTCTTTTCCTGTCTGTCTATCTACTGTGGAAATTATATCCGGAAATTTTTGAGCTTAACTAATCAGCTCACAGGTAAACATCAATTGTTTACTTTCAATGAAGTTTTGAATTTTTCGAATTTTACCGGAACCGATACCGGAACCAGAACCTGAATCATCTGGTCCGCTGGAACCGGAACCGGAATCGGAACCTAAATCTCTGGCCTGTTGGAACCAGAACCGGAACCAGAACCAAATTCCGAATCGGTTCTCATCCCTGGCAGAAATGGAAAGAGAAAAATAGGAAAACGAGGGGGAAAAGGATGGTTGTAAAGTTTAATACTGATTCTGAGATCATACCTGAGGTGTACAAATGCGACGCGTTAATCAAAAAATCCCTTAGATGAGGCAGAAGTGAGGCTGCGGAGGTAGACAACGTACTCAGATTGATGTTGAGATCACTCAAAGTCAACGAGCTCACCGATGACGGCGATTCGCTTCGAGGAGTCGGGGTTGGTGTCGGCGTCGGTGGAGCCAGCGCCGGTGAGTGATGCAATAGATGCGGCGGCGTCCGTAGGTCACCGATGTGCATCAAGTCACAGAGACGGCAATGCATCTTTTCAAGGAACATCGGGGAGGTGCAGGATGCGCCGAAAACTCTATCCGGTCAAGAGGAGGAGGAGAACTGTCGATTTTTTGGTGATTTCAACCACCTTATTGAAAGTTTGAGACGACGCATGGATCCTTGGAAGGGAAGTGACGTCATTTAAAAGATTCCGTGACGTCACAAAGCGTTATACTATCGAAGATTAAATTGAAGAGAAAAAAAAAACCGAGTATTTGCTACATACTTAATCAGATGTTCACTGAGCTAGATATCTTCAAAAATTTCGTTCCGCGAAACGTAACACTGAATGATTTATTAATCATGGAACTTTTCCTTCAATTTAAATCCATTTACAGGTAAATAACACTGGGGGTATCACATCATAAAATAGAAGATGGGTTTTTTCTTTTTGAATTAATAACCAACTTTTTTAAAAAAAATAAGCATGATAAGTTTTCACAATGACGGAGGATATAAAACTGGCACTTCAAGATAGTCGAAATTCTTTCCTCGATGTAAAAATCCGCGCCAAACAATTTTCACGATTCTGCATTCACACTGCGGAGAAAGAAAACACTATAGGAACTGATTTTAAAATATTAAAGGCGTGTCAACCGAGAGGCTCTTGCAATGGAACTAAATTATGGGTGAGAAAACTTTTAATCGTGCGCGAAAGCTCAATAGCTTTTGACTTCTGGCGAAGGGCTTCCCATACTTCTAAATTCTGTCTCGAATGAAACTGTTTGATGTAGCATCAATAAAGCGACAAACAAAGAGCAAAATAAGGGGTATTCTCTTCGGACCTTTTCAGCCGATCAAATTGGATCCTCAAAATAGCCTTTAAGTGGAACATTTGGTGATCGATGCGCACCATTCATCACAGAGCTGCCGTTCAGTGCATATGAATGAAATTTTTTCAATTTACCGATAATTAACCGGTGGATCCGTCGATGACTTTAAAAAAAAAAAAAAAAAAAGTTTGGATATTTTATTAATGTAACGGCGATTGCACTCAGTGGCGTCGCGTGCAATTTGGCAACAATGTATTCTATCCATTTAAACGCATGTAAGAGATCGAATTCAGGGGGTGCACAGTGCACAAAGAAAATTCGATATATTTAGTAAGTTTAAATGGAGCAGTTGCATTGTTGCCAGATGGCACGCAACGCCACTGATTGCACTGATTGAGAAAATATTACATGATGCGAGTATTTTCGTGTATGGAGGGTTTAATAGAGATGACGTTAGCCGGTGATGAGCGTTCCAAACAAAGAAAGCTTGTCTCTCTCGCTCTCACGTAACCCCCATGTACTGCCATATCACTCTAATTTCAAAAATCGAATACAGAGACATCTTTCGTGACATTTTTTGGCTGAATTTTTTGGCATTTTAACGCGATTTTGATAATAATATGTCTTAAAACAAGGCCCTGTATACGAAGTTCGAAACTGTAAAGAGATGGGTATACATGGGGGTCACGGGAGAGTGAGTGAGATAGTTTGGATTTTGGAACGCTACGTGAGTTTTATCACAATCGATTGCGAAAGATGAGTGCATTGTCGTGATTGTTGACGAACCATTGACTTCGCACTAAGACTGTCTATTAATCATAAACAAACTGAACGGTATAATCTTTTCTCAATCGGTGGAATCATTGGTGAATTCAAAAAATGTCATTAAAATATACACGAACCGCAGAACTGATCAACCATTATAGGTCGGCGCGGTCAGCAAACTTTAAACGATTATCGATGGTTGTCAAGAAGCATCATCAATAAAGGCGCAGATTCTTTTCCGACAGATTTTCTTAAAAACTGTGATTATTCCAAGGAGTCAAACCGTTTATCGAGAACACATTCTAATGAACTTAATAAGCTCAACGTTCGAAAGCAAGAGAATTGTGGGAGACACAGTACAAAAGGCAATGAAGCAGCATTTAAAGGGAGGTCCTACACAACTTAGGGGCTAAACAAATTAATTGTCTAATTGGAATTTATATTTTGGCACTTGCCGATGAAAAGAGAAGGCGAAGCGAGAATCGCTCGGCACACTCAAGACCAAACGAAGCGGAACTCCCTTTGCGGCTTATATCACAAGACGGCGCACGGTGGAGCGAATTGTGGAATTTCCAGGACATGAGTTTATCAACGAGCTATAGGTACATTTCTCTAGAGTGGCGGTATAGTGAGTATAACTTGCGTAACCACCATGGGGGATTTTTACTTTTTAGGTTAGGTTTGAGCGAGTAACTAGTCCATTTGTTCCCGTGTATTTTTGTGCATGCGGCGCGGTGCATAGTGGATCGGAACATGTTCTGGTCCACTGAACGTCGCGTCGCGCCGAACAAAAAATACATGGAAATAGATGGACAAATTACTCGCTTAAACCTAACCTTAAAATCCCCCTTGGTGGCAACACAGGTTACCCATTAAACCGCCACTCTAGATAAATATATAGCTCGTTGGAGTTTACGAATATACAAATTAAGATTATGAACAGTAAATAGCAAGGTTACTTAATCAAAATGTGTGAACTCATTCATTTTAGAGCTTACAATGAGTCAATGATTCTGGTTTTTGCAAATATAAATTTTTCATAAATCATCTTCAAAAAATTAATGTTTAAAACGAAAACTGTCGCTGTTCACCCTCATAACAGTAATTCTTTGGAGTTCCACAGATATGTGTCCAAAAATTCAAAATTCTGGGAAAATCGGTAAAAAATTAGTGAAATTGACGTGTAAAGGGCGAACAACTGCGCAAAAGTCAGAATTGCCAAACAAGTTTGCCCATATGATGCGGGATGCCACAAAGTACGATTGAGTAGTTGAGGCTTTCTTAAACTTCTTGTAACGCGTTTGAAATTTTACACAACTCATAAAAGTATAAAACTACTGTGACCCGGCGAGAAGGTATGGGGTGGTCGGAGGAAGTCCAATTTTTTTGGAGGATCATCATTAATCACTAATATATCTTTTTTCATATTGAGCTGTTTTCTGTAGACATTTTGATTTTTCCAACTCACCCTAAGTAGACATAGTTGAGAGGTCACCCGAATTTCTGAAACTTGTCTAACACTTCGTGTGGCAAAACTATACAAACTTCCACTGAATCCAAGATCCGGCCAAAGGGACGGGGGTGGGGGGTGAATAGAATGAGTAAGGGCTCTTAGTTGGTCAGATTTATGTTGGTTCATCAATATGATATTACTGCATACTTAATCTACTGGACCGATCTTAAAACTTGCAAAAGTCTCTATAAATTTTGCACAGAAAAACGGTATCATGGGAAGAAACTGGGGAGAGAGAGCCTTCGAACTATAGGAAAAAATTCGCCCCCTAGTTCATTGCCTGAAAATGTGCTGAAGGCCTAGCGAAATATGGCTGGTGTTCGTCACATAGTTAAGAGCTATTCAACGAAGTAGGTAAATAAAAATGTGCAACGTGCCAAAGTTTAGACACCCGCTTACAAGTGTGCTTTTTCTCATTGGCGTTTAGGGTCACATTTTGACACGTTCCAGCAGTTTTCCTCAAAACATTCAAGAATTGAAAAGTGCCATTTGAAATAAACGAAAAATGGAGAGAGAATAAGGATAAATGGGTCTATTGCACACTTCAGCTAGAGCGTTTTAAAGTATCTATTCATAAATGTAAATAGCGGTAAAAATGACAATAACAGCATCAGACAACACCAAAATTCATTAATAAACTCACAAATTGCGAAAAACACTTGACACCCTTCACCTCTGTATCTTTACACCACGTGCACGATATTTCGCGAAATTAGCGCGGCACATCCAAATAAACACGGCCGACTGTCATCACAGCTGACTTCGTAAACAAATAAACAATAAACACTGACGGCGTTTGTTCGAATTCTTACGTTTCAATATCCTCAATTCCTCTCAAAAGGCTGTGAAAGGTACAGAGACCGATATTTGTGTCGAAAATTTATCAAAAAGAAACAATAACACACAGGAGTTCCAAGGATGATGATTGAAACTGGATTCAAACTTGGAACTCCTGTGTGTTATTGTTCCTTTTTGATAAATTTTCGACACAAATATCGGTCTCTGTACCTTTCACAGCCTTTCGAGAGGAATTGAGGGTACTGAAACGTAAGAATTCGAACAATCGCCGTCAGTGTTTACGGTTTACTTGTTTACGAAGTCAGCTGTGATGACAGTCGGCCGTGTTTATTTGAATGTGCCGCGCTAATTTCGCGGCATATCGTGCACGTGGTGAAAAGATACAGGGGTGAATGGTGACAAGTGTTTTTCGCAATGGAGCTGTTGCAAACTTTTGCTACAGGCTTATTAATAGTTGATTATGGGGTAATACCCTGTAAAAATAACGATTTGCGCACTAAAAAATCACGAAATCCACTCTTAAACTCACAAAATGCTTCTAAACGCGAGAACGCAATGGCGGCCGGGGCCGCGGTTTGCATTGGGTTTCCCTATCTTCAATCAGCGCCATCTACAGGGGGTAGTCTCGCAACACCACACAAGAAGAAGAAGAAGCACACAATTGCCATAAGAAAACCGCGGCCTCGGCCGCCATTACGGTCTCGCGTTTAAAAGCATTTCGTGAGTTTAGGAGTGGATTTCGTGATTTTTTAGTGCGCTAATCGTTATTTTTACAGGGTATTACCCCATAATCAACTATTAATAAGCCTGTAGCAAAAGTTTGCAACAGCTCCATTTGTGAGTTTATTAATGAATTTTTGTGTTTTCTGACGCTGTTATTGTCATTTTTACGGCTTTTTACAAAAGAATAGATACTTTAAAACGCTCTAGTCGAAGAGTGCAACAGACCCATTGAAGGAAGATTTGGGAGAGAATGAAGAGCGTAAATGGGGCATTGTGATGTATTGGATTATGGAACTGATGGAATACACTGAGAAAATCTTAAATGAATAGAAATGAAACTAATATTTTCATAAAGGAAATTCAAATTGATAATTAATGGAGAATGTTGAGATTTCCTTCAAATCTCAACAGCTTTCGACCCTAACCATTTAACAACCAGGTTACTTCGACAGATCACAGCTCGTTCGCTCAAATTGTGAGGGTAGTTAAATATTCCTACTCAGCTGTGCTGGTTTTGCATATTCCAAGGATTGAAGGCGCTACAATACAAGAAACATTATTTAGAAAACACCGATACTTTCTAGTCACTTTTACAGTCAACAATAAATTAAAACTGTGTCGATTGGACTTTGTAACCAGAACGAATTAACTCTCTGGCATGGTAACGAAATTTACTGCGGAAAGATAACCATTCAATTTCTATCAAATTAACATTTTCTCAATTTAGGAATTCCACCATTTCCACAATCAAATATTTTAAAATCCCTCATTTACCTCATCTTTCTCAAATCTCCCTCCAGTTGATCCTAATCGTCTTTCCCTCCAAGGATTCCATATGACGCTTTTCAAGTGGAGGAAGTTAGGAGGAAAATTCGAGGAACGAGTTAAAATTCGGCCTTGAGTGTTAAGTAACCAACATGATCCAATAATAAATCCGTTTGCAACAATCAATAATAACTTGAAGTAATTATAATAAAAGATAAAATGGGTGTAAAGCAAGAGCCTCCGAATCACTGGCGGGTCCAGGAATCTATCCTTCTCTCTCTTCTCCCATTGGAACGCGTATGATAGAAAAGGACAGATTGGGGGCAGTCACGTAATTTTCGCCCCCTCTTCTATCCTTTGCTAACGAATGCATTCTAATGGGAGAAGAGAGAGAAGGACAATATCTTGGATCCGCTAGTGCTCCGAGTTGACGACGACACACGAATTTCCGATAGAGCAACCGGCTAAAAGGCGGACGATTTCCGCCGTCTATTCCTACTTAAATTCTGGAGACCGGGAAAAAAATGTAACGAGTAACCGAGGAGATTTGCAAAGTGCATATTTTGATTAGGTACTGAGTGAGCACTGTAATTTATAATTTACTTTCGCTTCAACACCATTCACTTTAATGCCGTCAGATTTGGAACGACCATCACTTGAAACATAAAACCACAGAGACCTTTGCCTCAGCTTTAAGCAACAGCGAATTTTCAAATCGCTAACTTCAAATTTAATTTCCAGGCTCACTATCATCAACACAACACTGAAGCAGAAGAACGTAAGAGGAACGTAAGAAGAGGCCGAGGCACTTACAACTTACAACACAAAATCAACGCGAGTTTCCCGAATTTAGGAATTTTCATGGACACACTAATTCGAAGTACATATCCGAAGGAAAGACAGCAACGTGACACTTAACTTAAGGGTGAAAGGCATTCGATCATAACTTCAAAATCATAACTGTAAGCCATAGACACATGACTCAATTAATATCCACTAAAAGCGGAAAAAAAAACTGCGCCGAATTCACAAAAACGAAACGACGACAACAACAAAAACAAAAACAACTGCGAGGCCGGTTGGGAGCGGCGGGTGGAGCGGGGGGTAGGAGAGGGAGTTCCGACAAAACGAGCAAACAACAGTGAAACACAGAGCCGGGCTCGAAAGCACACAAACAAGCCGAGCAGCGCAATACGGTAAACCGTGAGGATTAAAAAAGATACTAAGTTTGTGGTGGGAGAGAGAGAGAGAGAGAGAGAGAGAGAGAGAGAGAGAGAGAGAGAGAGAGAGAGAGAGAGAGAGAGAGAGAGACGCGCCGATTGCACGAGGGTGAGCGAGTGGGGGAGGGGGGGGATCACTTGCGAGTTGAAGTTACCGACGAGGTCCGACGAAGCACCGAGCACGAGTACACAGTACACACCCGCAGTTCTCGGATCTCGGCGATCGACTGACGACTTAAAACTTCTGTCTGACGCATCCAGCGAGGAATAAAAGGCGCTCTCCGCGATCGCGAACGCGACGCCACCACACCGCCGCCGCGCCGCGCAGAACACAGTGAGTGCATCCCTCCGTACATCCCGCCTTTTCTGATGAAGGGGGGGGAGGGGGCGGACGAGCATGAAGGGGGGCAAAGGGGGCGGAGGCCGGGGCACGCGAGCTTCGCGCGCCAATCGGATTTCGCCGATACGACCAAGATCCCGAAACGGAACGGCCGGCACACACTGGGATCCAATGCTGTGGAGACTCGAGCCCGCGCAAAGTTTGACAACAATGTTTGTTCTCCACATGATTCTAGGTAAAATAATCAATTTTAAGGTGAAGCAGCAGCGCTATAGCAATCAATCGTTCAACGCAGACGAGCAATGAGAAGACGCGCGCAGGCGCAGCGCACTATACGGTCTGAGATAGGCCTGTGCGATGTTCGATGCATCGATCGAAGTTTCGATGTTTTCCTGCCATCGAATGGCTTCGATACTAAGTAATATTGCACGGAAAAAAAAGATTAGTGAAAATAACCATACGGATACCTGATTTTGGCACCTGCTAGATGTTATGGTAAACTTGGCCAGAAGTATGGTACAGTTACCGATACTTTGAGTAAATTCGACATGCAATCAGGTAACATCACCTAGTACCCAGTCAAAACATATTATACTTCTGGTTAACATTACCATAACATCTAGCAGGTGCCAAAATCAGGTATCCGTATGGTTATTTTCACCGTAGTTTTTTTTCCGTGTGATGTCAATTGATGCATCAAAAATTGTTACAAATCAATATTGTGACTAAAAATAGACCCTAAGAGTCGTTCTTCCTCTAAAACCATCTCAAAAGGATAAAAAATTATCATGATTTCCAGTTATTTCTCATTTTGACTATAAAAATTTGTTTCGATGCATCGATAAAATTTCTATGTGTTTTGGGCATCGAACTTCGATGCACCAAAACTGGACATCGCACAGGCCAAGTCTGAGATCGAAAGAAAAAGAAAGTGGTCAAAAATCAGTGGAAAGAAAATCATCAAGAATCATCGTTGTCATAACACTAGCGGATCCAAGATATTTTCCTTCTTTCTCTTCTCCCATTAGAATGCATGAGTTGGAAAAGGATAGAAGAGGGGGCGAAAATTACGTGACTGCCCCTGATCTGTCCTTTTTCTATCATACGCGTTCTAATGAGAGAAGAGAGAGAAAGATAGATTCCTGGATCCGCCTTAGTGTCATAACCTTTCAAGCTTAAAGAAAAACTTCTCAGTCACATTACTAGGTTTAAATTATCACTAAAAAGCATTCTCTGTGATTAAAATTGGTCTAGAAAGTTTATAAGAAATAAAATTGAAGAAAAATTTACTTTCGGATTGGTGGCCACTTTCCGATGATCTCAGACTGCATAGTGCATAGTGTAGGTGCACTGTGCAGCGCAGCTGCATTTTTAAACGAATGATAAAAATAAATAAAATTTCCGAAAAAGATGTCTACGCGTATTTGTCAACCAGGAAGAATAAAATATGAAACAGTTGCTTTACACAGTTTCGTCGTGTTTTCAGTTTGTAAGATTAAGGAAAAGTTCAACAGAAATTTACTTCACATGATTTTAGTACTTCCTGATTTAAAAAAGGTTTTTTTATTTGTTTTTAACAAAATGGGAAAACAGACACAGGAGACATACATAGTTACATACGCATGCCGGCATGCACCGCACCAAACTGGTGTCAGGAAAAAAAAAAAATTGTGAAAGTATGGTAGCTGACGTTCCAACTTCCGTTGAAGTTCAATGGCCCACAGCTCCTACGTCAACAATCTTCCCACTTCCCGGAACTTTTTCCGATTACAGGAACAAAATTCTGAGTAAAGCCGAGAGTCGCGACTACAATGAAACATTGAAAAAGTTCGTCGCTTGACAAAAAGAGCTAATTAATAGCTCAGCAAATTTTTGAATCTTGCACAGAAAAAAAAATAATTTTTAGATTTAAAAAGAAATCTTTTTGAATTATATGACAAAAAGACGAATTTTAAAATTGAAACTGAGTTTTGTTAAATTAAAAAAAAAAAAAAAAAACCTTTTCATAAGATCAAAATACCGAATTTTCAATTTAAAAACAATTATTTTCAACTTAAATGCAGGTATTTTTAATTTAAAAACTATTATTTTTACTTTAAAACAATTATCATTTTAGTTTAAAAGTACGTCTTATTGTCATAAAACACAAAAATATTTTTCTTTAAATCTAAAACACTTTTTTTCTGTGTGTCATCTTCCCGAAAATATATTAGCAAAGCCCAAAAGTTGAAGAATATCTCTAAGTAATTAGAATGTGTATCTCTAACTTTTCTGAGATGTATTTATCTGCGTATCTCCGCCATTACGCCTTAAACTCAAAAGTCATTTCGTGAGTCTGTGAGTGGATTATTAGTTTTTTTTAATTGGCTCATCGTCACGTTCGCTGGATTTGACACTTCGGTGAACGATTAAATCGTAAATAGCAAAAGTTAGCGACCGATAAAAAGTCATTTGAAATCACAATGCTCCGAGCAACACAAATACATCACATTCATGTGTGCAGAGAGACAGGTAGCAAGATTGAGGGGGGGGGGGGGGGAGAGGTGAGGAGGGTGAGCCGAATTGAAGTGATTAATCGTCGCAGAATCGGCAGCAGCGACAATTAAATTTAAAACCTATATAGTTCCCCCACTTGCCCTAAGCCATAAATACAAAGGCTTTGTATTCGAGATCGGGCAAGTCTGTAAATCCACCCCCTAACGAATAGTAAAAAATACACTCATAGTAAACAGCCCACAAAAGAGCCCGGAGCCCCTAGTAAAAAATTTCCATGAACTTTGTTCCAATTTTCCATGTCCACATGCGCGCGAATCACTGTAATTTTCATTTAAATTTAAACGGAAATCTATGCGATTTCCACGTCCTCATGGAAAATAGGAAGAGAGCTCGTGGACATTTTTACTAGGGGCCTAAGGGCCGAATTTCAACACACTCCTCGACTTTTCCTCGAAACTTCCTCGATCATAAGTGCCATTTGAAGTGCGTAGCGGATGAAATTACACGGAGAAAAATTTCTTATTGAAATAACGGAACGTATTAAGAAATTGGGGTAAAAAGAAATTCCTTTAAAAATGATAAGAATTCTTATTGATTCAACGAGAATTATCATTGGTCCAATTGAGCTTTCTGATGATTCAGAAGAATCACAAGAAAGAATCGTTGGATCAATAAGAATTCTTATGATTTTAAAAGGAATTTCTTTTAACCCCGTTATTAATAATACGTTCCGCAATTTCAACCAGAATTTTTTCTCCGTGTAAGATGAAGATCAACTGGGCGGAGAAAAGTTGGAGAGAATGGAAAAAAAGGGGAAAAGTGCAAAATTGGGTTAAGGAAATGATGAATTACATTGAGAAAATTTTGAAAAGGGCTCTAGCTAAAGTTTTCTACAAGCGATTGAATAGTTAATTATTGAGTTAAATCCAGCGAAACTTACGATGAACACATCAGGCGCGAAAGTAAAATTATGAAATCCACTCTACTCACAAAATGACTTTAAAGTTAAATAAGGTGTATTGGCGGAGCAACGCAGGCGCAGGTATATTAGCGGGGACAAAGATACCTGGCCAGGGTATGCAATACGCAATGCATGGTATACCATTCAACACAAGTATTACGTGCGTTGTGTTGCTTATTGCACACTCTGGCTAGGTATCTTTGTCCCGGCTAGTACATGCGCAGTCGACAAATTAAAAAATTTCGGTCGATTCCGTAAATGTTGGTAGATTAAGCCATCACCTGCAATACTTCACTTCAATACACTGTGTTAAGTATTGCAGGTTGCTTTTCTAAACTAAAATCAAGGAGTCAACTGAAACTATTTAATTCATTGACTGCACCGACAGTCTGATTATGAACGATCGTATCGTAATGCCATCAAATCGATGATCGAGTATACGCGTTATACTCGTGCACGGAAAAAAAACTACGGTGAAATTAACCATACGATAGCTGATTTTGGCACCTGCTAGATGTTATGGCAATGTTAACCAAAAGTATACTATGTTTTGACTAGGTACTAGGTGATGTTACCTGATTGCATGTCGAATTTACTCAAAGTATCGGTAAATGTACCATACTTCTGGTCAAGTTTACCATAACACCTAGCAGGTGCCAAAATCAGCTATCGTATGGTTAATTTCACTAATATTTTTTTTTCCGTGTGGGTGGTGTCATTTCGATAGGTGCCATTCCTATAGAAACCCTTCCGTCCTTCCATCTGGAAATTCACCGACGACTTCTCAGCTATCGTGCACACATCGTAGAATTGGAAGGGTTTCTATCGGAATTGAGCCTATCGTAATGACACCATCCATGATAATAACGCGCATTTGATAGGGACTCGATACGATTACGATACGACCGTTCATAATCAGCCTGCTGGGGAAGAAAAACCAAGCCAGAAATATTGAATGAAAGAATAAGAACAGTGGCGGATCGTGATTTTTGACAATAGTGCCCTCCTCTCATTAAACCAGTGTAAAAAATCGATTTTCCTGAAGGCTGTCAGCCTCCCCAAGAATCGATTCTTTTACCTAAGTTTAAAGGAAAAATTGCATGTTTGCCAAATCCCACGAGCCGTCACTGAATAGGAAAAACGAAAAACAAATTATATCGAAGTAAACACATTGTGAGTGATGGAACTATAAAAATTGGACGAAACTTAAAACATTCAGCTGCCAACTACTGTTATTTAAAAGAGAAGCAAAAGTTAGAAGGTTAAGGAATGGAAAAAATGGTCCGGTGATCACTCACGGATAGATTGTTGAGAGTGCGCAAGTTTTTTTTTTTTTTTACGAAAATAGACAGTTTCTTACCTGCAACAAAATAAAAAATGAATGAATGAATTTATTAGAAAAATTAAAAAACAAAGAAAAAAAGCTCATTAATAGGTAAGTACACTAATCATGCAGGTTGGAGGATGGAGGGGAGACGAGCCAGGCTGAATATCTGTCAGACGGTTTCAAATTTCGAAAAACGCTGAGACACGAGTTCTATTCGTCCATTCAGCGATTTAGGTCGATTTGGAAAACTGCCAAATCAGTTGAAATGGACAGTAATAAACGTGTGATTGCTAACATTTTTATTTCAAAACTAATTTCCATTATATTTGTTACAATTTTTAATGGGGAGGGGGGGACTAATGTATAGTGTTTTCGTATGGGCGATCGTAATGGCGGCGTTGCGCAATAATCATAGGAGACGCCAACTAAGAATCCAAAAAAGGATTAAGATAGGAATCTTATTTAATTGTTGCTAGTTCTATGCTCTGAAGGAAGAGCTTTTTTTTGCTACTTTTAAGGCTTAATTTTCTTGAGTGGAACCGTACAGCCAACCACGAGTCCATTTATTGTCCGAAGGACCGAAGACATCTACAAATTGTTAACATCCATGCGCCAATCTGAAGTGGTAAGATCTGAAGCCATAAAATCTTGTCATTTTGGTCGGGATACGAACCCAGGACCTCCAGCTCCAGGTTAGCGGTCAAAGCGCTAAAACTGAGAAAAAAACAAAGTTTAAGTAGAACCGAAGCAGCTTTTTAAAAATAGGTTCGCAGAGCGAAAGTCCTAGCTCTACCGGAGCAAGTTGCGGTTGTCCTGAAGCACTATTTCGGTAGAGCCAAAGCAAGAAAAGAGGTTATTACTCTAAAGAAGTAGTGCTTTGGTACACCTGCAACTTTCTCCGGTACAGCTTAATCTTTTACTCTGCGAAGCTATTTTAAAAAGCTGCTTCGGCTGTACTTACATAAACTTTGTTTTTTCAGTGAGGAAGATTTCAGATTTCAGACCATCACGGAAGGAAGAGAGTTAATGATAAGAGTGGATTTCGCACACTTTTACTTTCTCACTCAAATGAAATTAGAAAAATTGAGAAAGTATTTTTCTAGTGTAGATATCGTTATTTTCGTTGGATGTTGCACCTTCATTGACCCTTAAATAGCTCATAGCTAAAGTTTGGAATGGCCCCATTCTGATACTGTCCCGTTACCAACCGTCGTTGATCGATGTGGCACCGTTGTAAGCAAACGGCCGGGCGGCGACACAACCATCTCTCGTTGCTGGTGAATGGACTCGACTCGCTACTCATCGACTCATCGAGAATCGGACTGAGTCGCAACTCGCAGTGATCAGCAATCGAGGTTGACTTATTTATTCTCAAGGTTCGCACAAGCTCGCTGATGTCTCTCTTGGCCTCCGTTCACGCTTAAACACAGAAGCAGCTCGTGCTATTAGGCAACCATGTTTTTCGCCATTTGAACCTAGGCGAAAGTATCGATTTATCAGGGATTCGCAGAGAATCTCCTGAAAATCGATCTTTTAACGTAGATTAAAATTGAATCAACTTTTACCACATTGCACGAGCCGCCACTGCTTAAACAGGTCATATAGGTAAGGCAACACAACACGACACTGTCAGTAATTAAACACGACGCGACGCGACGTAAGTCGTTGTTTTCGGACTGTTGATGATGCCACTGATGTTTGATTAAATTCTTTAAAGGAGTTAGTCAGACGAATTTTATTTCGAGTGAAAATCTTCGCCCGAATCAACGGTTGAGCATTCGATTAATTATCTCAACCGAGCTATTTGTTCGCCAATGATTGATGACACCAATGCAGTACCCGGAACCTCAGAATTTAGTACGCGTTCAGCGGGGTGGAGGCAAAAAGGGTAAATCAACGGTGAGAAACAACAATAAACAACGTTCCTGATTGGTTAGCAATGGTTTTGTTGACTTTGCCGTTCGGCGTCCCCCGAAGAGTTTCAATACCTCAAATCCTATAACCCGACCATCAGAATAAAATTTGCTTTCTGACGAGCAGTAAAACAACAGATTTTGTTTACCGATATCGGTGCAATGCTTTCGGTTTCGACGCACAATAGGCCATGTTGTTCGTGATGGATTTCGGCTCAACGATTGCTCAGTCTGATCGAACTGTGCGAGTGTGTGTGGAACGAAGGTCTTATCAGCTAGCGTCTCTAAAAGTATAGAGAGTTGCTGCCACAGGGTAGTCAACCTCCGGGTCATATAGGTGCCGCCATTGGATATGCTTTAACACATTTTTGCTTACCGAAACAGCGTGTTTGTTTACATTCTCAACAGAGGTCTCGCGGTGTTTTACGGATAAAAGAGTTAACCCTTTAAAGACCAGGATAATTCACATGAACGTCACTTTTCCGATTGTATAGGGAAGGTATAGTTAACTGTTCGTACTCCGGGGAGTTGGAATTGCATATTGGAAGGATTGAAGGCGCCAGACGAAATCTCGTCTTTATAGGCTACATCGAGAATCGTGTTTATTCGAAATCCTGATACTGGAACGATGTGAAATAGACTAGAGGACAAAACCGAGTATATTCGGGCTTGGTCCATAAGGGGTTAATTTCCGATGAAGCTGTCAATAACCATGATGTAACTCAAGAATGTCTTTAGTGCCCGAAAGAATCTTTAAAAGCGAAAATAGATGTCGATCAGCAAAGGCATAGTGAAAGATTACACCATTAGGAATAACGGCTGCATTGGACGAGAACACATCAACAACGGCCCTCAGAATGTACACAAACATGCAGTGGCGGATCCAGCCCTCGCGAACGGGGGGGCGAATTTTGGGTTTTCGCCCCTAAATGACCCCCTTTTCTTGTTTTCGCCCATGCTTTTCCCCTTCCTCTCCCCTCTTTTCCCACATTTTGGGCCGAACGGGGGGGGGGCGACCGCCCCCTTCGCCCCCCCCGTATCCGCCAATGCAAACATGCAAAATTGGCGGCGCCCTTGTCTTAACTCTCTACACATAGGGGCTCTATCAGCCAAAGGACACACAGCGAGCACTCGCAGCCTCAACACTCAACAGTCAGAGCTCAACCTCGCTGGTGCTGGTTGAAACTCGGTGCCTTAAACCGCTCGACCATCTCGGCCGGTCAACGCGACTGTAAAATACAACTAGTAGAGATGCAAAGAGATGGCAGGGCAGGAACAATCAATTAGGATAAATATACGCGTGAAATATGAGCTGCATGGAGAACATTATGCACAGAGCGCACTACCACTACCACACCAGTCGCGGCGCGGCACCGCTTCCTGCAGAGAGGACAAGCAAACACAGCGAATTAGTGGTCTACCCGCCTCCGATTAATATTCACTTCCATTCCTTGGATGGTTTCATTCACAAATCCCCCAGGACAACCACTACTGAGTAACGAATGGTAAGTGCAACGACCATGAGCGCTTTTCGAGGGGGTCACAGTTGAGGGGGAGGCGGTTGACTTTGCTTTTTGGTCTTTTTCTTTCCTGAAATCAGTAAATTGAAGGCTTAAAACGAATGTAGGTACACGTGTGCGTGATTTAAACACTTTCATACCTGGAATTATTTTCTGAAATTACTTTCAGAGAAGGCATCACTTGTGCGTTGTCGCTCAGTCACAACTGATATGTATGATTTTTCCGAAATACCACTCATTTTTTAAAGAAAGTATGATGGATATATCTTTTGATTACTTTGCAATTGAGTCTTCTATGACACACGTAACACGAAGCAGCTGCAACCTTAGAGGTGGTGGTGGTGGTGATGGGGGGGGTGTCCCCCGCCTTTGCTGATCGTTCCCTTCGACAGGCGCTGAGTAACGCTCGACTCCTTCTTTTCGAACGCAACCTCCTTCACACGCACTAGCCCGTCGGTGAGAACGATCGGCGCGGGCGGGGGGTTGCATCTGCTTCGAGTTACGTGTGTCATAGAAGAATCAATTAAGAAGTTTTCAAAAACGATACTGGCGTACCTCTTTCATATAGATTGGTACGTCGGAAATATTAAAAATAAACAATTTTAATTGTATTATTGCTCTTTTTACTGTATATTGTTTGGTATCGTAAGGAACAGTTTCATTCATTTTTTGTTTTATGGGATTTCGAGGGCCCGAAAAGTGGCTAAAAAACACCTGTATTATAGGTGGCTATTTGTGATTCGGCTAATTTCGACTCAACTCGGCAGCCAAAGTTTAGTTTTGAATTTTAAAGGAATCGCAAGGTTAGTCCGAAGAGAGAGAAAAAGAGAGAAACAGAGAGAGAAAGAGAGAAAAAAGAGAGGAAAAATAGAGGAAAGAGAGAGGAAAAAGAGAGGAAAAGAGAGAAAAAGGGTTAAAAACTAAGTTTCAATGTCTTCTTTCAAAATAAAAAAAAATTAGGGGGAGAGCCCCCAAACCCTCCATATTTCTGGTGACTGGTGGATATCCTCAGACCCCCAGGCATCCCAACCCTTTTTCTTAGGGGGCTCAAATTCAAAACTGCGTCAAGAGACGTAAATCCGCCCCTGCAACCCTCAATATAGTTATACTTGGACGATAATGGACGGAGGACTCGGTGCGATCCCGAGAAGTGAAAATGAATTGGAGTCGCGCGGAACTTGGAACTGACCTCGTTACGGTCCACCGAAAACCAATAAAATAACCACCTGCAGCAGCCAGCGGAGGCAGAGGCATCAGAAGCAATACCATCATTTAAATTGCCGTTCACCAGCTGTAAGCCGACAAAATGGAGGCGGAGCGGAGTAGAGGAGAGAAGGTATATGAAAAGGGCTGTCGAGTGTCGGGTCGAGCAGACCGAAGATTGTGACTAAAGATTAGGAAACGCGATTATAACCCAACTTCGCGGTGTTCACGAAGGTGTCCGAACCAAACCGAACGTCAACCGGAAATGGCCTTCAAGCTCTCCTCCCGCAGTACTCTCTACCTGTTTGATTCTACTCCACCCCCTTCTCGTGACTATGATTCATCAGATGACGGAGAAATGTTTATTGTTTAGTGCTAACTACTTAACGACTAGCCCCGCACCGCACCCCGAACCCTTCCACAGACCAACTCAATTCAAAAATTTGAATTTAACCCGCGTTCTGCACTTACAGTGCATAGCAGAGCTGCCGTATGGCGTATAATTGATCGCATTTTTCAATTCATCGATGATTTCACCGGTTGAGGAAAGATTACACAGTTCAATTCAAGGACCAAGGTATGACTAAAATACACGAAAATGCTCTGATCTGTAATCTGTTCTCAATCGGTGGAAACTTTGTTAGTTAATTAAAATGTCCGCAAGTTTTTTAAAGACATCGAAGATTCCGCCGGTTGAGAGAAGATTACGGGTCATAATTTCAAATCGGGCCAGTTGAGCATGCATGCTCCGTGAAAATTTCAAGTCAAAATTTAAACCCAATGAGTAATTGTTTACCTTCAGTACTACTAGAAAAGATTTTTTACCGAAGGGTTCCGCTGAATTTTCGATATTTCTCACGTACCGCAGAAACAGCCGGAAACGCATGATGAACTAATGAAAAATAACTTGTCGATTGTCGGTTACGCTGTCGGTTACGTAACCGACAATTTCAAAAGCACTTTAATAAAAACAATATTACTTGTTACAATAATCTCTGATGTTGATTTTTAAAGCAAATTACGGTAGTTGAATTGAATTAAAAATTACAGGGCGGAACTTTACTGTATTAGATATCTTTTTCGTATATTTAAGTGCCGGTGACTAGGGCCATAGGCAAATCACGAGATCGGATTTGTTGGTGAAAATCGTTTCCAAATAAAATCCATTTGCACAGATGTTGATAATTCCTGTTTAGAACGTTGGAGCGTGGTTGAGAAAGTCGTAAGTTACCCAGTTTCACTTTTAAATGAGCTTTTAATATGTCATAAGATAGTGAAATCCGTGGCGTAACCGACGGACATTTTGGAACCGGGGGACAACCATTTTTCACAATTTATGGCACGAAGAAAAATAATTTCGTAAAAAACGATAGTTTACTCGTGTTCTACGGAGTTTTTTCAGCATTTCCGTTATCTTCAAAATTCATTGCAGCCTCAAAATATGATCAAAAACTTAGGTTAAATACCAGAAACACGTGTGGGGGTCGCGTAACCGACGGACATTTTGAACCATAAAACAATTAAAATTAGTATTTAAATGGCTTTAAAAGCAATTATTACTATTGCTCCTCATAAAACTAAGTTCCTTCGACTTGAAAATCGTAACATCGAACTTATTCAATCTTTTTTAAGAATGTTACCTTGTTGGGACACCATTTGGCCCGTTTCGGAATTTTGACCCTTACAGATGCGAGCAATTTCGTGCATTACAGTCATACACTGAACTGAACTGTGTAATCTTTTCGCAACTGGTGGAATCATCGGTGAGTTGAAAATGCGATCAATTATACGCAAAACGGCAGCTCTGGTGCATAGTGACAGCCATTGTTGCTAGTTTTTGGATAGTTATCCCATTTCCCCACTTTCTCTTAGAGAATAAATGGTTATTTATGGGAAAAGCTGGCAACATTGATGACAGCACAGTAATAACTTTCGTCATAGTTGCTATAGATAGAGATGAAAAATCGCCACTTTTGCTATTTAACTCGCATTGTTAAGTATACGAATTTTATCATGCAATCTGACAAATTTGCACAGAGTACCGTCGTTGCCAAATGATGGCGAAATTGTCACTTCTGCCACTTGACTCAACGTAAAATAGACAAAAATCATGCAATCTGGCAACTTGGCTAAGTTCAATAGTTGCCAATGGGACTCGCACGGGACTCGATGACTACCTAGCAGTGCTGCCGTTAGTGTATATTTAAAGGCGTTTCTTAAATTCGCCGATGATTTTACCGGTTGAGAAAAGATTACATAATTCAGTTCAGTTCATTACTGTAATGCAACAAAAATACTATAGCATCTGTAACCTTTCCCCAACCAGTACGCAATCGCCGCGCCGTTAAGTAATTGTAATATCCGCTATAGTTTTAAAAAGTCATCGACGACTCTACCGGTTGAGAAAAGATTAAAGATGCGAATATTTTCGTGCGTTAAAGTCATACACTGAACTGAGCTGTGTAATCTTTTGGTCAACCGGTGGAATTATTGGTGAATTGAAAAATTCCAATAAATATACACGGAACGGTAACTCTGCTACCTAGTTCGCTCAATAATTCTGTGTTGCCAGATCGAGGGTAAAAAGCCGTATCGTCTCCCTTTAAATCAATGTAAAACGTACGGCTTTTTCACACCAATCTGGCAACACTGGCTCAACTCTGCTTACAAACGCATGCACTAAACATAGAGAACGTTCCGTAGACAGGAACAAGCCTTAGATTTTGACTGATCAAGGTATTGAGGGGTTCCTGTTATAGCGGATTGCCACAACAAAATGCGATTTCATACAAACGGGACCGGGACCTGGGACCCAGACCCAAGGCCAAGGCCAGGTCCCAGGTCGACTTCCAGGAGTATTTCGATTGTTCTCTACGGTACAACAGCTGTTCCTTTCCGCACGCGACTCGGTCTTCCGTCTCTAAGTCCCCCCCCCTTTCGCCCCCACCCTATTCACCCCTACCAATACCCAATCAAGAACAAACGCCTGCTCAAGCCAAACTAATACGTGGGCAGGCGGATGAGTCGGACGACAAGAAGGAAAATAAGCCAGCGTCTTCAGCCTCGGTTCAATCCTTAATCTTCTGTTGGAGCCTCAGCCTTTTAATCAGCCTGAATACGCAGGTATCTGAGTTCTTTCACTATTTCTAAGGACGCAGCAAAATATTGGAGGTTGTCGTAGAGTCCAGGGGTGCAACAAAAAAGTCTTCCTTTTTTTCAAGTTTTAAGGGTGTTCGCTGTTCACAAAGAGGTCAAAAGTACGCGCTGACCGGAAAATCGACCAAAAATTCTGGGTGCTGCAACTTTGCAGGAAGGTCAGATCTCAGATGTATACGAGCTGATGTAAAATCGACAAATGATCCATGGTACTTTAAGTGTTTAACTCTGCTAAAAATCATATAAACACTTCAAATAATGGTACACTACTTTTTTTACTCATAATTTACAATCATTTGTTTTTTCTCGCTCCCTCTTTTTGTAATTTGAGAAAACACACTACTTTTGCGATACTGGAGTGGATCCAGAAAGTTTCTCGGGGGGGGGGGGGGTCTTAGAAGATAAAAGTTTGCTGAGTCTCAGGAAGTAATTTTGCTCCATTTTATGTTGAGCAAGGTTGATGTTTGAGACTTCTGGGTTTCCGACCCCACCTCAGATCCGCCACTGCTCTAATGCGTGAAATACACTGAAAAAACAAAGTTTAAGAAGAGCCGGAGCAGCTTTTTAAAATAGCTTCGCAGAGCAAAAGTCTTAGCTCTATCGGAGCAAGTTGCGGTTGTACTGAACTACTACTTTGGTAGAGCCAAAGCAAGAAAAGAGGCTGTTACTCTAAAGAAGTAGTGCTTTGGTACACCTGTAACTTTCTCCAGAACATCTTGAACTTTTGCTCTGCGAAGCTCTTTTAATATGCTGCTTCGGCTGTGCATAAACTTTGTTTTTTCAGTGTAATTCGTCGATATGAAAACAGCTTGGATCCAGTAAATGCGATGGTTGGATCGCAATCGGTAAAATTTCGATCATATTGATAACAGGAGTGCGATAAGTGTGGCCCATGCTACTTATCGTGGCGACCCTCAGAGGCTTGAAAAATGGACTTTCCCGAACATAATTTTACGAATCAAAATCAATATTGAGAACTGTGAATAACAAGAAAGTAGAAAGTCGTGTGAGACCCATTCATTTCAGAGCCGAAAATGAGTCAAATTCCATGATTTCAGCAAGAAAATAACAACACTAAAATGTTTTTAAGGCAGAAAAACAACATTTTTGTACGTTCGGAAAAATCCATGTTTCGATCCAGTGTGCGATGGTGGCGAATTTGTAAGACAGAAGCAGGTCAAGATCATTTATGAATCAAATATTTCAAGGTCACTGCGCAGCCCGTCTGCGATTGTCTTCATTTCTTAGCACTACCTATCCTTTCAAATGTAAGTTCATATGTCAACTTCTCAATTACCTTTTTATCCTGCTTCACTTGAGAATAAACGTATTTTAATATTTAATATATCTTTTCCCTGTTTTATTCGTAAAACGCACTTGGGGGGAGGGGCATTAATCGGGCCATGTTGCTGTATAAGATCACCGCATGGCCCGATTAATTTTATCGTACCGCCCGATTACTTATTGATACCGTTGCGTTGGTATAGATAGTTCTGATTATGTTAGTAAGAACATCGGCCAAGAAATAGAATTCGATACATTAATAATTGGCCCGTGTAGCATGTACTTACACATCACCAACCGTGTTTGATTAAAGTAAATTAAAGTTGATTAAAGGTTTTCTTTTTTTTTTTCAGTGCATGCGTTTTTTTGTTGAAGCTTTGTTTCCGAGACAAGGAATCACATTTTTTCTCCATTAAAGGGAAACTTAAAAAAATTTTAACGAGTATAGAGTGGTTCAGTGAATTTGCGAGTCGCGCAGCAAACTATATTTGTATATAATATACGTTTCCAAAGCTTACTATTGAACTTACAGATGCAGTATTGGCCATTCGACTAACTCGCAATCAGAGGTCCCTGAACCAGTAGCGGCTCGTGAATTGCGATATATCGATGTCCACTCCATTTAAAACTATAGGAAAGTATCGATCGTCAGGGGGTGCAATTGAACCCCCAAGAAATCGATATCTCCTTTTCTATAGTTTTAAATGGAGTAGACATCGATACATCGCAATTCACGAGCCGCCACTGCCCCGAACGGCAATCGATACGATATATAGCTGTACTATAAAAGAGTCTATTGATTCAACTACAAAAAAAGAAAAGTAAAAAAATAAAACAGTTTATTAAAAGTTATTAAAGTTAACTTATCACCTCTCATTTCTTAGAATCCTCTATCAAAAAGCGATAAAACAGACAGGACATTCATGATGACAGATACTCGATACGAAATCATCACGAATCATTTATCTTGATAGCGGGAAAGTGAATTTGTCTGTCCAACAAAATTGAAACGGTAAGAAAAAATCAGAGTAATCCGAAGTGTTGAACTTCTATGGAATCTTCGTTACAGTGAAAAGTTAGAATGGGTGACGAGAAAAATAATTTGTCTATAACAATCTTGAATCTAACAAAGAACAAAGACGCGTTATATAAATGACGTTCACGAGAGGTTAGGTTACGTAATCAAGCAGAGCATCAGTTGTCTAGGAAACAAACGTCACTCAATTGCGCGAGGTAAGACAGAAAATGGAACCGTGCAAACAGAGTTATTTTCAAAAGAGATATTCCATTTAATGTTCTGAGTATATTTTCATCCAAGCGCAATCTTTGAAGTAAGGCTCTCGGAAGTCGAAAGAAGATGTTTTGCCTATTAACAACCCCTACCCTCTCCTACAACTATTCTTATGTTAATGTTCGGGGAAAATTAATGGAAGCATTCAATTTTTCAATCTTTGGAGTACATAAACATTCACATAACTTCAAAAAATCCTTAAGACCATAACTAAGCAATATCAATTTCAATTTCAATTTCAACAGCCAATTTTTTCAATCTTTGGAGTACATAAACATTCACATAACTTCAAAAAATCCTTAAGACCATAACTAAGCAATATCAATTTCAATTTCAATTTCAACAGCCAATTTTTTCACGATACCAATAATTTTTTCTTTACACCCTTTAAGGGGGTGGGGATGTTACTCTAACTTGTTTTCATTACATCTACCCTTTTTTAACGTATTCTTCTTCTCATTTAGCCTTTCAAGAAAAAAATGATAAAAAATGGTTCATGGGAAAAAAGTAGGGATACTATTCCCTCAAAGTTTACGTCCTACTGCACAAGCAATAATTGGGGAAATACTGTCAACTTTGAGGAAAATTCCGCCAACTCTGAAGGTAGAGAAGCTACAGAGGACTCCAAAAAGTTGACAAATATTCTCCCAACTTTTGGTCTAAATTTTCACACATTTAACGACATTTTACCTCAAAATAATTGCTGGTTCAATAGGACGCAAACTTAGGGGAAATAGTACTCGAACTTTTTTTCTATCTATTGCTGGTTGAATAGGACGTAAACTTTGGGGTAATAGATCCCACAATTTTTCTGTAAAGGTACGAGGTTAGGGACTTCATTGTTTCTGCGGCAAAAGGATCGTTGTCGTTTTTAGGAACACATACGAATGGGCATTTCGGAAAGCACTGATATACATGGTCTCTGTTTAAAATATGGCGACAGCTATCAACCAACGAACGACGGAATATTATCTGATATACACTTGAGATGAGCTGTGCATAGTTGGAGGTCTATTGGATTATTAAACTCTGAGAAATCAGCATTTTAGAGCATACTGTTTCAATTTTCTTCCGCCAGAAAAATTAAAAATTCCGCGAGCAATACTCCGTGCGTTCACGAATTTTGAAAGTGCGGAGTGCGATCTATAATTCGTTTTTTTGGATACCAGAACCGAAAATTCGGCGTATATCATCGAAAATAAGCACAAGTGTACGATGATAACGCGACTAACCGGTAAAACGTTGCCAAATCGTGCCGAGAATCGGAAGCGGGCAGGTTGGCGCAGCGGCCGGACCGAAATTCATGATGATGCGCGAAGCAGGTGATCGTCAATAGTAATGAATTAATGTATCCAACTTGTTGATAAAAATATTCATAGTAATAGACAATTTAAGCTGTATGAGCTTCAAGATTTTTTCTCTTGTGTGTCGAGAACAGTTCTTTATAGATCATCCCTGAAATCTGGATACTGTCGGAAACTTCATAAATTTTAATCCAGCCCATTTCAAATGTTACCATGTAAAATTTTACCATTAGGTGACATTTTACCGGTTCGTCAGTTGCATAAATGGCTATTGGAGGCTCTACGCCGCACAGTGGAACGAGTCAATAGGAAAGGCCGGACATAGCGTGGCAATTTTAAATGCGTATATCTTTGTTAATGCGCAACGTATATAGAAATTTCAAAATAATTTCATTAGTTAAATTGTAAAATTTCCTACAAGAATCACCCTTTACAATTTGTTTTTTGCCGATAAAAACATTCAAATTTTAATTTTTAGTCA
Organism: Trialeurodes vaporariorum; assembly: GCA_011764245.1. Lineage (NCBI taxonomy): Eukaryota > Metazoa > Arthropoda > Insecta > Hemiptera > Aleyrodidae > Trialeurodes > Trialeurodes vaporariorum. Next base: position 73,827,261 of record VMOF01000111.1, read on the forward strand.
TTTTTTTTCCAAATCCGACTTCTTCCATTGGCTCGTTCAACTGTGCGCCGCGTCCGGATCTAGGGACGAGGGGAGCTTAGCGCCCTTGCATGCAAAACCCGACGAATAAAAAGTTGGCGAAAAATATGTTGAAATATTGGAAAGTATATATAGACTTACCATGAATGTATGGAGGATCCTTGTGGCTGACAGCAGGCGATGGGAAATTCGGGGGCGCCGAGAAGGCACTGTTGCATCGAGCAGGGGGAGTCCCGGTTTGGTTACCGGGGGGCTGCATGCTCGAGAGAGCGTTGAGGGGCGTGTAAGTTTTGCATGGGGGTGGCTGCTGTTGCACGGCTATCGTAGGAGGCGGCGCAGTCGACGACGGTGGTGGATCACACTAAAACAAAAACAAAAAACAAAATCAAAATCAGATCGACGAGCCATGAGCTATACTAAATATAAAAATCTAGTAATAATGAAAGTGCTTCATTGATTAAAACTAGGGACATTTCAAAACTTTCAAGGTTCAAGATTTTCTCAACTGATGTGTTCGCTATAACACATGTATCAAAAGCAGTGGCGGCTCGTGCAATGAGGCAACGACGGATTCTCTCCATATAAAGTTACATAAAATGATCGAACTTTATGGGATTCACTGAATCCCTGAGGAATCGAGAAATTTTGCAAAGGTATGACAAAAAATATGGTTGTCCAATAGCCATCACTGAGAACACGGCAAAAAATGAAATGACTAAAAAAGCCATGAATTTTTGTAAAATTTGTAAAATGAAGCAAATGCTAAGTGTAAGCCTGTCATTTTTTGTAAAATTTACAGCCATTATAGCTATTTTTTTATTTTGGATTGTAAATTTTGCTCAAGTTTTAGTAAGTTTCCTATTTGGATTGTAAAGTTTTAAATTTGAATTGTAAATTTTACGATCGAAACAATGTGACGTTTGCATTTTGCATGGCTGTCATGGCGTTACAGCTATACTAATTGCAAAAGTATCAATATTCTGGTTTGTAAAATTTACAATCCAATTGGTAAAATTTACGATCCAACTTGTAAAATAAATAAAACTTATGCTAAATTTACCATCCAAAGCATGAAATTAGCTACAAGTGTTGTGGGTTTTACAAAAAATGACTGGTAAAATTAGCATTTGCTTCATTTTACTGATTTTACAAATCTATTTTTTCCGTGAAGAGCAAGCCCGAAAATTGGAGCAAAGAGAGATTCACTGAGAGACAGGGCCCCCGCCCCATACATCCCCGAGCGGAAATGAAAAGTAGTTTTTCCCTAACAATGGGCTGATAATCAACCGTCAAACTGTAGTCTGAGACTGAAAAAAAAAGGCTATAAACGGCAAACACCAGTGAAAAAGAGACATCCAAAACCATCGTTTTGACCCTAAAGTAAACTTGCTTTAAAACTTTCCTGTGACATTTCTAGTTTTAAATGGAACAGTTGCAAGGGTCAGAAATATTGTGTTTTTTATATATATATATATATATAAAAAAATAAATAAATAAAAAAATAATGAAGGTACTTGACTGAGAACAAAGATGCCTTTGCGGTTTCTAATTAAGTCTCATTGTTCCAGAGATGAGATTTTGGCCTAAAATACATTGTTTTAAATGGGAATACAGCTCATAGTGACATCACTACGCACACAATTTTTAACAACTTTACAACTTTATACCTCCAAAACCGGGACACTTCGGAAAAAAACCAAAGGCACCATTGTTCTAAGCTTATCAAGTACTATCATTGTCTTTTTAAAAAACATAAAATTTCAGACCCTTGCAACTGCCCCATTACTTGTTGCAAAAGTTTTCCGTGATTAAAATTGGTCTTGAAACTTTATAAACGATGAATTGATAAGAAATACTTTCTGATTTTTGGCCACTTTTGGACAATCTCACATCAAACCGTAGAGCGTCGCGTCGCAGTGGCGGCTCGTGAAATTTTGCAACAGTGTCCTCCTCTCATATAACCAATGTAAAAGAATCGATTCTCCCGGAGACTGTCAGCCTCCTCAAAGAATCGATTATTTTGCCTAACAATAAGTTAAAGTGAACATTGCAAGGTTGCCAAATCGCACGAGCCGTCACTGGTGCGTCGTCGCTTCAACCATACATATTTAATTTAGACATGAGGCATCGGATAAACTTTGAGAAAATCAATAAACCAAGTTGAGAAAGAGCTCCCAACAGATGAGATATTCTTCTAGTTCCCCACAAATTAATGAGATGTTTCTTCCGGTTCCCCACAGATATATTACTTCCTGTTTCCCACAAATAATGATATACATTAACCGGTTCCCCACGGCCACGCCTAGGCGTGAGGTTTTACTAAGGGTTTACGAACTTTTCAGCTGAAAACGCCAAAAACGAAGGCAATAATTTTCCCGATAAAAATGTTGATAGATCAATATAAAACGTTCAACTAATAGCCGGCACCAGTAGCGTACACAGGAATTTGTCTTTCTCTCTCTATCCCCATTTGAACACGTGAGAAAGAAAAGGACGGAAACAGGGGCTCGAACGTGTGTTCAGCCCCTATCTCTTTCCTTTTCTAGTGCACACACTCAAACGGGAAAAGAGCGAGAGAGACTAATTCCTGCGTACGCCATTGCCCGGCACGATTCACTTGCGTGCTCAGTTCAAAAGAATCCGGTTATTCTGGGCTAATCACAATTTGCTTTTGGGCAAATTTCAACTCGCCAAAACTTTCGATCTTGAAAACTTCAAATATTTCGGTAAAAATTTTAGCTTGCGGGTATACGAATTGGCCTCGACATAAAATACCTAGAAATATGCCCCCACCCCACCCCTTGCAGTCAAATGTTTGGCTTGCAGTTTTTAAGGGGGGTGCGAGGGGCTTTATCGATCATGAACCACTCGTGTCTTCAAGCTGAACTTTTTACCTGAGTAATGATGATCATGACGCCCATGACGGTATCACTCGAGCTACGTATCAAGGATATTTATAAAAAAAATGAAGCAAAAAAAAAAAAAAAAAAAAATTAAGGGAAAAATATGAAAAAAGAAATATACTTAATGGAAAATAAGAATAAGACAAACTTTTACAGGTTATTTTGGTTCATTTTGACACCAAACCGTCCACTTAACCCTTCAACTCGGGCCAAGCCTGAGTATACTCGTTTTTCTCCTCTAGTCTGTTTCACATTGATTCAGTCATCATTTTGGATAAACGCGAATATGGATGGGAGCACTACAATGGATAAGGTCTCTCCGGGCGCCTTTAATCCGTCATATATGCAATTCCAACTCCACCAAGTACGAACAGTTAACTACCTTCCCTAAAGAAACGGAGGAATGGCCTTCTCTTTAACTAACCTGGTCCTTAAAGGGTTAAGGTAGTTCACATAAAAAAAAGCGAGATATTCAAAAAGCAGGAAAAAATGAAACTGCACGCCTCTTTTTTCTCTCTTTCCTTTCTTTTTTATAAATTGGCAAGAGTGCAAGACCAGGTGGAAAAGGATTATAAAATCTTTGGATGATTTAACGACATTACCAGAGTGCTTCGGCCAGAAATGGAAGTGGTTTGGAGACATGACTTTTAAAGCTACTGATGCGAGAGAAATATGAGAGAAGAACTATTTTTAACCATCTACGGATTTGATTTATTCATTCTATATCCTCTAATAGATAACGACATTCTATGACATTATATGTGCGAGGATATTTCATGGAAAGAAGTGTCAAGAAATAAACAGAAGGTATGTAAGTACTTACAGTAGGGAACAAAAAGAATGTCAGACGACTCCTGGAAGTAGACTACCCGCAATAATAATATCAAAGGATTGGAGTATTGAAGGTTTCCCAGATGAGTCAAGAATCTAAGGTGTCGTTTAACATTCTTTTTGTCACTGCGACTGTGAAGTACAAGGATCTATAGTCTATTAGTCTATACATATAATAGTCTTTTGCGCGATACTGAAGCTTTAAATGTTAAAAAGGCCCCTCCCCTTCACGGAAAAAAAAGATTAGTGAAATTAACCATACGATAGCTGATTTTGGCACCTGCTAGATGTTATGGTAAACTTGACCAGAAGTATGGTACATTTACCGATACTTTGAGTAAATTCGACATGTAATCAGGTAACATCACCTAGTACCTAGTCAAAACATAGTATACTTTTGGTTAACATTGCCATAACATCTAGCAGGTGCCATAATCAGCTATCGTATGGTTAATTTCACCGTAGTTTTTTTTCCGTGTTAATCAAACGGAAATTGAAATAAATTGTGAAGGACATGATAAAATAATCTTTGCTTTAAAAAATTGAAGAAGTCCTTCGAACCCGTCTCCGCCGCACGGTTCTTTAATGCGGTCCGCTCGCTCTTATTTTACGGAAAAAGATCATTCATTGGTGGATACGGGGGGAGGAGGAATTACCCCCCACCCCGTACGAGCGTTCGTAATATTTCTGCACTGTTGCTAAGTCTCGCTGATATTCTGCGTAATTGTATTGAACAAAATTTTATAATATGTGTATATTTTGTCTCTGACACAAACACAATAATTTAGAGGCTAACTTCACAGAAAAAAAGGAAAAAACACTTTGGTATCTGTGACAAAATCGTTGGTACAAAAATGACCCAGCAAACGTATTTAGTAGAACCAGCCAAATATTTGATTCTTTTAAGTGCTACCATCGTTATTTTTGCAGGATTTTCCTTCTCTATCAATCCTAAAATTGTTTATTGCAAAAGTGTCCGACATCCCCATTTACGTTTTAAATCCTTTAACTGATAGGTTACGAAAACAAATCAAGGTTTGATCGCTGAAATTGAATGGGTAGTTAAATATTCCTACACCGTCGTGCTGATTTTGCATACACAATGGATTGAAGGCGCATTGAGGAAGAATTGTTTTTCAAATGTTAACAATCTGGAATCGCACTTAATTTGAATAAAAAATCGATATTGTGTGAGTAAGATATGTTCACAGAAACGAGGAAACTCGGGCCGGGTATACATTGAAAGGATTAAAGATTCTTTTTTCATTATAGAAATTACTGAGGTGGATCATGATTAAAATTAACAGGTTTATCGACTGTTAACTCTTTTAACCGTAACACACCGTGGGGACCTCTTTGTTGGTAAACAAATGTACAAAATCGCATCCACTGATTCCAGGCGAAACTTTTCCAGATTTCAATCCGATAATGAAACCATCGATAAAACGCAAAATCCAATAACGTCAGCACCCAAAAAAAATGACGGATTTTTTAAGCCCAAAACGAGCAAAATTGGGTTAGCATTAAAGACATAAATTATGAATTTCATTTCGCCATAAGAGCTCAGTGAGTGAGAGTGAGTGCGAGTGATAACATACGCCTATCTGCCTCACTTGCGCACTCATTGAGATGAGGCGAATGGGAATTTTCTTATTTTATAATTTCCGGCTTTACTTTTGAGCGCTTCAGCTTGAGACTTTCAGGATACCTTCCTGAAGTGTGCTCGCAGGTGCTGGCGTTCCTCAAATTTATGTTTTTCCCGTAAATTCGTCAATTTCAGCCAAAAACTGTTGACTTTCTGAGCAGCGCGACGTGATGTCTACAGTTGGAACTAATCGACCCTGCAATCATTTTAAAACTCATGACCAATCAGAGGTTGACTATAGGGACATGCTACAGGGACTCAAGTAAGAGGCTCCCACGCGCGAGGTTTACGGAAAGCAATCCACGTTGAAGCAGCGCGTTGCGGCGTTTCCTTATGGACACAAAATATTGAATATGATTTCGATTGTGACGTCCTTCCTTTCGTCCCGAAGAAGGCTGAGATGCCGGGAGAGGGGGCAGAGGGGGCCGGCAGAGAAGGTGTGTCATCAATATCCACTTTCTCGAGCTGATAAGCGATGCCATGCCGGGAGCCCACGATCACCACGAACGTCGAACAGAGTCGAAGCAAAGTCGAGCTCTGCCGCGGCATCACATCGGCATGTAGCCATAGCGAAACGCGCAGCTCCGCGCCGTCCGTGCCTCTTAAACATGACGCTTAACTATTAACATTGACGCCTTGACGCAACGCCGCACAGTAGAATGATTCAACGCGAAATGTCGGACGTGGAATCCATGCATGTATTCCGTGTCCGACTAATAGTCATGACTAAAAATGCAAATTTTGATGTTTTTACAGTCGAAAAATAAACTATAAAGCGTGAGTTTTAAAGGGAATTTTACAATAAAACTGATGAATCCACTTTCACACTTTTACGTTGCTTATATTTTTAAGATATGAACATTTAAAGCAGTGGCGGCTCGTGCGATTTGGCAACAGTGTTTTTATCCCATTTAAATACATGGAAAACAATCGAAACTCGAGGAGGCTGCCAGCCTCCGCTTGAATCGATTTTTTACCAAAGTTTAAGTGGGAAAAATGCATGGTTGCCAAATCTCACGGGCCGCTACTGATTTAAAGTCGCCACGCCATGCCATGTCCGGCCTTTCTCATTCAACGAGCTATTACTTTAGAGTGGCAGCGGATTGGTCCACTTTGTACCCCAAAGGGTAGAAGGAATCCCGGGAAAAAGTGAAATTTAGGACGGCAGATTCCGAGGTTTGAGGTTAAATTTTGTAGGTCGTTTCCGGCGATGCCCGAGTTTGTTTACGAAACGACCGGAAATGACCTACAAAATTTAACCTCAAAATCGATTTTTCCGGCAAGATTGCGGCGCCCTAGGTGACAACAGTGAACCAGCGGAACGTTCCTTGATTTGCCACTCCAAAGTTATAGCTCGTTGTTCTCATTAACTCGTTCCATTGTGCGCCGGCGTGCCACGCTCCGTATCGCACCGAGCGACTCCCTGACAGAGAGGTAACTTTCACGAGCGGCGCTGATGTGCTCTTGCTAGAAAGACTTGTTGCCGATTAGGCTCAATCATTGGCGGATAAGGGGGGGCGAAGGGGGAAGGGGCGATCGCCCTCCCCCCGTTCGACTAAAAAAGGGGGGGAGGGAAGAGGGGGAGGGAAGGTGAAAGAAGGGGGAAAGGAGGAGAGTATAAAACGGAAAAAGGGGTCAACGGGGGGGGAGGAGGAGAAAATCCCACGTTCGCCCCCCCTCCCCATTCGTGAGGGCTGGATTCGCCAATGGGCTCAATTTGCAAAGTCCATACATCATCAAACTTCCAAAATTTGAGGGAAAATGGAATCATTCTACGAGCTGACAAAGGCAGTAGCGTCGCGTGCCATCTGGCAACAGTGCAATGTCTCCATTTAAAGTCATTAAATATGTCGAATTTTCCACGTGCACTGTGCACCCCCTGAATTCGACCTTTTATTTGCGTTTAAATGGATAGAATACGGTGTTGCCAAATTGCACGCAAATTGGACAAAGGGCAACGTTGATAACCCCGTCACTTGAGCAATAGAATGTTTTAGTGATGACGTCACGAAAAAAATTGAAACGATCAACTTTTAGATTTAAGGTTAAAAAATAAGAGGCAAACAAACTGAGCCCGTGTAATTATGTCCGTAAGTATATTTAAAATTACGTATCATTAAGCCCTTCTTCGTGGTTACGGTTCGTTGCACTGGAAAGGACATAGATGAAGGATTGGACCCAAATAAATATTCCTTGTCGCTCACTCTTGTGAAGTTACCCACTCGGGAAAAAAAGACTGGTGCAATTTACCATACGCATAGCTACTTTTGGTGTCTGCCAGAAAGTATGGCAAAATTTCACCAGAGTATGGTAAACTGTTCCATTGTTCCAACAGGTTAACCTAATTTACCACGGTAAAAGTTACTTTGCGTTTACCATACTCTGATGAAATTTACTATTCTTTCTAGCAGACGCCAAAATCAGCTATGCAGATGGTAAATTCTACCAGTCTTTTTTTCCGTGTATGAGAAATTGAATCCACATTTTCGAATGCAAATTCATGCTAGTAAATAACCAGTTTTCTGAAATGAAGAGTTCAAGGGAAGAACAAAAAAGTCACAAAAACCAATTTTTGTTTTATTCAAGTTGAGGGTAAGGGAGAAGTGAGGTTTAAAGTTAATTCTTTCTCATATGAATCAATACATTCCCACCCACCAATATGCTTTTGTCTTGCGCTTCTGTGCATCAACAATCAATTTGTACAGTTGTATCTCGTTAGATGACCATTACACCTTTAATCTTGATTTTTGTGACATTTATAGTTTTTTCCCTGGACTCTTCCAATTTTACTGCACCAACGTCCAACGGTTTCCACGCACCTACAAGTTCTTTTCACTTCAACTTCATTCTTTAAAAGATCACGAGTATTTGTACCAAGAAAAAACTTGAAAATAAGGTACACCATGTTATAGAGGTTCTGCAAAGAGTAGCGTCAGTGACCAGATTTTTCGAGAGCGATCGAGGTGGGACATTTTGTTTCGATCTAATTTTTGTCGTGACGACATCACTAAAAATGTCTATGATCATCGCTTGACAGGAAGTGAGGAGACGGGAGGAGGTCATGCGGTGAGAGATGGGAGAGGATTTTGGCACGGCACACAGTGGATCGAAACATATGGAATTTTCCGGACAAAGTTTCACAAATAAACATCAAGCTTTAAACAATATACAGCGAGATGACTTAAAACTTTGTGAAATCGTTCATTTCAGAGCATGGAATACGTCAGTAAAGCAACGAGCTATACATTTATTTGGAGATTCTGGAGTGGCGGTTTAATGGGTAACATGCGTAACCAGGATGGAGGATTTTTAGGTTAGGTTTAAGCGAGTAATTTGTCCATTTGTTTCCGTGTATTTTGGTGCGGAGCGACGCACAGTGGACCGGAACATGCTTCGATCCATTATGCGGTGGCGCCGCACCAAAATACACGGAATCAAAGGGACAAATTACTCGCTTAAACCTAACCTCAAAATCCCCCATGGTGGTTACGCAGGTTACCCATTAAACCGCCATTCTAGATAAATGTACAGCTCGTTGGCTTTAAACAATAAATTGCGAGATGACTTAAAACTGTGTAAAATCGTTGATTTTAGAGCATAAAGAGCGTAAATAATCATGGTTTTTACAAGGAAATATCAATAGAAAAACGTACTAGAAGAAGCAAAAAAAGAAATTCTAAGTCCAGTAAAATGCATTTTTCGGTCCAGTGTGCGGCAACCGGTAAGGGGAGAGGAGGAAAGAGAGTAATTGACCCGATGAATCTGCTCCTCGACTTTGAACCGATTTCGCTCGATAGATTAACGGTATCGCGCCTTTTGCAGTTCGCACGCTCCCCTATCCAACTAACATAAGCCAAACTGTTCCATACAGCGCGAGCGTCGTCGGTCGTTAAAAATACACAAACAAAGCAACAAGTTAATCGCGAATAGGCATTTTCAGACGACCAAAGTGGATCCTCGAAGTAGCCTTTCGTACACGATCAAACAAGCAATCGATGAGCAGAAATCTATATAACACAAACGGCAGGAGAGCCAACCAACCGTTGCATGTTCAAACTAAAGAGTTATTTGACGATGGATGGTGTTTCATCTGTTCTCCAATTTCAGTCGATAAAACCAATGAAACCCGTTTTTGAGGTGTTTTGGAATTTTGAAAATGCCCAGTTGACAATCCTGCAGCTTTATCAAACCCGTTTGAGCACGTCCGAAGGTCTGTAATTTGAGGATTCCCTCTTTGTGTTTCTTTAGAGAGAGTGACAAATTAGACATGACTCCCCTATGACAACTGGGTAGCTCCGCCATTTAAGAACACAGATGGCGGAGCTATGCAGGAATTATAGGAGATTCATATCCATTTTCTTTCTCTCTCTCACAATAGAAACACTCAGAGGAAAAACTCAAATTAGAAAGGAATCCCCAACGGTATCTGCGTAACTCTGCCACTGCGCCTTAAACTAAGTCAATTGTGAGTCTATGAGTGAATTTTTTTAATTAATTTTTTAAACTACTCGTCCTAATTTTTGCTGGATTTTCCTCAAAAATCTACTATTCGATCACACATTACAAAATTTTGCAAGATTCACATTCCCAGGAAAATGATACTCCAGGTTCTTGATCGAGTTGAAACCCTCGTAGTCATAATCAAGTTCAACCCAAAAGAGTAAAAACAAAAGTCGCAATTGCATTGAGAGCTAGCGTGGTCAATGCTGATTAGAGTCGGCCTCCGCTTCGCAGGTAATGGGGAGGGAAATGCGTGATTTCAAACTTTTTTCGGCCTTACAGAAATAATTAACAAGGGGGTTTTCTTTATGAAGTCACTAAGATCTTTAAGGATTTAACAGAATTTTCTTAACCAATTGGTAGGTCATAAAATAATGCCACTTTATTGCTAATTCGAGAAGACTGTCTCAGTTGAAAAATATACACACAATAGTGAGTTACTCAACACACGCCAAGCATGAGAACACACTTTTGTACTTTTCAACTGAGACAGTCTTTTCGAATTTTCAAGAAACTGGTACTTATGACCTAACAATTTGTTGAGACAATTCTGCTACATCGACTCGTATTAATAAAATTGCGACGTGTCAATTTTGCACAGGTTTCGAGATAAACGGCCTGGAACGAAAACCCCGTGTTAATTTCTACAAGGTCAAAAAAAGTTTGAACCCACGCTTACAGCCAATCAGAGGCCAGCCCGCGTTTCCGATCCCTTATCTGCGTTGACCACGCAGGCCTTCTATTCAATTGCGACTCTTGGTTACTCTTTGGTTCAACCGATGCCTCGAATCTGCACCGCCGACCATTCAAAAGCAAGTGATCGTAAAAAGTGAGGTTATGCTGGCTCAAATCAAGTCCGACTCGTCGCCAACTTAATCGGGTTCCTGTTTTTGGGAGTCGCAGATGTTTCAGCTCAGAATCCCCCTTATTAGTATTTCTGGTCTTCGTCTTTAATTCCAACACGCGCCGCCGTGACCTTAGATTTTTCCTCCCCTTTTTTTATTTATTTACGTCTACAGGGATACGCAAGCAAGGTATATTAGGAAAAAAACTAAATGAAGGAAACACTATAATCATTTCAAGTGAAAGAATTTAATTAATCGCGAAGAATCTGTCTCGCGTCCGTGGAAAGCGCGTTGTCTCGTCTCTTGCATTAAACTCGTAAAAGTTAGAAGGGCTCAATCGTGGATAGGAAAGGGATTTTCCCTGCAAAATTCAGCAACGCTGCGCTGAAGATAAGTCGCGCGAAATGTGAAACGGAGTTGGAGAAATTGAGTTAACAACTCCGCTTATGCTTGTAGCTTGCGCCTCTCGTGAAATCTCGATGCTCCCCAGGTTCATTGCTTCATTCTTGTCTCTCGAAGCTCCGAGTTTTGCTCTGGGGGTGGTGGAAAGAAGGGGATATATAGGCAAGAAAGAGAGGTGAAGGAGGTAGAAAGAAGTTGTGATGACACGCTGAAAAACTGTGGTCTTGATTTAAGTCTCTCGGTGTTGTCAGTTTGCATTTAGAGAAAGAAAGAAATAAATATAACCTAAATATTTGGATTTGCACAACGGGGCTCTTGCGAACAGTGGTGTAGCTTTGCAATTTGGCAACGTTGCACTGTGTCCTTTTAAACCTATGTAAAAGGTCAAATGCGAAGGTGTTCACCGAACATCCGAAGGTTCGATATTTTTCATGGGTTTGAATACACGCAATGCAACGTTGTCAAATTGCAAGCTACGCCACTGCTTGCGAACTTTTGCTGTGAGCAAATGAATAGTCCAATGTGACATGAAAACCAGCGAAAATGACGAAAATCAAACTAAGAAAGTCTAAAATTTATTAATAAACTCACATTACAGCCATATGGACAAGTTTTTTATGGCATCTCAACGCAGGTATCATGGGAGATTCCTGTCTATTATGTCACTTTCTCTATACGGAAACACACAAAGATAGGTCTCAAATTTAGATGGGAATCTCCCATGATACCTGCGTTGAACCGCCATAAAGCCCAATTCTGAGAGTGAATTTTGTGATTTTTTAGTGTAGTCATCGTCATTTCTATAGGTTTTTATGCAAGAATCAACTCTTCAATCCCCTATAGCAAAAGTTTGCAAGAGCCCCATTGTTTTGTTGGTCTGATTTACTTTAAGAGGAGTAATTTTTGTTTGTTTGTTTGTTTGTTTGTTTATTTGATTGATTGATTTGTTCTGTTTTACTTTGTTGTCTTTGAAGATTCCTTGGAGAATAACAATAAACATCGAAGTGTCGTTCGAGACATATTATGAAGAGTTCAGGCAGGGTAAGGACGATGAATGTTACAAAACTTGATTTTTCTTTTTAAGCTGAAGGAAAGGGGGAAATATGGCGTTTCAAGGTTATTCTATCTCCCAAGAATTAATGTATTTCCATCCACCAAAATTTATCGTCCTGCGCTTCCGTACAATCTCTGTTCAACTTGTACTTTAGTACCTCGTTGGATGACCTAACTTTAACTTTGATTTTTGTGGCGTACTTTGTTTCTCCCCCGGACTTTCATATTATCTGGCTTTAAAGCTAGAAACGTATATACTATGGTAATTAGAATTAAGGAATTCTTTTCTTCAGAGTGCTTCATAAATGTATAGTTGGGTACAAGCTATACGAAGGATGAGAATGTACGATCGGAATCAAAAAGATAGGCAGATGACTCCACAGACTTTGGCTTAGGTAGGTTACCCACAATGCTTAAATTCATTGAAATAATTATTATTGCGGGTAGCCTACCACCTACCTTCAGGAGCTGTCGGACATTCCTTTTGTCCTTGACTGTACATACTCTCGGTCTATCGACTGAAGCATCGGCGTTTATAGTGATGATAACAAAATTATGAAAAAGTAATCATTGCTCAGACATTTTCACTCAATTTTTTGCCTAACTTCTCTACGCCCTAGTTTCACCGAAATGAGATTTCGACCCGCAGCTATGAGCTTTACTAGCCGTTCCAGGAACCCCGCACCTCCTCCCTAACATTCAAGCTGTGTAATTACGTAGGGTTCAGAGAGCGAGTGGTAGACCGAGGAGAGAGCATCGCTGCTATGAAACGAGTTGGTTACCGAGAGAGAGTCTCTCTTTCACTCCAGCCCTAATTTAAAACTATAATTTGCGGCGCTCACAGACAACTTTTTCGATTTTCAATTTTTTTTTTTTTTTTTTGAACCCCCATGCCATTTGAAAGGAATTGCTTCGACTACAGGGGTGCAAAATGTTCCAAAACTTCGGAAGTTTCCGCGATCCATGACTTATTTCCTCACAGGATTTTAAAAAATTTCCTCACAAAAATTTGAAAGTGATAACTTTTGTTTTTGCTTATTTTAACATTTCAACACCGTATGTTCGCAAAGTGACCGATATTTTCCCCATTTTTTACACTATTTTCCTGGGAAATCCTTGTTGCCATGAAAAAAAAAAAAAAAAAAAAAAAAAAATTGGACAAATTTCCTCACTTTTCCAGGAATTTCCTCACTTTCACGCGATCCACGGGTCGCTAGATCGGGCACATTTTGCCCCCCATTTTGCCAATTATTGGCTTCGACCAATAATATTTTAGAAAAGTCACACTGAGAAAATTCTCCTTTTAAACCAAGGTGTATTTCGTTTGTGTTAAAGAAACTGCACAGTGAAATATTGACTAAGGGACAGTAGGGCTAGTGCACACTTTTTCTATAAGCGATTTAACAGTCGATTTTGGTGTAAAAACCTCGAAAAATAACAATGGCAGCACTGAAAACTTCTGAAATCCACTCTTTCACTCAATAAACGCTTTTATTTGCGAGGGCGTAATGGTGGCCGAGGGCAGTAACAATGGGAGATTCCTACCTTAATTTCGTCACTCTTTCTATGCTGATAACAAGGATGATTCACAGAGTAATTAGTCATCAGAGTGATGATCCACATCCGATGAAAGGTACCGCAACACCTAGTGACACCGGTGTCAAATGAAATTCGTCTCTTATTGGTCACTTTTTGATGGAGTTACAGTATTGTTAGATGGGAATCTCCCACTGTTACTACCCTCAGCCACCATTACGCCCGCGCAAAAAAAATTTTTTTATCGAGTTTAGGAGTGGATTTCGGAAGTTTTTAGTGCTGCCATCGTTAATTTTGGAGGTTTTTACAACAGAATCGACAGTATTAAATCCCTTATCGCAAAAGTGAGCAACAGCCCCATTCCTTGAACCCAAGGAAAATATCTGCTGCTACAAGTAAAAGATTCCTTGTTATGACAGTGATTCTCCTTCATGCAACAGAACTTTACTTCGCAGAAGGCAAAATGTCACAGGTAAACATATGTTTTCTTGTTTTTAGAGAAGTGATTTTTCTCAGTGCAGATACGGGATAAAATAAAGGTATAGCTGTAAATAATAATTCATTCTACAACAATCACAACTTTTTTGAAAGTGGAGCATTTTTAAGGGTCTGAATTTTGGTGTTTTTTCTTTTAGTTAGTAAACAGACAAAAGTACTCGGTGAGCTGATCAGTGGCGGCTTGTGCAATTTGGCAACAGTGTTTTTCCTCCATTTAACTCAATGTAAAACACTCGATTGCAGGTGAAGCGCTGCTTCACTTTGAATCGATTGTTTTACATGCAATCAAATGGAGGGATGACATTGTTGCCATATTGCACTAGCCGCCACTGGAGCTGATTGGTTTCTTCCGTGGTTACGGAGTTGCGACTGTGGTCCAAAATTAATTGTTTTAAATGAGAATTCCGCAATGTGACGTCACTATACACGCACACGCCGCAAAATCACACGATTTTTCGAAACTTTTCAGGCGTGTTTTTCTCTGAAACTGAGACTTATAGTAAAATACGTTAGGTGCCGTTGTTCTTAGGTCGCGCATCAAGTACTTAAATTTTCTTTTCTTTAGAGAAAGCACCAAATTTCAGACCCTTGCAACCCCCCCCCACAGTTTTGCTAACTATTCACTTTCTAGATACCTTCGATTGTTCCTTCAAAGCACTCGGCCCAAGACATCACCCTATCGAAAAATAAGTGACTTGTAACCAGTAACCATACTTTCTTTCCTCTCAAGCTCGTTGGGTGGAAAAACTTTTATAGACACTTAGCATACTCCTTCAACCCGGTCGCTAATCCTCGTGAAGGTGATTCCAAGCGGAAATTGCCCAGTTTTCAATCCGATGGATAGCGCCACTAGTCACTTCGAGGAAAAGTCATGTATTCTGGCAGTTTAAATTGAAAACAAAGAAAAAACTCAAAATGTAAGAACCAGAGGGCGAGGCTTGAAACTTGGCAACAATGGCTTTTCTCCATTTAAATTCATCAACAAAGTCGAACGGTTCAGTCATCGGCGATGACCAAGTACTTCGATCTTTGTTAATGTGTTTAAATGGGAAGTAGGAACGTTGCCAAATCCCACGCTCCGCCACTGATAAGAACGTATCGACACTTGTGTAATTTTTCTAGTGACTTTTTTGAGCCCAAAATGCAAAAAAAAAATGGTTTAGAATCAAATCTGTAATATTGGACATTAATTTCACCATAAGCTGACAGCGAGTGCGAGCGAGACTATATCCATCGGTCTCACTTGCACTCAGTGGCGGATCAATTGGGGGGGGGGGGGGGCACGTGCCCTCCCAGAAGCCTCAAATTTTGCCTTTTCTCAATGGAAAATAGCCCGAAATTGCTTCCACCGACGCACAGTGCTTTGACCTTATGGGAGATACGGATAAAAGTCATAACTTTTTAACGAAAGCAGATAAAGACTTGAAACTTGGGCAAAATGTAGGTAATTTATTAAGCTAAACACTGGAAAAGTTACAATTTTGAATGGTATCTTGAAGGGGGGCAGGAGGGCCGCAGAATCACCAAGAATCTACAAGCATTATTTTGACGCCTTTTTCTGTCACAGTAAAATACCATTTTTTCTATCGGTTTACTTGACGAATTGGTGGGATGGTATCAAAAATATATTTAGGCTAAGACAATGAAATACAACACGTATATACCATATTTTTCTCGAAAGAGGGATGATCATAGGGCCTAGAAAAATCTCACTGTACCTCCTGCCAATGTACATGCCACTTCAATCTGGAAAACACTGTTGAATTGCAACTCCCTTTTTTTATCTTTTTTTCTTTTTTTGTCTCTTTTTTCTGTCGGACTGACAACAAATGAAAACTATACTACTAG